>CM019901.1:151414747-151534224 GCA_009764595.1 Geothlypis trichas | reverse complement strand
AAGAGAGAATTAGGATTGAAAAGAACCCAAGAATTCTCTGGGAAGAGCATCTCCATCCCTCAGGAACCCAAAAATTCCTCTTCTCCCACTTTTGTCCTTTATTAGGGAATACAAACTCCCTACAAACAAAAATTTTTGGCTTTGTGTTGTTATTGTGCTTCAAACTCGTGGTTCAAACTGAGGGAATGACAGAATTTTCCAGCAAAAATGATTTTCCAAAGCAAATCCCTTCTGCCAAATCCCATCGTGCTGTCAGGATAATGGCGTGGAGCTGTGCCAGAGGGATTTAGGGTGGATCTCAGGGAAAAGCTCTTCCCTTAGAAGGTGCTGGGCACTGCCCAGGCTCCCCAGGGAATGGGCACATTCCCAAGGCTGCCAGAGCTCCAGGAATGTTTGCACAACTCAGGGACAGGGTGGGATTGTTGGGATCATCCTGGGCAGGAACAGGAGCTGGACTGAATGATCCTTGTGGGAATCCTCCGGCTCAGGATTCTCTACGATTTCAACGATTTCCCCATGAATTTCTATGATTTTTCTACAAATTCTACGATTCCCACTGGAGTATTCCCAGTCTCTTGTGTGTTCCTGAATCCACTAATTATCATGGATTTCTCCTCTGATCCTTCTTCCTTCCTCCCTTTGCGGTGTCCCAGGGATCTCCTCGTGAGCAGGACCAGGATTCCTGTAGGACCAGGTGTCTGAGTTCCCAAAGGTTCAAAGCTGGAGAATGGCAGGTGGAACTCAGGTCATGGCTGGGAGAGGAGGAGGAATATGGAAGAAATTCCAGGAGGGGACCAGAGGGATTTATGGTGTTTAGGTGGGAAAAAGGGATCACAGCAAAGATATCCAGCCTTGGTGGGCTCAGCATCTCAGGATACAGGCCCTAATTTGGAAAGGTGTGGGAAGGTTCAAAGCTGGAGAATGGCAGGTGGAACTCAGGTTGTGGTTTGGAGAGGAGGAGGAATATGGAAGAAATTACAGGAGGGGACAAGAGGGATTTATGGAGTTTAGGTGGAGAGAAAAGGGATCACAGCAAGGATCCACTAATTATCACAGATTTCTCCTCTGATCCTTCTTCCTTCCTCCCTTTGCTGTGTCCCAGGGATCTCCTCCTGAGCAGGACCAGGATTCCTGCAGGACCAGGTGTCTGAATTCCCAAAGGTTCCACGCTGGAGAATGGCAAGTGGGATTCAGGTCATGGCTGGGAGAGGAGGAGGAATATGGAAGAAATTTCAGGAGGGGACCAGAGGGATTTATGGTGTTTAGGTGGAGAGAAAAGGGATGACAGCAAGGATATCCAGCCTTGGGTGGGCTCAGCATCTTGGGATAATGGTCCTAATTTGAAAAGGGATGTGGAGAAGTGTGGGGAGGTCCAAAGCTGAAGAATGGCAGGTGGAACTCAGGTTGTGGTTTGGAGAGGAGGAGGAATATGGAAGAAATTCCAGGTGGAGACAAGAGGGATTTATGGTTTTTAAGTGGAAAAAAAGGGATCAGAGCAAGGATGTCCAGCCTTGGGCGGGCTCAGCATCTCAGGATAACAGCCCTAATTTGGAAAGGGATGTTAAGAAGTGTGGGAAGGTTCAAAGCTGAAGAATGGCAGGTGGAACTCAAATTGTGGTTTGGGGAGGAGGAAGAATATGGAAGAAATTCCAGGAGGGGACCAGAGGGATTTATGGTGTTTAGGTGGAGAGAAAAGGGATCACAGCAAGGATATCCAGCCTTGGGCGGGCTCAGCATCTCAGGATAAATGTCCTAATTTGTAAAGGGACATGGAGATGTGTGGGAAGGTTCAAAGCTGGAGAGTGGCAGGTGGAACTCAGGTTGTGGTTGGGAGAGGAGGAGGAATATGGAAGAAACTCCAGGAGGGGACCAGAGGGATTTATGGTGTTTAGGTGGAGAGAAAAGGGATCACAGCAAGGATGTCCAGCCTTGGGTGGGCTCAGCATTTTTTTGATAATGGCCTTAATTTGGAAAGGTATGGGAAGGTTCAAACCTGGAGAATGGCAGGTGGAACTCAGGTTGTGGTTTGGGGAGGAGGAGGAATATGGAAGAAATTCCAGGAGGGGACCAGAGGGATTTATGGTGTTTGGGTGGAGAGAAAAGGGATCACAGCAAGGATATCCAGCCTTGGGTGGGCTCAGCACTTTGGGACACAGGCCCTAATTTGGAAATGGATGTTGAGAGGTGTGGGAAGGTTCAAAGCTGGAGAATGGCAGGTGGAACTCAGGTTGTGGTTTGGGGAGAGGGAGGAATATGGAAGAAATTCCAGGAGGGGACCAGAGGGATTTATGGTGTTTAGGTGGGAAAAAAGGGATCACAGCAAGGATATCCAGCCTTGGGTGGGCTCAGCATTTTGGGATAATGGCCTTAATTTGGAAAGGGACATGGAGAGGTGTGGGAAGGTTGAAAGCTGAAGAATGGCAGGTGGAACTCAGGTTGTGGTTTGGGGAGGAGGAGGAATATGGAAGAAATTCCAGGAGGGGACAGGAGGGATTTATGATGTTTAGGTGGGGAGAAAAGGGATCACAGCAAGGATCCACTAATTATCATGGATTTCTCCTCTGGTCCTTCTTCCTTCCTCCCTTTGCTGTGTCCTGGGGATCTCCTCCTGAGCAGGACCAGGATTGCTGCAGGACCAGGTGTCTGAATTCCCAAAGGTTCAAGGCTGGAGAATGGCAGGTGGGATTCAGGTCATGGCTGGGAGAGGAGAAGGAATATGGAAGAAATTCCAGGAGGGGAAAAGAGGGATTTATGGTGTTTGGGTGGAAAAAAGGGATCACAGCAAGGATATCCAGCCTTGGGTGGGCTCAGCATTTTGGGATAATGGCCTTAATTTGGAAAGGGACATGGAGAGGTGTGGGAAGGTTGAAAGCTGAAGAATGGCAGGTGGAACTCAGGTTGTGGTTTGGGGAGGAGGAGGAATATGGAAGAAATTCCAGGAGGGGACAGGAGGGATTTATGATGTTTAGGTGGGGAGAAAAGGGATCACAGCAAGGATCCACTAATTATCATGGATTTCTCCTCTGGTCCTTCTTCCTTCCTCCCTTTGCTGTGTCCTGGGGATCTCCTCCTGAGCAGGACCAGGATTGCTGCAGGACCAGGTGTCTGAATTCCCAAAGGTTCAAGGCTGGAGAATGGCAGGTGGGATTCAGGTCATGGCTGGGAGAGGAGAAGGAATATGGAAGAAATTCCAGGAGGGGAAAAGAGGGATTTATGGTGTTTAGGTGGAAAAAAAGGGATCACAGCAAGGATGTCCAGCCTTGGGTGGGCTCAGCATTTTCGGATAAAGGCCCTAATTTGGAAAGGGACATGGAGAGGTGTGGGAAGGTTCAAAGCTGGAGAATGGCAGGTGGAACTCAAATTGTGGTTTAGAGAGGAGGAGGAATATGGAAGAAATTCCAGGAGGGGACCAGAGGGATTTATGGTGTTTAGGTGGAAAAAAAGGGATCACAGCAAGGATGTCCAGCCTTGGGTGGGCTCAGCATTTCGAGATAACGGCCCTAATTTGGAAAGGTGTGGGAAGGTTTAAACCTGGAGAATGGCAGGTGGAACTCAGGTTGTGGTTTGGAGAGGAGGAGGAATATGGAAGAAATTCTGGAAGGGGACCAGAGGGATTTATGGTGTTTGGGTGGAGAGAAAAGGGATCACAGCAAGGATCCACTAATTATCATGGATTTCTCCTCTGATCCTTCTTCCTTCCTCCCTTTGCTGTGTCCCAGGGATCTCCTCCTGAGCAGGACCAGGATTCCTGCAGAACCAGGTGTCTGAATTCCCAAAGGTTCAAAGCTGGAGAATGGCAGGTGGAACTCAGGTTGTGGTTTGGAGAGGAGGAGGAATATGGAAGAAATTCCAGGAGGAGACCAGAGGGATTTATGGTGTTTAGGTGGAGAGAAAAGGGATCACAGCAAGGATATCCAGCCTTGGGTGGGCTCAGCACTTTGGGATAACGGCCCTAATTTGGAAAGGGATGTTGAGAGGTGTGGGAAGGTCCAAAGCTGGAGAATGGCAGGTGGAACTCAGGTTGTGGTTTGGAGAGGAGGAAGAATATGGAAGAAATTCCAGGAGGGGACCAGAGGGATTTATGGTGTTTGGGTGGAAAAAAGGGATCACAGCAAAGATATCCAGCCTTGGGTGGGCTCAGCATCTCAGGACAAAGGCCTTAATTTGGAAAAGGGCGTGGAGAGGTGTGGGATACTTCAAAGCTGGAGAATGGCAGGTGGAAATCAGGTTGTGGTTTGGGGAGGAGGAGGAATATGGAAGAAACTCCAGGAGGGCACCAGAGGGATTTATGGTGTTTAGGTGGAGAGAAAAGGGATCACAGCAAGGATCCACTAATTATCATGGATTTCTCCTCTGATCCTTCTTCCTTCCTCCCTTTGCTGTGTCCCAGGGATCTCCTCCTGAGCAGGACCAGGATTCCTGCAGGACCAGGTGTCTGAATTCCCAAAGGTTCAAAGATGGAAAATGGCAGGTGGAACTCAGGTTGTGGTTGGGAGAGGAGGAGGAATATGGAAGAAATTCCAGGAGGGGACCAGAGGGATTTATGGTGTTTAGGTGGAGAGAAAAGGGATCACAGCAAGGATATCCAGCCTTGGGTGGGCTCAGCATTTTGGGATAATGGTCCTAATTTGAAAAGGGATGTGGAGAAGTGTGGGGAGGTCCAAAGCTGAAGAATGGCAGGTGGAACTCAGGTTGTGGTTTGGAGAGGAGGAGGAATATGGAAGAAATTCCAGGAGGGGACCAGAGGGATTTATGGTGTTTAGGTGGAAAAAAAGGGATCACAACATGAATATCCAGCCTTGGGTGGGATCAGCACTTTGGGATAACGGCCCTAATTTGGAAAGGGACATGGAGAGGTGTGGTAAGGTCCAAAGCTGGAGAATGGCAGGTGGAACTCAGGTTTGGAGAGGAGGAGGAATATGGAAGAAATTCTGGGAGGAGACAAAAAGGATTTATGGTGTTTGGGTGGAGAGAAAAGGGATCACAGCAAGGATATCCAGCCTTGGGTGGGCTCAGCACTTTAGGATAATGGCCTTAATTTGGAAAGGGATGTTGAGATGTGTTGGAAGGTGGATTTGGGAGACAGGGAATGAGTCCAGCAAGAGTTAACTCAGCCTGGTGCCTCCTCTCACCCACACTTCCCAAATCCCAGGCTGTGCCTTCCTTATCAGCCCCCGGTGCTGACAGTTTGCCCAGGGATGTTTTCCAAGGGATATCAGTGCTCCTGCTTCCCTTCCCAAGGGCTCCTATCTCTGCCTATTTCTCAGCAGCTCTTCACTAGGGCAAGGCCCAGGCAGTGAGGCTGAGGCTTGATTTGGAAAATAAAACCTTTCTTACAAGGAAAACACACCCACTCGTTTTTATGAGCCTGTTTTTTTGCAGGAATTGCAGAAAAAAAAAAGAGAAAAAAAATTTTTAAAAAATTAAAAATTAACCCAGGAATATTGGTGTGCTGTAATCAAAATGGAATCATAAGATAAAATGTGAATGTTTGTACATAAACCAATCAAAACTTGGGCAGGGATGAACGGCACGTTGCTAATTTTGCTTTTCTTGGAAATAAGTTGTGCTAAAACAGGGAAAGAAATGTCTGGGATGGCCAATTCTCCCTGGAATTGGAGTGGTTGGAGGGAACCACCTTGCTCCACCTGCCACAAGGGGACTTCAGGCCTGGTTGTGACATTTAATGACTTTTGTGACACCTCCCGTGAGTCCAGGCCCCTCCCTGCCCTGCTCAAGGTGTTGGTGACACCACGGAGCTGCAGGGAAGGGACAACTGTGATCCTGAAAAATCCTTGGAAACCGGAACATCCTTCCTAAAAGGATCAGAAACAGCAAAACGAATGTGGGAAAAAAAAAACCAAACTATTCCTAAAATCCAATTAGAGCCTTTCCCTAAAATCCAACTGGAATCTTTCCCTAAAATCCAACTAAAACCTTTTCCTAAAATCCAATTGGAGCCTTCCCCTAAAATCCAACTGGAATCTTTCCCTAAAACCCAGCTGGAACCTTTCTTTCCCTGAAATCCAACTGGAATCTTTCCCTAAAATCCAACTGCATCTTTTCCATAAAATCCAGCTGGAATCTTTCCCTGAAATCCAATTGGAACCTTTCCCTAAAATCCAAATGAAACCTTTCCCTAAAATTCAAATGAAACCTTTCCCTAAAATCCAACTGGAACCTTTCCCTAAAATCCAAATGAAACCTTTCCCTAAAATCCAAATAAAACCTTTCCCTAAAATCCAACTGGAACCTTTCCCTAAAATCCAACTGGAGCCTTTCCCTAAAATCCAATCAGAACCTTTCCCCAATATCCAAATGAAACCTTTCCCTAAAATCCAGCTGGAATCTTTCCCTAAAATCCAACTGGAATCTTTCCCTAAAATCCAACTAGAACCTTTTCCTAAAATCCAATTGGAGCCTTTCCCCAAAATCCAACAAAACTGATCAGCTGAGATCAGAGCTCTCCAGCATCAACTGAGTCACAAATCACAAAAGATTTGCCTCAGTCGGGATTTCAGGAATTTGAGCAGGATCCAGCAATTCCAGGCAGGAATTCTCTGGGCTAAGATTGGAATCTGGATTTCAGGAATTTGAGCAGGATCCAGCAATTCCAGGCAGGAATTCTCTAAGCTCAGACTGGATTCTGGATTTCAGAAATTTGAGCAGGGTCCAGCAATTCCAGGCAGGAATGCTTTGGATTAAGACTGGAGTTTGGATTTCAGAAATTTGAGCAGGGTCCAGCATTTCCAGGCAGGAATTCTCTGGGCTAAGACTGGATTCTGGATTTCAGGAATTTGAGCAGGATTCCGCAATTCCAGGCAGGAATTCTCTGGGCTAAGACTGGATTCTGGATTTCAGGAATTTGAGCAGGATCCAGAAATTCCAGGCAGGAATTCTCTGGGCTAAGTCTGGATTCTGGATTTCAGGAATTTGAGCAGGATTCAGCAATTCTGGGCAGGAATTCTCTAGGCTAAGACAGGATTCTGGATTTTAGAAATTTGAGCAAATCCAGAAATTCCAGGCAAGAATTCACTAAACTAAGACTGGATTCTGGATTTCAGGAATTTGAGCAGGATCCAGCAATTCTGGGCAGGAATTCTTTGGGTTAAGACTGGATTCTGGATTTCAGGAATTTGAGCAGGGTCCAGCAATTCCAGGCAGGAATTCTTGAAGCTAAGACTGGATTCTGGATTTCAGGAATTTGAGCAGGATCCAGCAATTCTGGGTGGGAATTCTCTGGGCTAAGACTGGATTCTGGATTTCAGGAATTTGAGCAGGATCCAGCAATTCCGGGCAGGAATTCTTTTGGCTAAGACTGGATTCTGGATTTCAGGAATTTGAGCAGAGTCCAGCAATTCCAGGCATTAATTCTTGAAGCTAAGACTGGATTCTGGATTTCAGGAATTTGAGCAAATCCAGCAATTCCAGGCAGGAATTCTCTAGGCTAAGACTGGATTCTGGATTTCAGGAATTTGAGCAGGATCCAGGAATTCCAGGCAGGAATTCTCTGGGCTAAGACACCCCAGGAGTGGGAAGTGCATCCACAACTGCCCCTTCCAATTGTAATAAAATAAAAAACAATCAAGGATAACATTTAATGAAATTTTAACAAAAAGAAATTGATTTAAAGGTTTTTTTAAATCTCATTTTTACTTTTTAAAAAATTTTCTTTACAAACAAATTGGCAATGAGGGAGGGGCAGCCCAGGAACTTCCAGTGAGTTCAGTGCAAACTGGAAAATGCTCCAATCAATTCCATGGGGAAGGAATCTCTCCAGAGGCTCCTTCAGACACCAAATCCAGGGAGCTGCTCTGTTTCTCACTGCAGCTTTGACACTTCCAGGGATTTATGCTGGAGGTTCTTCCAAAAGCTTTTGTCCCCTTTTCCTCTGCTTCTCCAGCTTCTTGAGCAGTTGGATGTTGGGGGATGAATAAATTTGGTTTTCGGTGCCCCCATTTTGCCCTCATTGAAATCAGTGACACAAATCCCAATAATTCCCACAAACCACGGACAGAACTGGTGTCCGTGAATTATTGGGATTTGTGTCACTGATTTCAATGAGGGCAAAATGGGGGCACCAAAAATTCTTCACCAGGAGGCTCTGGTGAAGAATTTTGAAGATTCTTGAAGAATCAAAGCTCAAAACTTTTCAGCAAGTGATGAAAAGGACGAGATGGAAACACAAAGCCACATTTTTGACAAACCCAGTAATTTCCAGAGCTCAAAGCCACCAGTCCTGCAGAATTTAGGATTTTAAAGCAGGAATAACTCAACTGTCCTGCAGAATTAATGATTTTAAAGCAGCAATAATTTAACTGCTGGGTGTGGCAGCACATAAAGCTGTTGTAAAATACTCACTGAGTATGGAGAGAGTTCACTGACCACAGCACCCAAGGCTGAGCCTCTGGTCTTAAAATTAGTGCAAGAGTCAATGGAAATGGAACAATTTCCCCTGATAATTCCAGCGTCACTGACCCGGTTTTTGTGATAATTTGAGTGTCACTGACCCAGTTGTTATCAGAATAAAAATCCAGTTGGTCAAGTCAAGGCCAGCAGGGCTGGAAATGAAAGCGTGAAATTCCCAGGTCAGAAACCTCACCAGGGACAGCAAAAATATGAGGGATGGTTTGACAGGACCAGGATGGAGTTTTTAGGAGAAATTGGGACTTGACCCCGAAGAATTTGCTCGGCTGAGCTCGGCTGTGGGGTATGGGTGCAATAATGGCCTTGTTTTGCAGCCCCTGCCTCCAAAAATGAGGGAAAAAAACATGAAGATCCATAAAAAAGTTTTAATTTTCTTTTTCTAACCCGATCGAGTAAAAGATTCTCTGCTCATGGCAGGGAAGGGTGGTTGGAATTTCTTCTTTAAGGTCCCTTCCAACCCCAAGCATTCCATGATTCCATTAGTCTTAATCACTGACAGCAACAGCATCCCTTTGATTTCAATTTTCATTTTAGAGGTTTTAGGGCATCATGTTTTCAAGTGTTTATTTACTCCTGAAAGGAAAAATTACGATTTTTGAATAAAAACAACAGTCTGAGAGTCAGGCAATTCTTGTAGCTGGGAATTCAGCAAATAAAGGACAAAAGAAGGCACCATGTAAAAAGAAAATCCCCAAGAGTGATCACAACCACTGGACTCTCCCCTTCATGTCTGTTGTGACAGCAGAATATTTTACAGCTCCTAAACAGAAGAAAATAAATCAAAATAATCAGAAAACTTTGCTGTCTGAGCAGTTCTGGTTCACCAAAAAGTAGCACTTCAGTCACCCTCTTTTATTCAGAAATCACCTTTATTTCCCTCCCTTGCCTATGAAAAATCCTTTTACTCATAACCCGAGGGATAAAATATCATTTGCACGAGGCCTTTGCTGTGCAATTTGCAGCAAAACCCTTGGGTGGCTGCCAGGCTCATAATCCCAGCCCCTGCAGAACGAAATGAAGACATTAATATCAGTTTTTATTAAGCTGGTAATAAGGCAGAGTTTAAAGCAAACGCAGGTGGAGGGGATTTGATGCCAAGGTTTTAAACACACGGATTGAACGTGGCCAATCCCAGCTCCAGGCAAGACATTTGGGGAGGGAAAGTGGAATTCCTTCTTTTAGGCTGGAGACTGCAGCCAGAATTCCAGAATTCCAGGGAATTCTGGAATCCCAGGATGGGTCAGGCTGGAAGGAACCACAGTGGGATCACCTGGAGCAGCTCCCAGCTCCAGCAGGGCACATGGAAAGTGAAACCATAAAATATTCATGTCTTCCCCACCAGGGATAATTCAGATTATTTTCCAGGGTGTTTCTAAACCCCTCTCTGTCCCCAGGAAGATCCCAAAGCTTTGATTCCCTTTTGAGATCTGTGGTGGTTCCAGTTGTGGGTTTCTCTGGGTCTGGATTGAAGGCACTTGAGAAAGTAGTTCATGTTTGGATACTGATAAGAAATAATAAACTGATATTCTTTGTTATTATTTATTTATTATTTATTCTTTACTGATAAGAAATAATTAACACTCAGGTGTTTATTATTACAAGAAATAATAAACACTCAGGTGTTTCTTATTTCTTATCAGTAAAACAGTCTCACTGCTGGGAGTTCTGCAGCTTTTCATTAGAAGGCACAAAATGGCCAACAATCTCTTGTTCCAAGGTCTTTTCTGACTAAACTCTCCAATTAAGAACTGACACCTGGATTATTTTCCCTTTTAACCCAATCACTGATCCCACAGAGCTGCAATGGGGACTTTTCTGCCCAATCCCAAAATGCCACCCAAACCCATGGAGAAGGAGGAAGAAGCAGCATGAAGGAGAACCCCAGGATGACACCCTGTGCCCTCCATCTTGCTTCCATCCACAACACACTAAAAACCCCAAAGCCTCAATTTCTCACCCAGTGACACACCCACACTGCTCTCTATAATCTATTGCACACTTTTGTGGGTTCTGGTCTATTCTGGAGTTTAGGAAACTTTCTCCATGGATGAGGGTCAGAGTCAGTGCTGCCCTGGGGGTCAGGGCACCCCAGAGCAGACACAGGAATATTCCCAGTGCTCTGGGTTTGCACAGAGACCCCCTCTCTGATTTTGGGAGCCCAGAGGGTGAGGATGGCCCCGTTCCCCCTGGGGCTGCCCCGACACGCTGCCCTCTCACTCTGGGTTATCTGCAGGTCATGGGAACCACGAGGGACATTCCAAACCCACCAGGTTTGAATCCCTCAACCCCTCCAGGGAAGGATTTGGCCGAGGGGAATTGTCACAACCCCCTAATCTCCACTTATGAGGCTGATTGGAGTTTCCACTGCTCCCGAGGTGCCTTTGTCACTGTGGGACCAGGTCACGGGATTTCTGTCACACCCCACACACTTCATGTGTCATGGAAACGGCTCCACCATCTCCTCCCAGCCCCTCCTTCCCTGGGTTTTATTTTTTCCTTCTTTCCTCCCCCTCCTCCTTCTCCTTCTGCTTTCCCTCAGCTCCTTTTAGCTCAGGTTTTAAATAGAAACACCCTCATCACATCCCAAATTGTTTCAGGGGTTGGAGATGGAGCTTCCCAGATCAAGGGACATTTTTGGCAGGGAATGGCCCCTTTTTTCCAGGAATTGGCCATTTTTTCCCAGGGAATGACAATTTTTTCCAGGGAATGACAATTTTTCCCAGGGAATGACCATTTTTCCTGGGGAATTCTTCAGGCCCAAGCAGGACTCTTCTGCCTGGGAGCAGAGTGAGCAGTTTGATTTGGGAAACCCATTCTAGGAAGCAGCTTTGGGAGGAAAGTAATTTCAAACATCAAGAGAAGGATGAAGCTTCTGAGGTTGAGGGTTTATGTGCCCAGGGCTGTCAGCTCAGTACAGCCCATCTGAGCTGGGTGGACAAGAAAATGATGGAATTCTGGAATCACTGAGGCTGGAAAAGATTTCCAGGATCATGGAGTCCAATCAGTGCCCGATGCCCACCTTGTCCCCAGCCACCTCCAGGAATTCCTTGGGCATCTCCAGGGATGGGGACTCCAAACCTAGAAACCCATTCTAGGAAGCAGCTTTGGGAGGAAAGTAGTTTCAAACATCAAGAGAAGGATGAAGCTTCTGAGGTTGAGGGTTTATGTGCCCAGGGCTGTCAGCTCAGTACAGCCCATCTGAGCTGGGTGGACAAGAAAATGATGGAATTCTGGAATCACTGAGGCTGGAAAAGATCTTCAGGATCATGGAATCCAACCAGTGCCCAATGCCCACCTTGTCCCCGGCCACCTCCAGGAATTCCTTGGACATCTCCAGGGATGGGGACTCCAAACCTCCCAAGGAAGAGTGAGAGTGAGCTGGGCACTGGTGTGTCCTCCTGAGATCTGGAGATAAATGACAAAAGAAGGAAAACACCATTTAAAATGTTCCCTGTTGTGAGTGGGGTTTTTCAAACCTAGCTTTTTGACCCCAAATTTACAAAGTTCTGGGTGCAGGTCTAGCGCCAAAGCTGCCCCAAACTTCAGGAAACAAACAGGAAAATTTTGCCCCAAACAAACAGGAAAATTTTGGGGTTGGGTGTTCTGGATAACACCCAAAAAATCTGGATGGAAATGAAATGGTCTCGAGGCAGGGAGAGTGTCCTGGTGATGTCCTTAAATCCTGGAAGGGTTGGGAAAACTGTCATGGAAAGAAATGCATGCCCAGAGCAGTTTTGTCTTTAATTCTATCACAGACTCCCATAATTGGAAAGGACATTAGGAATCCTCCAGTTCCAACCCTGTTCCATGGGCAGGGACAGCTTCCACCAGCCCAGGCTGCTCAGAGCTCCATCCTTTATCCATTAAATGTGGGAGCCAAATCCAGAGCAATCCACCAGCTCAGACTGCTCAGAGCTCCATCCTTTATCCATTAAATTTGGGAGCCAAAAGCCCTCGTTTGACATCACCCTGGGCCAGACCAGGGAGCAGCCCCAATTTTTGGGGTTCAGTTTCAGCCTCTTCCCTCATTTCACCTCATGGATACACAAATGGGGCTGGGAATGGGAGGAGCCATTGGAATAATTTCTCCCTGTGGTAAAATCCCAACTTGCAGCAGGTTCTGGAGTGTGGAAAGCTTCACCCTCCATCCACCAAAGCCAAGCTGGGCTTTCTCTGCAGCCAGGGAATGGTTTATGCACCAAAAAACCTGAAAAAATTGTGGAAGATTCCCATAATTGGAAGGGACATTAGGGATCCTCCAGTTCCAACCCTGATCCATGGGCAGGGACACCTTCTACCTGCTCAGACTGCTCAGAGCTCCATCCCTTATCCATTAAATTTGGGAGCCAAATCCAGAGCAATCCACCAGCCCAGCCCACCTGCTCAGAGCTCCATCCTTTATCCATTAAATGTGGGAGCCAAATCCAGAGCAATCCACCAGCCCAGGCTGCTCAGAGCTCCTTCCTTTATCCATTAAATGTGAGAGCCAAATCCAGAGCAAATCCTCCTTTGACATCACCCTTGGCCAGACCAGGGAGCAAATCTGGGGCAACACCAATTTTTGGGGTTCAGTTTCAGCCTCTTCCCTCACTTCACCTCATGGATACACAAATGGGAGCTGGGAATGGGAGCAGCCATTGGAATCATTTCTCCCTGTGGTAAAATCCCAACTTGCAGCAGGTTCTGGAGCGTGGAAAGCTTCACCCTCCATCCACCAAAGCCAAGCTGGGCTGTCTCTGCAGCCAGGGAATGGTTTATGCAGCAAAAAACCAGAAAAAAATTGTGGAGATTTGTGTGTGTGTGCTTAAAACCCTTCTCCAAACATCCGGTGTTGGAAAATTATCCAAGTCCTGCCCACAGCAAAGCAGATTTTCCACGAATCCATTTGATCCCAAAGATGAGAAACGTATGGAGAGCTGATGCTTCTCTTTTCCTGGGAGGGGGAGAAAACCAGCCCAGAATTCGTCTCTCAAATAATCAGGATAATTACAAAATAAATACAAAGCAGCCAGTTGGCAAACGTGGCCATTCAAGGGATATTTCCCAGTAATAATTCCAGGACCACTGGGATAATTGTGTGGATTAACAAGAAACCAAACCAGCACAGAGCTCATGTGACCCTCTGTGGCTGTCTCGTTGTAGAGAAAGGCTCCACATTTGCTTTGAATTATTCTGAAAAATAATAATAAAAAAGAGATTTCTTTTTTCCCTGCCCCCTTTTTTTTAATGCATTGTTTTCTATGTGTTTCATATTCTTTTATGTTTCTTTCTGGGAATGCTTAATCCGTCTCCATGTTCTCCAGTGCTGTTCCAGCAGGACAGGAATGGGCTGCTGAATTTACCTTTATAAATTCAATTTATAGGCCAGGCAACAAATATTCCTCTGTCCTCTGCTCATGGTAAAGCAGCATTCCTGCAGCAGGGAATTATGGATAAAATCCAGGGTTATTTTATTTGCCTCACCCTGGCTGCAGAGACTTTTCCTCCTTGACAGCTCTCACATCTTCTCATTTGAATTTAATCTCCAAAAATGCAGCAACTTTTGTCGTGCATTTTATAGAGACCAATAAAATGTGGGTGTTTTGCAGCCTGAATTTAAATATTCACATAAAGATGGCATTAGTGCTGAATTTCATCTCTTTACAGAATTGATTCCTGCACCTATGGAATGGCCCTGCTGCTCTGGAGGTTTTAAAGGTGATGAAGTTTGGGGAATTCATGGATCTGACTTTGTTTGTACCACTCAGGGCAGTTTGGGCCATAAATATAAAATTTTTTTGATTTTTCAGCCCCTTCTTTTATCCAGTGAACTTCCCTTCTAATTCCTTCCCAGTTAGTCCAAGTGTTAAGAACATAAGGATGGGAATAATTATCCTTTAATTATCCTTCTTCTAAGCACAATAAACAATTCCAGGAAAAGTGTCTGGAGAATAAGGAAATCAGAAAGTTCATTTTTTCCAGAGATCCACTCAGGACATGATCCCACAGGACACATTCCCTTGTATCAATATTCTCTTTGCTATTGGAAGCAAAAATCATGCAGCACCTTAAATCCGAGATAAAGCAAAAATTTGGGATAAAACTCCAAGATTTCCTTCCATCAGTTCGCCATGGGTTTATATTTCAGGAATAAAAATGTGGATTTTGCTTTTAAATGCGGAAATTGTTGTATTTGTCCCCTGTCCTGGCTTCTCCCAGGAAACATTTTCCAACCACAGACAATATCTGGACTGAAAAGAAATAAAAAACAAAAAAAGGGGTTCTATTAATTTATGAAACAATTACATTAATTTTAAACTTGCTGCAGGGGAGGTTCAGCTCAGATACTACAGAAAAATTCCTGATTGAAAGGTTGAACATTGGAAGAGGCTTCCCAAGGAGATGGTGAGGTCTCCATGCCTGGAGGTGTTCAGCAAACAGGATTTGTGGCATTTTGTGACCCCTTTTAGTGGCCATGGGGGTGTTGGGTTGAAGGTTGGATTTGATCATCTTGGAGGTCTTTTCCACCCTAAATTATTCCCTGATTTTGGATGGCAGCTCCAGAAGGACACAGGATCTCAGGATCTTGGTCTTATCCAAGCACCCTGTAGAGGATTCCAATGGCACCAGGCACCCAGTACAGGGAGGAAATCCTGATTTTAGTGATGCCAGCAAACTCGGGGATCAGGGGATCCTGACAATCCATGCTGGGAATTTCCTTGTTCCATCAGGGTGTGATTTCACCTGGAAAAGCTCATCTTAGAAGGTCTCAGCTGTACAAGCCAGTCCCAAGGACCTGAAGATAAAAATTTCAGCAGTTTGAGGGTATTCTGTGTTCTTGAATAAAATAAACTATTTCTAATTGGAATTTCTGATCTCCATCCTTCTTTTGATACACAACCTAATGCACTTAGAGAGGTTTGGCACAGCAATTAAAATAATTTTTTTTTAAATCCAGGGGTACAACCTCTAATGTCTCAGGACTAGTCTCACAGGACTTGTTCCAAAGATTTTTCCTCAGGTACAAATTAATTCTCAGCCCTTGGAATAAGGTGGCCAATGATGGTGGCCACAAACTTCAGAAACCTTGGTGAGCCTGGAGATCCCTTCACATCCCCTCTCCTTGCTAATTCATCCTGGGAATCAGGCATGGCACGTGGGATTTCATCTGTTTCCACATGAGGAAATCCAAATCTCCAGTTCTGTGGGGAAAATCAAACCATGGAAGGCTGTGGGATAAGTTGGAGAAAGAAACAAACTCTCCGATTTCTTTTACTGTAATTCCAGATTTCTGAGGACCTTTAGGAGGATTAAAAATGTGGTTTTGGGAAGGGCATTTTCAGAGCCATCTGATATTATCAGAACCAACAAATCATGGAAATATTATTTGGAAGAGACAAGCAAAGGTCTCGAAATCCCAGGTGGGACGGGACTAGAGCCAGCTGTGGATCAGGTCAGCCTTGGCTGTGCCTTGCACACCTGGAAGGATGAATGTTCCAGAGCTAAACTAATGGAGACCCTGCCTGAGGAGGATCTCCAGTGCTCCTGATGCCTCAGGTTCAGCTTTTATATTTTCAGATTCTGAGCTGCTTTAGTGTGTGGGTCTGAGCTTCACATCAGGGCATGGTGAGCTCTGTGCACAAAGCAGGGAGACAAAACAATTCCTGCTCCAGCTGGGCACCAAGGACAAATGATCCAAATCTCAGCCCAGGAGCACAAACACCGTGGGCTGCAGAGAGAAAAACAAGCAGGGTGGGACTGCCTGGGCTAAAGCTGGGATGGGACAATTAACTGCAAGATGCAAATGGAGCAGAACTGATCCCAGGGACAGACCCCGGGAGCGCTCGTGCATTTTGGGGCCATTTTGGTTCATCTTGGGTTCATTTTGGGACCATTTTGGTTCATCTTGTGTTCATTTTGGTGCCATTTTTGTTCATCTTGGGTGCAGCCCTGGCTGGGCTCTTGTGCTGCCCAAGGTGCATCCATGGAGGCCTTGTAATAAATCCCTGCTTCATTCTTTAGCTCTGTTCTAGGGCAGCCTGCACAGTTCATCAGTCTCTTCCAACTTTATCCATGGGATGTGTGATTCCCTGGAATTTGCCACATCATGGTGTGGTTTGCCTGATTTACAGTGGGTGGGCCTCAGGTTTATTCCCATCCTCTGTTCCTCTTGGCACTCACTTTTTTCCCCCCAGCTCCTGCTCCAGATTTTGCCTTTCCAGTCTATACCCCAACACCAAATGTTTCTAACTGAATACAAAATTAAAAGATTGCATTTATTCCTCTCTCTGTCTTACAAAACAACAGAGTTCAGGTGTCTTTTGTCCCACCCCCAAGGATTTCAGTATGGAAAAAAAAGTCTCCTTCCTTCGCAAATGCCTCAGTCTTTTATGACCAAAGCCTCGCTTAAGTACTTTGGAAAATTTGATCCCAGCTTCACATAAACCTGAGATCAGCCCTGATATAATTCCGAGGCCGAGGGAATGAGGAAATAACAGGACTTTGCTGTTTGGAGGGAGAAGAGGACAATTAAATGGGAATTATTTGGCTCTGTGTTGGTCCCAAGGGACCGCTCTGATTCCATAATCTAACTTAAATGTTGACCTTTAGGTTGTCAGTGAAAAACCCAAACATATTAAACATGGCCTGGGGGTTCCTGTACAAGATACTACAAATTGAGGAAGAGAGGTAGAGGGGTGGAATATCCTGGAGCCAAAGGAAAGACCTGATTGATAGATGAGGCCCTGGGGAGGGCAGTGTTAAGATTTCCTGTCTTTTCTGAAAACCTTAAAAAAAAAAAGAAATAAGAAGATTTCTCATTTATGTGTGGTTGATGCATTCAGGTTTTTCTTTTCCTGATATTTTTTTGTTTGGAAAGAGTGGCGGGGGCAGAAAATCCCACTCCAATTTTGATTGGGAATCTTGCCAGGCTTCTGTCATCACCAGGAAAATGGTTCCTTCAGCAGACACATCTGGGCAGCTTCACGCCCGTTCCTGATGGGAGCTGTCAAATCCTGTCCCTCAGAGCAGTGGGAATGGTTCCCCATTCCCAGAGGGAAAAAAAAAAGAGGAAAATTTGCTTTTGTTGAACTGGAAAGTGGGTGGGCAGGGAGGAGAACAGATAATTTCTTACAGACAACACTTTCACTGCTCATCTCTTTGTAGCTCTGGGGTGTTTTCCTTATTTTCCCACCTTCTACCCCAACTCCCTTTTCCTGTTTTCTTCTTTCTAAACCCAGAATCACATTAAAAAAAATTAAAAATTAATAATTTCTTGACCTCTTAATGTAATTATGGGTTCTGTGTCTAAACTGAGGCACAAGGAAACACAAAACAAATAAATATAAACTGTGAAATATGTATGGATATGGATAAACTGTATGGATATGGATACAAAAATACAAATAAATTTTGGTGCATAATTTCATAATTTGTGTGTAAATTGTGTGACCAAATCAGGGAGGAACTTAAAAATTTTTAGAAGGACCTGTGCAGATCAGCTGAGGTTGCTCCAGGTGAGAATGGGAAAAGTTTTCCCAATCCTCCTGAAGAAGATGGAAAAGGCCATGGGGAGGTGGTGCCATCTCTTTATGGATACAAATAAGAAAGCAGAGATGAACCAAAATTTCCCAAATTTTCTGCAGGTTTGGAGAAATAACTTTGAGTTTCTGGGCTGCAAACAAGGGGCAAACAGTGCTGCCAGGTCCTTTTTCCCTCCTCTTCCCTGTCCCAAAAAATCTCTGGATGAAGCCAAAGGAAAGAGATGAGCCTGGCTCTCACGAATTGCAAATTTAAATTCTTCCCTGCCTTTTATTGATCCCTCAATCCAGAGCAAGAAAAGAAACCTTGGAAAAACCACGAGTGAGAACCAGGATTATCCAGAGTCCCAAGGATTCCTGGAGCCCTGGATAATTCTGAAGAAGCTTCTGGCAAAATCCACCTGGAAACTTCCTCCTCCCATCATTTTTATCGCTGCTGCCTCCTTAAATATTAAATTAAATATTAATAGAGATGAATTATTTAGGGAAAGTTGGAAAGTTTGAACCAAAATGTCCCAAATTTTCTGCAGGTTTGGAGAAATAACTTTGAGTTTCCTGGCTGCAAACAAGGGACAAACAGTGGTGACAGATCCTTGTTCCCTCCTCTTCCCTATCCCAAAAAATCTCTGGATGAAACCAAAGGAAAGAGATGAGCCTGGCTCTCGTGAGTTGCAAATTTAAATTCTTCCCTGCCTTTTATTGATCCCTCAAATCCAGAGCAAGAAAAGAAACCTTGGAAAAACCACGAGTGAGAACCAGGATTATCCAGAGCCCCAAGGATTCCTGGAGCCCTGGATAATTCTGAAGAAGCTTCTGGCAAAATCCACCTGGAAACTTCCTCCTCCCATCATTTTTATCGCTGCTGCCTCCTTAAATATTAAATTAAATATTAAATTAAATATTAAATGAAATATTAAATGGAGATGAATTATTTAGGGAAAGTTTGAAAGTTTGAACCAAAATGTCCCAAATTTTCTGCAGGTTTGGAGAAATAACTTTGAGTTTCTGGGTTGCAAACAAGGGGCAAACAGTGGTGACAGATCCTTGTTCCCTCTTCTTCCCTATCCCAAAAATCTCTGGATGAAACCAAAGGAAAGAGATGAGCCTGGCTCTCACGAATTGCAAATTTAAATTCTTGCCTGCCTTTTATTGATCCCTCAAATCCAGAACAAGAAAAGAAACCTTGGAAAAACCACGAGTGAGAACCAGGATTATCCAGAGCCCCAAGGATTCCTGGAGCCCTGGATAATTCTGAAGAAGCTTCTGGCAAAATCCACCTGGAAACTTCCTCCTCCCGTCATTTTTATCGCTGCTGCCTCCTTAAATATTAATTAAATATTAATGGAGATGAATTATTTAGGGAAAGTTTGAAAGTTTGAATCAAAATTTCCCAAATTTTCTGCAGGTTTGTAGAAATAACATTGAGTTTCCTGGCTGCAAACAAGGGACAAACAGTGGTGAGAGGTCCTTGTTCCCTCCTCTTCCCTATCCCAAAAAAATTCTGGATGAAACCAAAGGAAAGAGATGAGCCTGGCTCTCACGAATTGCAAATTTAAATTCTTGCCTGCCTTTTATTGATCCCTCAAATCCAGAGCAAGAAAAGAAACCTTGGAAAAACCACGAGTGAGGACCAGGATTATCCAGAGCCCCAAGGATTCCTGGAGCCCTGGATAATTCTGAAGAAGCTTCTGGCAAAATCCACCTGGAAACTTCCTCCTCCCGTCATTTTTATCACTGCTGCCTCCTTAAATATTGAATTAAATATTAAATGGAGATGAATTATTTAGGGAAAGTTTGAAAGTTTGAACCAAAATTTCCCAAATTTTCTGCAGGTTTGGAGAAATAACTTTGAGTTTCCTGGCTGCAAACAAGGGACAAACAGTGGTGACAGATCCTTGTTCCCTCCTCTTCCCTATCCCAAAAAATCTCTGGATGAAGCCAAAGGAAAGAGATGAACCTGGCTCTCGTGAGTTGTAAATTTAAATTCTTACCTGCCTTTTATTGATCCCTCAATCCAGAGCAAGAAAAGAAACCTTGGAAAAACCACGAGTGAGAACCAGAATTATCCAGAGCCCCAAGGATTCCTGGAGCCCTGGATAATTCTGAAGAAGCTTCTGGCAAAATCCACCTGGAAACTTCCTCCTCCCGTCATTTTTATCGCTGCTGCCTCCTTAAATATTAAATTAAATATTAAATGGAGATGAATTATTTAGGGAAAGTTTGAAAGTTTGAACCAAAATTTCCCAAATTTTCTGCAGGTTTGGAGAAATAACTTTGAGTTTCCTGGCTGCAAACAAGGGGCAAACAGTGCTGACAGATCCTTGTTCCCTCCTCTTCCCTGTCCCTAAAAATCTCTGGATGAAACCAAAGGAAAGAGATGAGCCTGGCTCATCTGAGTTACAAATTTAAATTCTTCCCTGCCTTTTATTGATCCCTCAAATCCAGAGCAAGAAAAGAAACCTTGGAAAAACCACGAGTGAGGACCAGGATTATCCAGAGCCCCAAGGATTCCTGGAGCCCTGGATAATTCTGAAGAAGCTTCTGGCAAAATCCACCTGGAAACTTCCTCCTCCCGTCATTTTTATCACTGCTGCCTCCTTAAATATTAAATTAAATATTAAATGGAGATGAATTATTTAGGGAAAGTTTGAAAGTTTGAACCAAAATTTCCCAAATTTTCTGCAGGTTTGGAGAAATAACTTTGTGTTTCTGGGCTGCAAACAAGGGGCAAACAGTGGTGACAGATCCTTGTTCCCTCCTCTTCCCTATCCCAAAAATTTCTGGATGAAGCCAAAGGAAAGAGATGAGCCTGGCTCATCTGAGTTGCAAATTTAAATTCTTCCCTGCCTTTTATTGATCCCTCAAATCCAGAGCAAGAAAAGAAACCTTGGAAAAACCACGAGCGAGGACCAGAATTATCCAGATCCCCAAGGATTCCTGGAGCCCTGGATAATTCTGAAGAAGCTTCTGGCAAAATCCACCTGGAAACTTCCTCCTCCCGTCATTTTTATCGCTGCTGCCTCCTTAAATATTAAATTAAATATTAAATGGAGATGAATTATTTAGGGAAAGTTTGAAAGTTTGAACCAAAATTTCCCAAATTTTCTGCAGGTTTGGAGAAATAACTTTGAGTTTCCTGGCTGCAAACAAGGGACAAACAGTGGTGACAGGTCCTTGTTCCCTCCTCTTCCCTGTCCCTAAAAATTTCTGTATGATGCCAAAGGAAAGAGATGAGCCTGGCTCATCTGAGTTGTTAATTTAAATTCTTCCCTGCCTTTTATTGATCCCTCAAATCCAGAGCAAGAAAAGAAACCTTGGAAAAACCACGAGTGAGAACCAGAATTATCCAGAGCCCCAAGGATTCCTGGAGCCCTGGATAATTCTGAAGAGGCTTCTGGCAAAATCCACCTGGAAATTTCCTCCTCCCGTCATTTTTATCGCTGCTGCCTCCTTAAATATTAAATTAAATATTAAATGGAGATGAATTATTTAGGGAAAGTTTGAACCAAAATTTCCCAAATTTTCTGCAGGTTTGGAGAAATAACTTTGAGTTTCCTGGCTGCAAACAAGGGACAAACAGTGGTGACAGATCCTTTTTCCCTCCTCTTCCCTATCCCAAAAAATTTCTGGATGAAACCTGAGGAAAGAGATGAGCCTGGCTCTCACGAATTGCAAATTTAAATTCTTCCCTGCCTTTTGTTGATCCCTCAAATCCAGAGCAAGAAAAGAAACCTTGGAAAAACCACGAGTGAGGACCAGGATTATCCAGAGCCCCAAGGATTCCTGGAGCCCTGGATAATTCTGAAGAAGCTTCTGGCAAAATCCACCTGGAAACTTCCTCCTCCCGTCATTTTTATCACTGCTGCCTCCTTAAATATTAAATTAAATATTAAATATTAAATGAATTATTGGGAAAAGTTTGAAAGCTCTGGGGATCCTTGCCTGGGATTTTTTGGGATTGAACCATAATCCTTTCCAGGATAGAGTTTTTCCATGAAGCACCAGCATGGGAATTAAAGCTGCATTTTTGAAGTGGTTCAGAATATCCCCAATAAAAAGGAGAAATTCCAGCAGCGTTGCAGATAAACTGAACTTCATCCCAAATTCCTTCTTGGATATTCCACAGCAGCCATAACTGGGATTATTGCCCTTGTAAGTTATTTTTCCCATCATTTATTACGGGGCACTTGGGGTCCATAAAGCCATATTGCAATAAACTATGGACAAATAAAATCATAAAATACCTCCCAAAAAAATCCTAGGACATAAAATGTACAGGAAAGAGAAAGAGTTCTGCTGTTGGGAAAAAAAAATAAAATAAGAGATGAATTTAAAAAGAGAACATTGTTAGGAAAGGGTTCATTAAACTGGAATATTAATTATTGTATTATTCATTAATATTGATGGGAAAGTGGTATCAAAAGTTATCAACATTGTACAGAAAATAAGAGTAATAATAGTAGTAATAATAATAATAATAATAATAAATAGAATTATATATACTATGAATATTATACTATTTTATAGTAGATTATTACTATTATTATTATTATTATTATTATTATTATTATTATTATTATTATTATTATTAATAATAATAATAATAATAATAATAATAATAATAATAGTAATAATAGTTCTAAGGTACAAGAACAGTGTAAAAAGTTGAGTATTTCAAAAAATAACTTTATGCAAAAAAATGTTGTTGATAATTAATAATCCTGCCATGTATTTTTCAGCTATTGAGAGGCCTCCTGGGAAGTTTTAATTCACTCAAGTTCTGTGTGTTAATTTTTATTTAATTTTATTTTTTCTGATATTTATTGTCTTGGAGTATCACAGTGTTGGAGGCAGGTGAGAAAATTTCCAGAGTGAATCCCAATTATCTCCTTGTCTGAAGTAGAACCTAAGCCAAGGATTTATTTTTGTAATTCCATAATAAGTAGAACAGATAAGGAATAAATTCCTCAATAATAAGGAATAAATTCCTCAATCAATCAACCCTACAAAATACAAATCCCTATTATTGGTTATCCCAATTTTTCTGTGCAATATTCCATCAAAATGAGGAGATTATGGAAAAAGTGACAACCTTGGAGAAGCCAGTTTCTCTCAAAATTCAGGAAAAGAATCAAATTTGGTTGTTCCCTCCCAGATTTCCTGGGAAGAAATCAAAAACCTCTGGCAGGCTTTGAGCGTTGTCTCCATATTAAAAAATAAAGAGCATTTTTAATATTCTCATAAAGAGCATTTTTGTATTCTCACAAATTTCTGCAGAATGAGAAAAATGTTCCTCACCTGAGTGTGCAGAAATTGGATCTGGAGTCAGCCAAAGGAAAATTCTTCCCTGAATGGGAGGAACTGGAATTTTCTACTCTGCATAAAGATTTAGAGTGATCAGGGCAGGAGAGAAAATGATTTTATTATTATTTTATTATTTATTTACCAATATAGACATGGATTTAATCATCAAAAGCTTGATGATTATTTAATTTTTATGGCAATTAATTCCTCAAAAGGGAAATTACCTTTTAGGGGGGATCCCTGTTTGACTTGCTGTAGGATTTGTTATCCCACCACCAATCCTGTGTGGAATTTATGGAGAAGAAAACCCCAAAATTTAACTGGAATAAATCAATTTGGTAAAAGTAGAAATATCCTGTGTGATCCACAGGAATTTATGGAGAAAATCACAAAATTTAACTGGAATAAATCAATTTGGTAAAAATAGAAATATCCTGTGTGATCCAGAAAACCCCAAAATTTAACTGGAATAAATCAATTTGGTAAAAGTAGAAATATCCTGTGTGATCCAGAGGAATTTATGGAGAAGAAAATCCCAAAATTTAACTGGAATAAATCAATTTGGTAAAAGTAGAAATATCCTGTGTGATCCACAGGAATTTATGGAGAGGAAAATCCCAAAATTTAACTGGAATAAATCAATTTGGTAAAAGTAGAAATATCCTGTGTGATCCACAGGAATTTATGGAGAAAATCCCAAAATTTAACTGGAATAAATCAATTTGGTAAAAGTAGAAATATCCTGTGTGATCCAGAAAACCCCAAAATTTAACTGGAATAAATCAATTTGGTTAAAAGTAGAAATATCCTGTGTGATCCACAGGAATTTATGGAGAAGAAAACCCCAAAATTTAACTGGAATAAATCAATTTGGTAAAAATAGAAATATCCTGTGTGATCCAGAAAACCCCAAAATTTAACTGGAATAAATCAGTTTGGTAAAAGTAGAAATATCCTGTGTGATCCAGAAAACCCCAAAATTTAACTGGAATAAATCAATTTGGTAAAAGTAGAAATATCCTGTGTGATCCAGAGGAATTTACAGAGAAGAAAACCCCAAAATTTAACTGGAATAAATCTATTTGGTAAAAGTAGAAATATCCTGTGTGATCCAGAGGAATTTATGGAGAAGAAAATCCCCAAATTTACCTGGAATAAATCAATTTGGTAAAAATAGAAATATCCTGTGTGATCCAGATGAATTTATGGAGAAAATCCCAAAATTTAACTGGAATAAATCTATTTGGTAAAAGTAGAAATATCCTGTGTGATCCAGAAAACCCCAAAATTTAACTGGAATAAATCTATTTGGTAAAAATAGAAATATCCTGTGTGATCCACAGGAATTTATGGAGAAGAAAACCCCAAAATTTAACTGGAATAAATCAATTTGGTAAAAGTAGAAATATCCTGTGTGATCCAGAAAACTCCAAAATTTAATTGGAATAAATCAATTTGGTAAAAATAGAAATATCCTGTGTGATCCAGAGGAATTTACAGAGAGGAAAACCCCAAAATTTACCTGGAATAAATCAATTTGGTAAAAGCAGAAATATCCTGTGTGATCCAGAAAACCCCAAAATTTAACTGGAATAAATCAATTTGGTAAAAGTAGAAATATGCTTTGTGATCCACAGGAATTTACGGAGAAGAAAATCCCAAAATTTAACTGGAATAAATCAATTTGGTAAAAATAGAAATATCCTGTGTGATCCACAGGAATTTATGGAGAAGAAAACCCCAAAATTTCCTGGAATAAATCAATTTGGTAAAAATAAAAATATCCTGTGTGATCCAGAGGAATTTATGGAGAAGAAAACCCCAAAATTTAACTGGAATAAATCAATTTGGTAAAAGTAGAAATATCCTGTGTGATCCACAGGAATTTATGGGGAAGAAAATCCCAAATTTAACTGGAATAAATCTATTTGGTAAAAATAGAAATATCCTGTGTGATCCAGAGGAATTTACAGAGAAGAAAACCCCAAAATTTAACTGGAATAAATCAGTTTGGTAAAAGTAGAAATATCCTGTGTGATCCACAGGAATTTATGGAGAAGAAAACTCCAAAATTTAACTGGAATAAATCAATTTGGTAAAAGTAGAAATATCCTGTGTGATCCAGAAAACCCCAAAATTTAACTGGAATAAATCTATTTGGTAAAAGCAGAAATATCCTGTGTGATCCAGAGGAATTTATGGAGAAGAAAACCCCAAAATTTAATTGGAATAAATCAATTTGGTAAAAATAGAAATATCCTGTGTGATTCAGAGGAATTTATGGAGAAAACCACAAATTTAACTGGAATAAATCAATTTCGGTAAAAATAGAAATATCCTGTGCGATCCACAGGAATTTACAGAGAAGAAAACCCCAAAATTTAACTGGAATAAATCAATTTAGTAAAAGCAAGGCTGGTCGGAAATCCTGGGTGTGTGCCAGAGAAATCTCTTTACACAGCATTTATCCAAAATATTTGGGAGCTGAAATTTAAATCAAACTCCTTTTATTTTTTGGGATGGACCAGAAGATTTTTAGGAGCTCACATCTGGTTTTTTTTATGAATTCCAGCCTGATCATCTGAAATTTTTGGAAACTCTCAGGTGGTTTAATCTTGAAATGGTGAAACTTCACATGGAGTTTTCTACTCTTAGGAGCCAATATTCAAAATATTTCATTCTTGTTGAGTTTAAATTCACACAAAATCCTTGCTTTAGCCTTCAATGGTAAAAGCAGATTATTTTATCATAATTCAGATTAAAACTTCTGAATTAATTTGAATTTGCTGCTTCATTCAGTTGTTGTTATAAGGCCAGGTTCTGACTTATATTGAGACATTTTTCAGCAAAGAAAGGGAACAATTTGAGCAGCACAATTAAGGGATTAAGCCTGGAAATCCCTAAATTGAGAAACTGGAGGGTCATGGTTGCCTCCAGCCCTCCCTTGGGTTCATCAGTGTCGCTGTGCCATGGACAATTTTCCCTTTTTTCAACACTGTACAAAATTCCTTTAAAAAATGCATTTTTGGAGAATGTCCAAATTTAAATCCTTACCTGCCTGAGAGATTAAATTCATTTTCCTTCCCCAGGCATGGAGCTGCCTGAGCTGAGCTTTGAAGCCTCTGAGCAAAGCAGGACCCCCAGCTCATCCCAGCACCTGCAAATTCCAAAACCAGGGAATTGGAAACTTCGGAACTTTTCCAAGACTCAACAGCTGTGGAATTTCTCAAGGAAATCCTGGAGTCTCCATCATTTCTTGGCATTTTTAACTGGGCTGGGGCTGTCATTCCACTGCTGGACAGTGCCAGGATCTTCCATGTGCTGCATTTAGGGGCAACTTGGCATTTGCTGCTCTCAAAAAGTTATAAAAATATTAATTAATTAAATAATTTTATACTTCTATATTCATTAACCCTTGTTTCCATAACATATAATTATAATGTATATTATTATCCTTCTGATTATAATAATTTCCTAAACAAGCACTGGCCAATCCAAATAATTCGTCAAAAATATCAACAATAATTGTTGGAAACAAGTCAAAAATATCAACAATAATTGCTAGAAACAAGTCAAAAATATCAACAATAATTGCTAGAAACAAATCAAAAATATCAACAATAATTTCTAGAAACAAGAATTTTCTTTCCAATGGACATCGAATCTCTAATGGAGACATGGAGATCAAACCATGCAATTTGTTAATAATTTTTGCTTCACTTTTTCTTCTCTTTTCAGCCATTTCTCCTGACAAGCTGCATTTCCTGCTCAGCTCCTGCAAGACTTAACAGCTGTGGAATTTCTCAAGGAAATCCTGGAGTCTCCATCATTTCTTGGCATTTTTAACTGGGCTGGGGCTGTCATTCCACTGTTGGACAGTCCCAGGATCTTCCATGTGCTGCATTCAGGGGCAACCTGGCATTTGCTGCTCTCAAAAATCTATAAAAATGTTAATTAATTAATTAAATTTATACTTCTATATGCATTAACCCTTGTTTCCATAATATATAATTATAATGTATATTATTACCCTTGTGATTATAATAATTTCCTAAACAATCACTGGCCAATCCCACTAATTAGTCAAAAAAATCAACATTAATTGTTGGAAACAAATCAAAAATATCAACAATAATTGCTAGAAACAAGTCAAAAATATCAGCAATAATTGTTAGAAACAAGTCAAAAATATCAAGAATAATTGCTAGAAACAAGAATTTTCTTTCCAATGGACATCAAATCTCTAATGGAGACATGGAGATCAAACACTGCAATTTGTAAATAATTTTTTGCTTCACTTTTTCTTCTCTTTTCAGCCATTTCTCCTGTCAAGCTGCATTCCTGGTGACCACTGACATTCCTGCAAAACCTAAAAAGGAGCTGATCATAAACACTCTCTATCCAGGTGGATGGCACTGGGAAGAAATCAAAAGGAAGATTCTCTGGAATGCTTCAGGTGAAATAAAATTCTCAGGGTCCCTTTCTTAAAATTTTCTCCTGAGAATTCTTGCAGGTTTGTCCTTCAGCCAGGAGATAAATTTCTCCACTTCTCCTCCTGTGGTCCCACACTTTGTGATGCAAGCTGAGCCCCACATCTTCCTGTGGCCAATTATCATCTAATTATCTCCTTCCCTCCCAGTCCTTGGAATTCTGAGGGGCTTGGAATGCAAAGCTTTGAACATTGAAATATTTTGGTGAAGCTCCATTTCAGAAAGATGCAGGTTTTCCACAGGTCCTGGAGGTGCCATGAGTGGGATCCCTGTGCTGAAGTCTCCATTAATCTGGAGTTCCATGAGTTTATTTGGAGAACCACAACTTGCCTGGGCTGAGTTCGGTTTCTGCACAGGCCAAAATTCAGGTCATCAGCTCACAGATAAGTATTTTGGGCTCACCTGTGTTACTCCTCAGGGTCCACCTGGCTACACTGAGCAGTTTCCCAAGGATTATAATGGGAATTTTTGTGTCCAGCTCAGAGGAACTCCCCAGAACTGAAAACTGGTCTTAGGGCTCTGAACAATCACCTAAATTCCACCCCAGACATTCCCAATTCATTTCTCCCTCTCTGTGCTGCTTCCCACTTGACATCTACACCTAACCCATAAATCCTGACCCTGATCAAATCATCCTCTGGATGGACCTGTCCCTTTTTATTGGCTCTGAAGAAACCCAGAAAACTGCCTCAAAATTTGACTTTTAGTGGGCTGAGATTGCAGAAATTCAATTCCACCTTAAACACACAGGTCACCCTCTGGATGGACCTGTCCCTTTTTATTGGCTCTGAAGAAACCCAGAAAACTGCCTCAAAATTTGACTTTTAGTGGGCTGAGATTACAGAAATTCAATTCCACCTTAAACACACAGGGATGCTATGAGCATTAGTTCATATTTTATCAA
Source organism: Geothlypis trichas (assembly GCA_009764595.1). Taxonomy (NCBI): domain Eukaryota; kingdom Metazoa; phylum Chordata; class Aves; order Passeriformes; family Parulidae; genus Geothlypis; species Geothlypis trichas. Next base: position 151,505,581 of record CM019901.1, on the reverse strand, counting down.
TAACCATCTGCAGCTGAACTCGGGGGGAAATTTGCATGGAAGGTTCTGGAGATTTATGGATATGCGGGTGAAGGGTCATAAAACGCACGTGGGTGTTTTAAAAACCTCTCTCAGTGCACAGATTTATCTGTACCTGTATATTTATCCAGGCCAAGAGGGATGAATACTTTCCCTGTGGTGCATTCCCTGGAATGAGAACATTTCAGAGCCAGCGGGATTTGTCTGGCCTGGTGTTGAATGCAAGATCAGGTGGAGATCTAGGGCGACACCAGCAAAAATATTTTATTTTATGCTGCTGGTTTCACCATTTCTGTCTGCTCTGATGACGCCTGTGCAGACAGCGGGAGGGGAGGATGATAAATGAGGGATGGAGAGGTGGAGAGCTTTGGCTCCTCACGCTCCCAGTGACTCACCCGGCGTGGAAGAGCCACCCCAGCGGCCAGGCAGGATGGCTCCCATGTGGGAATCCATAAAATGTTGGGAAAGCTTCAAAAAGCAGCTGAGAGACAGCAGAAATGGGATTCCATGTGGGAATCCATAAAATTTTGGGAAAGCTGCAAAAGGCAGCTCAGAGACAGCAGAAATGGGATCGGAGCTGAGCAGCAGCCGTGAGATTGGTCAGCAGAAAAATGATGTAAGAAGTAGAAAAGTAAGGACGAACAGAACAATGGTCTGTGTATTAATGCTTGTCTAGAATAACTGCCTACAGAAAAAGTTTATTATTATATATTATATATATTATATATTATATTATTTATTATTATTATAATATTATAATAAAATTAGTATATATATTTATATAATATATATAATTTATTATTATATAATATATAATAATAAACTATATATAATATATAGTTTATTATTATATATATATATATATTATATATTAAGAAGTTCTAAGCTTAACAATGGAGCTTTGTGCATTGTGTTTGAAGGCTTACAAGCAGGTATTTTATTTGAAATAAGCAAGCATTGTTTTAATCAAAAGTATGTGTGCTTATAGTGCTTGGATGGAACTGTGACAGTGTTCACAGGGGTTCTTGGATGAGGGGAGAGATGAGAATGTTGACTCTATGCTCATAAGGTTTGATTCATTATTTTATGATATATATATATATATTACATTATAACTATGCTAAAAAGAAATAGAAGGAAAGGTTTCTTCAGAAGGCTGGCTAAGAATAGAATGGAAAACAATGATAACAAAAGGAGCTGTCTCGGGCTCTGTCTGAGATAGCTCAGCCTTGATTGGCCATTAATTATAAACATTCAAGATGGACCAACCAAAAATCCATCCGATGCATTCCACAGCAGCAGATAATCAATGTTTATATTTTGTTCCTGAGGCCTCTCAGCTTCTCAGAAGAGAAAAAATCCTAAAGAAAAGGATTTTCACAAAAGACGTCTGCAACATGGAGCTACTGTCAACGTGCTTTTGCTCTGTGTGATTGGTCAAAAAACTTTTAAAGTGAGCTGTAACATTAAATTCTTGGTCTGCTGCCTGGGATGTGAGCTGGTGGCATCTTCCCATTGTCATGGCCATGGAATGAGGCTGATGCTGGAAAATCAAACAGCTCAAGGCATGTTCCCAGCAGTTCCATCCCATTTGTGATCTGTTCACAGCCCCTGGCCACTGATACTTCCATAAAACCATGAGCAGCAGCAGGGGCTGGGATCAGCCCAGGATTTGGAGCTGCTGTTTTTTCAGTGCTTCTCGTGGCCTGTCGTTGCTGGATGGTTGGGAATTGGTGCCAGATGTGCTGCATCTGCTCCTCACAGCAAGGGGAACCTTTTCCAGCAGGTGTTTCTCATTATCCCAACATTAATTTTCCCTGTCCTACCCACAAACAGACACAAAACTTCACTGAAGCCTCAGGAAGGTCAGTCCAGGGTGGAAAACATCTCCAAAGGTCAACCAAGTTCTGCCACATTGATCTTGTTTAGGAATCCAGAGGTTCAAAGGGAAGGATTAGGAAAAGCAGGGATGTGGGAGGTGTGGAGACATTCCCCAAACTCAGCCCTTAATCCTGGGCTCATCCCAGCTGTGAGATGTAAACCCAGTCCTAAATCCTGGATTCTGGGCTCATCTCAGCTGTGAGACACTTCCTAAACTCAGCCCTTAATCCTGGGCTCATCCCAGCTGTGAGATGTAAACCCAGTCCTAAATCCTGGATTCTGGGCTCATCTCAGCTGTGAGACACTTCCTAAACTCAGCCCTTAATCCTGGGCTCATCCCAGCTGTGAGATGTAAACCCAGTCCTAAATCCTGGATTCTGGGCTCATCTCAGCTGTGAGACACTTCCTAAACTCAGCCCTTAATCCTGGGCTCATCCCAGCTGTGAGATGTAAACCCAGTCCTAAATCCTGGATTCTGGGCTCATCTCAGCTGTGAGACACTTCCTAAACTCAGCCCTTAATCCTGGACTCATCCCAGCTGTGAGACACTTCTTAAACCCAGTCCTAAATCCCTGATCCTGGGCTCATTTTAGCAGTGAGACACTTCCTAAACTCAGCCCTAAATTCTGGATCCTGGGCTCATCTCATCAGTGAGATACCTCCCAAACTCAGCCCTTAGTCCCTGATTCTCAGCTCATCTCATTTGTGAGACACTTCTTAAACCCAGTCCTAAATCCTTGATCCTGGGCTCAAACCAGCTGTAAAACAGGATAAAGCAAACACCACCTTTCCCTGGTTAAAATGAAAGATGATCAGATCAGGAGCTCTCTCTTAAATGTTTGTGAGGAGTCACGTGTGAGCAGGTGTGTCTGTGAAGTGCCATATTTATATTTATTTATATTTATATTTATATTTATATTTATATTTATATTTATATTTATATTTATATTTATATTTATATTTATATTTATATTTATATTTATATTTATTTTTACTTTTATTTTATTTTATTTTATTTTATTTTTATTTTTATTTATTGTCATATTTATATTTTTACATATATTTCTATTGACATTTAATTTGGATTTCTATTTCTATTTCTATTTCTATTTCTATTTCTATTTCTATTTCTATTTCTATTTCTTTTTATTTTTACATATTTTTACACACATATTTTTACACACATATTTTTATTTTTAAATATACATGCTTTTATTTTACATTCTGACATATTTTGACATATTTTTACATACATATAAAGCATTTTGTGTGGTGCCTCTTAGGAAGCAACCTCCCATCTAAACAGGCACTGCTTAGTGACTTCTTACATCACGCTGACTTCACTGGGACATCTTCCAACACTTTCAAAAATTCAAAATACGGCGTTTTTTATGATTTTTAGACAGAAAAAGCTGTGTTAGAAGTTCCTAAAGAGCAGGGCAGATAATCTGGGAGCTGTCCCAGGGGGGCTGTTTCTCCTCAGGATATTTGGGATGAGGAGTGACAAGCTGAGGACACCCCAGGTCACCGTTATCTCCTCACTGTTATCTCCCCACCGTTATCTCCGTTATCACCGTTATCTCCCCACCCTTATCTCCCCACCGTTATCTCCTCACCGTTATCTCCCCACCGTTATCTCCCCACCGTTATCTCCCCATCGTTATCTCCCCACCGTTATCTCCCCACCATTATCTCCGTTATCACCGTTATCTCCCCACCGTTATCTCCCCACCGTTATCTCCTCACCGTTATCTCCGTCATCACCGTTATCTCCCCACTGTTATCTCCCCACCGTTATCTCCGTTATCACCGTTATCTCCGTTATCACCGTTATCTCCCCACCGTTATCTCCGTTATCACCGTTATCTCCCCACCGTTATCTCCTCACCGTTATCTCCCCACCATTATCTCCCCACCGTTATCTCCCCACCGTTATCTCCCCACCGTTATCTCCCCACCGTTATCTCCGTGCTGCATCCGCAGGGTCACGGATCGGGAGAAGCGGATGGGCAACCTGATCCTGGTAGTGGAGCCCTGAAAATGTTAAAGACGGAACTCTAAAATGTTAGACTTTGTGTTTTCTCACTGCACCTGTGTAAGCAGTATGATAAATTATATAATTGTTAGATGTGATGATTATTTAGTAATTAAGTATAATTATTATATAACCATAAGAAGAATCATGAGAAACTCTGTTGGGAGTTTAATGGGGGCTATGTTTAGCTGAAATCTATGTGTAAAATAGAACAATATAAATTTAATAATTAACATGAAAGTTATGTAAGGATAGAGTATAAAACACCTTCACCTCCAATGTATGGTGGGAATCAGATTTGGGTTGTAATACCCCAATTCCCAGAGCTCTTAATAAAAAGCACCACATATAATCACTGTGTGATTGTGTGTTTGTGAACACTAACAATCCCACTGTCAGAAGCAGGGAGTGAAATCCCAGAGAGCAAAAAGATGCTTTAAGTAAGGAATAATCAGATGTATTATAGTAAAACTATGAAATGCAAAGTAGTTAATAAACGATGGGCAGTTGTTTGTTAATGAGTAGTTAATAAACGGTTATGAAGGTTCCTTTTTGGGTGAACCAGGAGGGAGAATTGTGGGAATCCTGAAAATCAGAGGGTTTTGGGAAAGCTGCAAAAGGCAGGCCTCAGGGAGAGCAGAACTGTGATTGGAGCTGAGCAGCAACTATGAGATTGGTCAGCAGAAAAATTATTTAAATGTAGAAAAGCAAGGACAAATGGAACAATGGTCTGTGTATTAATGCTTGTCTAGAATAACTGCTAAGCTGCAGAAAAGTTTATCTAGTGAAAAATTAGGAAGTTTTAAGCTTAACAATGGAGCTCTGTGCATTGTGTTTTAAGGCTCACAAACAGGTATTTTATTCAAAATAAGCAAGCATTGTTTAACCAAAGGTACCTGTGCTTACAGTGGTTGGATGGAACTACTGTCAATGTGCTTTTGCTTTGTGGGATTGGTCAAAAAACTTTTAAAGTGAGTTGTAACATTAAGTTCTTGGTCTGCTGCCTGGGATGTGAGCTGGTGGCATCTTCCCATTGTCATAACCATGTAATGAGACTGATGCTGGAAAATCAAACAGCTCCAGGCACGTTCCACAGCAGCCCCATCCCGTTGGTGATCTGTACACAAACCCCAGCTGGTGACACAACTCCAGGCCCATTCCCAGCCCTCCCATCCCATTGGTGATTTGTTCACAACCTCCAGCCAGGGATATTTTCCACCCTCCCGGGATCTCCAGAAACTCCATCCCTTTGGTGATTTGTTCACAGCCTCCAGCCAGGGATATTTTCCACCCTCCTGGGATCTCCTGAACCTCCATCCTGTTGGTGATTTGTTCACAGCCTCCAGCCAGGGATATTTTCCACCCTCCCGGGATCTCCTGAACCTCCATCCCAGCACATCCCTGCCTGCTGACAGCCCCCTCCAGGCTTGGCTGGCACCTCCTGCCCTCCAGGCTTGGCTGGCACCCTCCTGCTGCTGGCACCTGCCAGAGGATGGAACGGGAGCCTTGGGGCCTCTGGAAAACACTCAGCCTGGGAAGGTGCTTGGGACAGGGAGTTCCAGCTCTCAGGAGCTCCTAGGCACACTGGGAATCCTCTCTGAGTGCTGAAGATGAGGCAATTTCGACTTGAAGCAAGATTTTCAACCTGAATTGAAACTTCCATCTGAATCTCAGAGCCTGATCCTTTAAAACTTAAATTTTGAATTAAAATATTTGAATTAAATAGCTACAATTTCCTGTTCATGTTCTTTTTTCTTTTTTTGTTTTTCTTTTTCCTTGCAAAATAATCTTCCAGTTTCATTCTGAAAAATAAGAGGGGAAAAAGGAAATCTTAGCAAGTGGTAAGAAGGGAAAACTGCACACTGCTATTATTTTGCTATAGGAAAAAAAAATGTGCTATTATTTTGCTATAATAAAAAAATTGCATTTTGCTATAGGAAAAAATTGTGCTATTATTGTGCTATAATAAAAAATTGCATTTTGCTATAGGAAAAAAACTGCGGTATTATTTTGCTATAATAAAAAAATTGCATTTTGCTATCGGAAAAAACTGTGCAATAAACCACTTTTTTTGTTGTTGTTGTTAAATCAGTAGGAAAATGTCACAATGAACACAGGGAGTTTCAGCTGTCAAGATCTCCTGGGCACTTTGGGAATCCTCTCTGAGTGAGCCAAAGGTGCTGAAGACAAAGTAATTTTGACTTGAAACAAGATTTTCAACCTGAATTGAAACTTCCATCCCAATCTCACAGCCTGGCCCTTTAAAACTTAAATTTTGAATTAAAATATCCGAATTAAATGCCTACAATTTCCTGTTCATGTTCCTTTTAATTTTTTTCATTTTTCCTGGCAAAATAATGTTCCAGTTTCACTCTGAAAAATAAGAAAGAAAAAGGGAAATCTTAGCAAGTGGTAAAAAGGGAAAACTGCAAACTGCTATTATTTTGCTATAGGAAAAAATTGTGCTATTACTTTGCTATAATAAAAAAATTGCATTTTGCTATAGGAAAAAATTGTGCTATTATTTTGCTATAATAAAAAAATTGCATTTTGCTATAGGAAAAAATTGTGCAATAAACCACTTTTTTTGTTGTTGTTAAATCAGTAGGAAAATGTCACAATTAACACAGGGAGTTTCAACTGTCAAGATCTCCTGGGCACATTGGGAATCCTCTCTGAGTGAGCCAAAGGTGCTGGAAATGAAACAATTTTGACTTGAAACAAGAATTTCAACCTGAATTGAAACTTCCATCCCAATCTCACAGCCTGACCCTTTAAAACTTAAATTTTGAATGAAAAGATTAGAATTAAAAAGCTAAAATTTCCTGTTCATGTTCCTTTTTTTTTTTTTTTAATTTTTCCTTGCAAAATAATCTTCCAGTTTCATTCTGAAAAATAAGAAGGAAAAAGAGAAATCTTAGCAAGTGGTAAAAAGGGAAAGCTGCACACTGCTATTATTTTGCTATAGGAAAAAATTGAGCTGTTATTTTGCTATAATAAAAAAATTGCATTTTGCTATAGGAAAAAACTGTGCTATTATTTTGCTATAATAAAAAAAATTGCATTTTGCTATCGGAAAAAATTGAGCTACTATTTTGCTATAATAAAAATGCATTTTGCTATAGGAAAGAATTGTGTTATTATTTTGCTATAATAAAAAAATTGCATTTTTCCATAGGAAAAAACTGTGCAATAAACCACTTTTTTTGCTGTTGTTGCTGTTAAATCAGCAGGAAAATGTCACCATAAATGCCAAGGAAGAGCAGAGATGGAGGAGAGGGGGAGGAAGGTGCCAGCAAGGACAGAGTGACAAGTGGGGACGTGCTGGCTCAGTGCAGGAGCTGTTCTGGAGCTTCGTGGAGCTGCAGGTCAGAGGTGGCCATTCCGTGCTCAAGTGGCTCTCCTTGGATAAAATCACCTCTCACATTTCATCAAATTCCCTCTCCTAACCCTAAAATATTCCAGTTATCAGGGCTGGGATTCCTGGGCCTTTGCTGTCCCCGCGCAAGCAGCAGGAGCAGCCTCTGGAGGTGTTTCCTTTCCCCTCCTGGATGTTGGAAAAGGTGGTGGAATTCTTATTTGCAGATGATTGGAATTCTTATTTGCAGGTGGCTGGAATTCTTATTTGCAGGTGATTGGAATTCTTATTTGCAGGTGGCTGGAATTCTTATTTGCAGGTGGCTGGAATTCTTATCTGAACAATTCCAATGAATCCCAGAATCCCACATTGGTATGGGTTGGAATGGATCTTAAAGATCATCCAGTTCCATGGGCAGGGGAAACTTTGTGAGCTCAGAGAATTTAATTGTGGATGTGACTAAGGAACAGAAAAATAAAGGAAATAAGGTGGGAGCAGCAGCTGTTTGTGAGAGGGATTTGGTTCAGCAGGATTGTCCAGGAAAGGCACCACCTCACCCATCCCAGAGGAAAGAAATTCCCTTTTCCACTCAGGATTATCTCCTACCCATGGACCAGCTTTGTTTGGAAAAATTCTTCTGGCCCAAAATGCAGGACATCCAAAGCTGGTGGATGGTTTGGGTTGGAATGGATCTTAAAGATCATCCAGTTCCATGGGCAGGGGACACTTTGTGAGCTCAGAGAATTTAATTGTGGATGTGACTAAGGAACAGAAAAATAAAGGAAATAAGGTGGGAGCAGCAGCTGTTTGTGAGACAATTCCTGGCTCAGCAGGAATTGTCCAGGAGAGGCACCACCTCACCCATCCCAGAATGAAATTCCCTTTTCCACTCAGGATTATCTCCTACCCATGGACCAGCTTTGTTTGGAAAAGTCCTGCTGGCCCAAAATCCAGGGCATCCAAAGCTGGTGGATGGTTTGGGTTGGAAGGGGACCTTAAAGATCATCCAGTGCCACCCCCTGCCATGGGCAGGGACACCTCCACTATCCCAGGGTGTTCCAAGCACCATCCAACCTGGCCTTGGACATTTCCAAGGATCCAGGGGCAGCCACAGCTCTGGGAATTCCATCCCAGACCTCCACCACCCTCATAGCCAGGAATTCCTTCCAATATCCCATCAAAATCCATCATCCTTTTCCTTAGTCCTCATTTTTTTCCCTCAGGAAACAAAAGAAAACAGGAAGAAGAAAAAGGCAATATTCACAGCTCTGGTTTAATCCAGAGCAGGGTTTGTGTGCTGAATGATTTTAATAAAATTCAGCATTTCAGCAATGGTTTTATTCCTGCTGGTTGGTGATGGTGAAGGGTGCTGCTGGTAATCCATCCTCATCCAAACCTAAAGGATTTGAGCCTGGAAAAAGGAGAAAATAAAGTTAATCAGAAAAAAAGAGACAAATTGAGAAGGGAAAGACAACTTAGAGCAAAATGTGGTTAAACACAACTCAATTTTCTGTCAGGCTGAGAAACTCAATGTTAATGAGCCCTGGGCTTTGTGGGGTTCTAGGGCACACGCTCCTGTCCACGAGCATTCCAAATAAAGTCACAATCCTTGGCTCATTTGCATGGAAAAAAAAAAACTTTCCTGACCCTCCAGCTGTTCTCGCCCCGGTGTTTGCAGTTTTATAACTCAAATATCAGCTTTTGTTCGCTGGCCAAGCCCAATGAAAACATAATATTTAAATATAAGCCCCATTTACCTTTCAAGGATTTTTCCTGTCCAAAAAATTCCTGGTAATTTGTGTCGAATCCAGGCCCTGCAGTCATTATTCATCCCTTCCCTGCCTGTTCCTGTTAATAGGCGTTAATTCCACCCCTGTGACATCATCACTGTTGCCACGGCGACGGGCTGTGATGTCACAAACACAAGACAATAGCCCCTGGTTAGGAATGAACCAGAGGGAAAAATGAGTCAGGAGTGAAGGGAAAGGGGCTGGGGAAAAATATCCCTGGATCCAAAGTGTCGAAATCATGAGTTTGTCAGAGTGACCCCGAGAAAAGTTCCAAGGTCTCTTTTCCCAGCCTGGTGCTTGAAGAAGGAGTCAGGGCTCTTCATTTCTCGGTCTCAAGGTTGTCTATTAATTCTTATCTCAAACATTTTCTTTCTGCCCAGCAGAGATCTGCTCAGCAGGGCAGCCACAGGCACTCTGCCTGCCCCCGGGGTGGTGTTATGTCTTTATACTACAAACTACGTGTGCAATATTTACAATAACTTCCCAATGCCCATCACCTGTGTTAGACACTGAGCTTCTACTCTAGACCAATCTAAAAGTGCCAAAATCACCACGGAAGATGGAGACCAAGAAGAAGAAGGAGAAAGGCTGGACACACCCAGTTCCCTCCATCTTGTCTCCATAACCCCCCTGTACCAAAATCCCAAAATGCACAATTCACCCTGTGATAACTTCACTAATATTCTACTTAAACTGTTGTGGCTTGCTGATCTTCACACAACGTTGGCAATTTGCTCCATGGGCCATAATCAAACCCACAGAGGCACCTTGGGCTCTGTGCCAGGGTCTGTGAGCCCCCTGGCAGGGTCTGGGCTGCTCAGCACAGCCAGAGGGATGTCCTGGATCCCGACACAAAGTTCCCAGCGCTGTTTTCAGACGCGTTCCCACCTCGATTTTCCTGGGATTAGGGGCTGGCTGGGAGCGCTGGGTGTGGGTGTGTTGGATTCCTGAGGGATAATGTTGTGTTAGGTGAGGGGGATTGAGTCATGCTGGGATCTGAGGGATGGCTTCGCCCTAAAATTTGGGGTGTTGGATCTTAGAACTGGAGGGAAAAATTCCCTGAGGTGAAGATTTCAACCTGGACGTGTTTAAATAGGGAAAAAAAAAAGAAAATAAAATAGCAGGAATGTATAATTGGTTGTTTAATCTGCTGTCTTTGGTAATGTCAATAATGTATTACTATTTATGTAAATTAAATATTTAGATAGATTAATTTTAGTTGAATATTTAGAGAGATTTAGAGAGATTTAGATAGATTTTAGGAAGGAATTCATGCCTGTTAGGGAGGGCAGGCCCTGGCACAGGTTTCCCAGAGCAGCTCTGAGTGACCCTGGATCCCTGGAAGTGCCCAAGGCCAGGTTGGACATTGAGGCTTGGAGCAGCCTGGGACAGTGGGAGGTGTCCCTGCCCATGGGATTGGTCCTTAAAGTCCCTCCAACCCCAACCATCCTGGGATTCTGTGATTCCATGAATATATTTCCTTTGACAGAAAATTCCAGCAGGAAGCAGCTAAGAGGGAAGATGATCTCTTCTCCCTGCCTTCCATGTAGATCATTCCCTGAATTTTCCTTCTTCTTCCTTTCTTTTCCTTAACTTCAATTATCCCCATCCCCTGATCACTTCCCAAGAGTCTTTGTTTCTTTTTTTCCTAAATATTGCTCACAAATTTCTTCAGGAGCTTGGCTGAAATTTTGGGATTGAAAGTTTAAAATGTAAATTTTAAATGTGGAGTCCTTCTGATGCCTCAGCTTTTGGCTTTTTATATTTTCAGATTCTGAGCTGCTTTAGTGTGTGGGTCTGAGCTTCACATCAGGGCATGGTGAGCTCTGTGCACAGAGCAGGGAGACAAAACAATTCCTGCTCCAGCTGGGCACCAAGGACAAATGATCCAAATCTCAGCCCAGGAGCACAAACACCGTGGGCTGCAGAGAGAAAAACAAGCAGGGTGGGACTGCCTGGGCTAAAGCTGGGATGGGACAATGAACTGCAAGATGCAAATGGAGCAGAACTGATCCCAGGGACAGACCCCGGGAGCGCTCGTGCATTTTGGGGCCATTTTGATTCATTTTGGGTGCAGCCCTGGCTGGGCTCTTGTGCTGCCCAAGGTGCATCCATGGAGGCCTTTTCATAAATCCCTGCTTTATTCTTTAGCTCTGCTCTAGGGTAGTTTTCTTAAGGCATCACTTCCTTCCTATCTTTTATTCCTTCACTCACATCTTCTCCACTGCATCCATTTCTAGGTTTTCATCTGTAGATTTTAGGTTGAAGGGCTCCCAGTCCTATTTTCGAGTGAGATCTTTGCCATCTGAAACCAATCCTGATAACTGCAACACAAAAATGTCCCAATCTCCAGGGATTCTTTGCTGTGCATCCCTGAAAAACTGGCAGTGAAATCAACCTCTGGATTCTCCCTCCCTCTCCTGCTTCCCACAGAAGAATTTTCACCTCTCTGAGGATTTTGCAAGTTCTGGAAAAAAACAGAGGAACCTAGGGAAGACCGGGAAACATCAGCTCATGCTTCCTGTGGACATCTGCAGGAAAAAAATCCCAGAATTTCCCATGGCTGCCAACAAATGGAGTTTTACAACTCTCAGACGTGCCAGGAAAAGGGTCAAAGATCATCCTGGGTCCAGGTGGCCAGCTGGGCTGGTGAGGGCTCCTGTGCCAGGTCCTGCAGGCAGCAGCTCAAGGGGGAGGATTTGGCCGGAATTCCAAATTTTCTGCTGCTTTAGCATCTCACTTTCTTTGCTGTCACTGAGGCCTGTCTTTTTCCTAACTTTCTCAAGACCCTCTAATTTTAAGGATTCCCGCACAAATGACCAGATACCCTCAGCAGCTGAGTCAACAGCACCAGTGCAGGCAAAGCTCAGCTTTACAAGGCTGGGCCTGCACTGAGAAGCTTCAGAAGTGGTGATTTGAGCTGGGAAGTGCTCTGGCAAACTTATGCACTGCATGAACAGGACGGGACACCCTTGTCAGTGTCTGAGAGGTTTATTCAGGCATCAGTCTCAGCACAGTGTTACAACAATGGAGACAACAGATGCAACCAACTCACTGTATCAAGCAGAATGCCAAAGGGACGTAGAGTTACAGCATATCATAAAGCCATTTCCATCTGCGTTTCAGCCAATCACAAGTAAAGCACAAGAACATTGACAATACTTCTATCCAATCATTTAAAGCACACGTAGCTTTGGTTAAAACAATCGCGGCCTACATTCAAACACAACAGCTTGTTCATAAGAAACAAGGCACAGAGCTCTGTTCATTTTTAACCTTCTAAAGATACACAGTGAGTAAACTTGTTACCACCTAAGGCAGCACCTAACACAGGCCTATTGTTCTATTGTTTTATTGTTCTATTGTTCTAAATTGTTCTATTTCTCATGTCTACATTACTAATTTTTCTGCTGCTTTAGCATCTCACTGTCTTTGCTGTCACTGAGGCCTGTCTTTTTCCTAACTTTCTCAAGACCCTCTAATTTTAAGGATTCCCGCACAAATGACCGGGTACCCTCAGCAGCTGAGTCAACAGCACAAGTGCAGGCAAAGCTCGGCTTTACAAGGCTGGGCCTGCACTGAGAGACTTCAGAAGTGGTGATTTGGGCTGGGAAGTGCTCTGGCAAACTTATACACTGCACGAACGGGATGGGACACTCCTTGTCAGTGTCTGAGAGGTTTATTCACACATCAGTCTCTGCACATTGTTACAACAATGGAGACAAGAGATGCAACCAACTCACTGAATCAAGCAGAATGCCAAAGAGACGTAGAGTTACAGCATGTCATAAAGCCATTTCCATATCATAAAGGCATTTCCATATCATAAAGCCATTTCCATCTGCGTTTCAGCCAGAAAGTAAATCACAAGAACATTGACAATACTTCTATCCCATCACTTAAAGCACACGTGGCTTTGGTTAAAACAATCGCGGCCTATATTCAAACACAACAGCTTGTTCATAAGAAACAAGGCACAGAGCTCTGTTCATTTTTAACCTTCTAAAGATATACAGTAAGTAAACTTGTTACCACCTAAGGCAGCACCTAACATAGGCCTATTGTTCTATTTCTCATGTCTACATTACTAATTTTTCTGCTGCTTTAGCATCTCACTGTCTTTGCTGTCACTGAGGCCTGTCTTTTTCCTAACTTTCTCAAGACCCTCGAATTTTAAGGATTTCCGCACAAATGACCGGGTACCCTCAGCAGCTGAGTCAACAGCACAAGTGCAGGCAAAGCTCAGCTTTACAAGGCTGGGCCTGCACTGAGAGGCTTCAGAAGTGGTGATTTGAGCTGGGAAGTGCTCTGGCAAACTTATACACTGCACGAACAGGACGGGACACTCCTTGTCAGTGTCTGAGAGGTTTATTCACACATCAGTCTCAGCACATTGTTACAACAATGGAGACAAGAGATGCAACCAACTCACTGAATCAAGCAGAATGCCAAAGAGATGTAATGTTACAGCATATCATAAAGCCATTTCCATATCATAAAGCCATTTCCATATCATAAAGCCATTTCTATATCATAAAGCCATTTCCATATCATAAAGTCATTTCCATATCACAAAGCCATTTCCATCTGCGTTTCAGCCAATCACAAATAGAGTACAAGAACATTGACAATACTTCTATCCAATCACTTGAAGCACACGTGGCTTTGGTTAAAACAATCGCGGCCTACATTCAAACACAACAGCTTGTTCATAAGAAACAAGGCACAGAGCTCTGTTCATTTTTAACCTTCTAAAGATACACAGTAAGTAAACTTGTTACCACCTAAGGCAGCACCTAACACAGGCCTATTGTTCTATTGTTTTATTGTTCTATTGTTCTAAATTGTTCTATTTCTCATGTCTACATTACTAATTTTTCTGCTGCTTTAGCATCTCACTGTCTTTGCTGTCACTGAGGCCTGTCTTTTTCCTAACTTTCTCAAGACCCTCGAATTTTAAGGATTCCCGCACAAATGACTGGATACCCTCAGCAGCTGAGTCAACAGCACCAGTGCAGGCAAAGCTCAGCTTTACAAGGCTGGGCCTGCACCGAGAGGCTTCAGAAGTGGTGATTTGGGCTGGGAAGTCAAGGAGGGGTGGGCCAGGTGTTGGTGAGATCCCTGGAATGCTCCAGAGATGGTTGGTGCTCCCTGTGTGTCCCCCTTCCATCCAACTGGGAATTGGTTTGGTGGTGATGTTTGCATTCACACAGCAATAAAAAAAAATTTAAAAGGGGGAAAAACCACAAACCCCAAAGCAAAATTCAAGATGGGAAAAGAGGGAATGAGCCCAAACCTGAAAAGGAGTTTTAGGATGTTCCAGTTATTTATGGCAATGATGGAAGCTGTTATTTTTGTGGAATGTTCATGCTTTATTTCAATTTGGTTTGATTTTATTTCGCTATTCTGCAAGATCCATCCATGTAATTCATCCCTGTTTTTAGTAAGATATGGGATACATTTGGATTGTGAGGGATCTGAATGAGGACAGGGATACAAAGTGGAGTTTTATCCATGTGTGGAATAACCAATCCTCTTTTCCTCCATGGTTCCTTAAGACCGTGGGATCATTTAGTGAAACCCAGAGCTCATTAATTACTCTAAAATCAAATTTTTCTGCTTTTATGTTTGAAGATTATGAAGTGACCAATTACTCCAGGGACATCTATGCTCCCCGAGATTAGAATTAGGAAAAAAAAATAAACAAACCTTCATCTAAAGAAACATTATCACACTTTTGAAAAGTAACTCCTAGAAAGGTGAGATAGATTGCTCAGAAATATTGTGACTATTCATCAAATTCTTTTTACATCTGGCCAAAATCATCTTAAATTAATTTATTCCAATAAAAATGAATGGGGAGACATAACAGATCAGATCAAAAACCTCTTTAGGAAGAAATCTATGGGAGATGCCTAAAAATAAACACAAAAATGGGAATTTCCCCCCCATATTCCATTTGATCTCCCATGGGAATTTCACAAAACCCAGAGCTGCTGATTTTGGCCATCTTTAATTTCAATTGGCCAAATATTTGTCCAGAACTCCTTTTTCATGTTTTAAGAACTCACTTTCCATTCTCAAAATCTGTCAGAAGTTACAGTGGAGAGGGCTTTTTAGGGATATCTGCCTTTTACAAGGAAGAAATATTTGGATGCAGTTTCTGGGTCAATTCTAGGAATTACTGGGGGGGAAAAAATCTATTTAAGGATGCAGCAAAACTTTCCAGGTTTTTAAACTATATGGAGATAGTTTGAACAGATTTAAAATTTTGGATTAATAACAGGAGTGGCTGCCAGTAAATCCCAGGAATTAACCCTGCTTAACAAATTATTTTCAGGATTGGTCACCTCAAGGTTTGGGGTTATTTTTCACCAAAAGTTGATAAACCAGGGATGAACTCAGTTGTGTGGTGTTTGGAATCTGGGTGAACAACAGAATCCCAGAATTCTGGGATGGGTCAGGCTGGAAGGGGTCACTGATCCCACCCCCAGAGCCCATGGGATGTGTCCAGGTGGATCTGGAATATCCCAGGGAGGAGACTCCAGCCCCTCTCTGGTCTCTGCCCAGGGCAGAAATTCTGGACATAAAACATCCGGATAAAACACGGACCAAAAGTTGGAAGAAGTGGATCCTCAACGCAACAAAATTTTGGTTCTGACTCAGCTGCTGAGATTTCCTGTTGTCAACAAATAAATTGGGATGATTCAGATGCAGGAGCCTGGTGGGGTGCTGGCAATGTTGCTGCTCCTGCTCCCTCTCCTTTTCTTCCTTTCCATGAGTTGTGGTGGAAGCCCAGGCAGTGAAAATCTCCTTGGGGAGCATCCAAGGCATGGAAGGTGAAAATTCTTGGGATCAGTTCCTGCCCGTTCCTTGTCCCATGGCTGGGCCCCATGGAGCAGAACCTGGTCCATGCTCTGCAGAAATGTCCAAATTTTGATAAAATCCTCTCAATTTTTTCTTCTTGACCCCAAACAGCCCCAGCTCCCTCAGCCCCTCCTGGTGATGTTCCAGTCCCCTCATTATTTGTGTCACCCTTCACTTAATTTCACCCAGGAGCTCCATGTCTTTCTTTAGAGAAATTAAATTTTCAGATAATTTCCATCTAAAAAATTCTTGGATAAAAGTCTCATTAAGCACATTTGGCATGTGCTTTCTGATTTCTAATTAATATCAGAATGGGCTCCTTGGTTGATGGATAACCCAGGAATAGGCGTGGGGCAGATGAGACTTTGGGATGGAATTTCTCCTCCTGGGACATTCTGGGAGTGGTGCCACAAACCAGGACATTGCTGTTATAAAATGTTATTTTAGGTGAAATTCCTACTCCTGAATAAATTAATTCCTGAAGAATTTAGAGGGAAATCGGAGCTCATAACTGAGATTGTAAAATGAATCAAGCAGAGCTGGCAGGGGTCTTCCAGGCTCTTCCTTGGTTTTATTCCTCAGAAGAAAAATGGAAATAAAATTCATTTTTATAGAGTTGATCATTTGCTAGGAGGAGATGGATCCTTGCTGGAGTCACTTGGATTTTCCATCGTAATTCCAGAATATATTAGAGACAGGACATTATGAATTCCTCATTATAACAATTAATTAAACTGGGATAGTGGAAGCTGTCCCTGCCCACAGCAGAGGATTGGGATGAGATGATCCTCAAGGACCCTTCCATCCCAAACTATTCTGGAATTCCATGATAATTTCTGCTGGGATCCAAAGGCTGAAGGGAACCACAGCACGTTATCAATTTTCTCCTGTGAGGTCTGCACAGAAAACAGATTAATCAGGGCTGTTCTGGGGGAATTTGGTTTTTCAGTGTCTTTGTTTTTGTGGTTTTCCCTCCAAGCTTTGAGCCTGGAGGGAGCAACCTCTGCCTCTATTTAAATTTTCTGCTTGTATATTTTATTCCACGAATGCTGATTTGATTTTTCGGAATTCCGCGCTTACGTTGCCGCAAAATCCCATTAAAAAAGGAGGAGTTTGACGAATTTTTTTTTCTGTTTTTCCTTTTCTTTTCTTTTATTTTCTTCAATAAGAAGACTTTTATTTTCTTCATAAGACTGTGGTGGGTCTTTGAGGTTCAGATTTGGCTCAACTCAAGAGTTCAACCCCAGTCAGCTCTGATGGACCCAATTCCTTTGGCCAATGGTTTCTCTTCTGTTGATTCACTTCTGGAAAGGAAAAAGAGGGGGAAAATGGGGAAAAAAAATGGAAAAAAAAAAAGAAGGAAAAATATTGCATGGAGGTTCTACAGCCCTCCCATCCATTGGATTCCTCACACACAAACACAGTGGGAGTGGAATCTGTCCATCCTTCAGTAGCATGAGTTTGGTTTAAAATGTTGCCTGGGTGGGAAAGTTTTATAATCACATTCCCTGGCCCGAAGTTCTGTGGGAAATATCAGGTTAACCTGGCTGGAAGTGGCTGCCAGAAAACACAGAAAAATCCTCGGGAAGCCAAAATTTCTACTCCAAAGTGCTTTCAAACATGGAATGTGTGTGAGGGTGTCTATTTATGCTCAGAGAGAGAGACACACATGCATGAATACATCTCTTTTAAAAGGAGACACACCTCCCCTCCCAAAATCCATCCCACTGGGAATTCCATTGGCATCAAGGTGCTGATATTTGGGACAAATTCAGATTTTTGTCTTAATCGACAGATAAAATATCACACATTTAAAAAATTGGGGATTTTTTACACAAGCATTTTATGTCGGATAAAACACGGACCAAAAGTTGGAAGAAGTGGATCCTCAACCCAACAAAACTTTGGTTCTGATTCAGCTGCTGAGATTTCCTGTTGTCAATAAATAAATTGGGATGATTCAGAGCAGGAGCCTGGTGGGGTGTTGGGAATGTTTCTCCTCCTGCTCCCTCTCCTTCCCTTCCTTTCCATGAATTGTGGTGGAAGCCCAGGCAGTGAAAATCTCCTTGGGGAGCATCCAAGGCATGGAAGGTGTCTGATCCCATCCCAAATGGGCAACCAGAGCCAGTGAGAAATGGCCAAGCTGATGTCGTGAACAATTTCAGTATTGGCACCTAATTACCACCTCTGAGTGCTGAAAGTCAATTCCCTTTTTCCAATAAACTATTTCCTAATATCTTTCCTATTAAAATTCTCATTCCCATATTTTCTTTTGCTTCAAACTGCTGTGATTTTTTTCCTCTTTGCTACTGAAACCCATTTTTGTACTACTTAGAATGTAGATTTTAAACAAACCAAAAATTTTGATAACTTCCAAAATGATTTTGAACAGAAAATACTTTATGAGTTGTTTTTTCATTAAAAGCCATAATATTTTTATGTGAGTGTAAGAACACAAAGCTCCACAGTGATTACATTTTTTTGCATTTTTCGAGTTTGTATTTTATTGAAAAAATGAAAATATTGACTCAAAATAACATTTAAAAAATATTAAATACATTACAAAGCAGTAACTCTCCACATTAAAGAGCACAGACCACCAATAATTCATGCAGACCATTGTGGTGGTCCACAAAACAAACATTTGGGAAAGAAAGCAGCAGGAGATCCTAAGAGTTTTATGGAAAATGGTCCAACCAAAGTTTTTTCTGCTATTCAATTCTTCATCAAAAGGAAAAATGCAGTGAACCACGGCTTTGGGGGAAATGTTCCAGAGTGTTGGGAAATTTTTGCTTCTGAAAGGATCCCAAAATCTCTGCAGCTGCCTCAGAGCGATAGGCGACTCTCAGGGAATTTTCTGAGGTTGCCACAGGGGTTTTTCAGTCTCTTCTAAGTTGGAAATTTCAACAATTGCCTCAGAATTAATTAATTTTTGATTGGACCATGAAGTGGTCAAGAACTTGATATGAAATTAGATTTTGGCCTTGAAGCCTTGGCATGTCCTGAGTTCACCAAACATTCCCAGTTCAGTTCTGGGCTCTGTTTAATGGCTTTAAACTGCCAGAGGGCAGGGATGGGTGGGATATTGGGAATTGGGAATTCCTGGCTGGGAAGGTGAGGAGGCCCTGGGATGGAATTCCCAAGGGAGCTGAAGCTGCCCCTGGATCCCTGGAAGTGTCCAAGGCCAGGTTGGACAGGACTTGGAGACACCTAAAATAGTGGAAGGTGTCACTGCCCATGGCAGGAGGTGGAATGAGATGAACTTGAAGGTCCCTGGCCACTCAAACATCCTGGAATTCCATGATTTTATAAAGGCAGAATGTGGTCTACACACTCATTAATGCATTGATCAGAATTAATTGATAATTGACTGTCAGATTATTCAAGAACACCAAAAAACCTAAAAGATGTAACACAGACTGAGAGCAAATAAATGGAGAGAGATAAAACCTGAAATTCCAGTAAGAGTTGGAGCATGGAAGAGAGTGGGAAATTATTTAGGGTTATTGTAGGAGGATAATTCCAATGGATGGGAAGAGACATGGAAAATTTGGATGGAGAATCGGGGACCTTAGGAGAAGTTTCCAAAAAGAACAATGGATCTCCTGGGATCCCAAAAGAAGCCTGGATGTTACAACTGGATCCCTACTGGTGAACTGGGAAATTTCCTGGGATCCCCAAAGGAGCCTGGATGTTACAGCTGGATCCTTGGTGGTGAACTGGAAAATATGGAATACTGGAAGGAGCCTGGATGTTACTGATGGATCCTTACTGGTGAGCTGGGAAATCTGGAATCCTGGAAATAGCCTGGATATTACAGCTGAATTCTTACTGGTGAACTGGGAAATCCTCTGGGATCCCAAAAGGAGCCTGGATGTTACAGCTGGATCCTTGCTGGTGAACTGGGAAATCTCTTGGACTCCTGGAAATAGCCTGGATATTACAGCTGAATTCTTACTGGTGAACTGGAAAATCTGGAATCCCAAAAGGAGCCTGGATGTTACAGCTGGATCCTTACCAGTGAACTGGGAAATTTCCTGGGATCCCAAAAGGAGCCTGGATGTTACTGATGGATTCTCAGTGATGAACTGGGCAATCTCCTGGGATCCTGGAAGTGGCCTGGATGTTACAGCTGGATCCTTGCTGGTGAACTGGGAAATCTCCTGGGATCCCAAAAGGAGCCTGCATGTTGCAGCTGGATCCTTGGTGATGAATTGGGAAATCCTCTGGAATCCCAAAAGGATCCTGGATGTTACAGCTGGATCCTTAATGGTGAACTGGGCAATCTCCTGGAATCCTAGAAGGAGCCTGGATGTTACAGCTGGATCCTTGGTGATGAACTGGGAAATCTGGAATCCCAAAAGGACCCTGGATGTTACAGCTGAATCCTTACTGGTGAACTGGGAAATCTCCTGGGACCCCAAAAGGAGCCTGGATGTTGCAGTTGGATCTTTGCTAGTAAGGTGGGAAATCCTCTGGGATCCTGGAAATAGCCTGGATATTACAGCTGAATTCTTACTGGCGAACTGGGAAATCTGGAATCCTGGAAGTTACTGATGAATTCTTACTGGTGAACTGGGCAATCTCCTGGAATCCCAAAAGGATGTTACTGATGGATCTTTGAGGGTGAACTGAGAAATCCTCTGGGATCCTGGAAGGAGCCTGGATGTTACAGTTGAATTCCTACTGGTGAACTGGGAAATCTGGGATCCTGGAAGGAGCCTGGATGTTACAGCTGGACCCTTTGTGGTGAACTGGGCAATCTCCTGGAATCCCAAAAGAATGTTACAACTGAATTCTTACTGGTGAACTGGGCAATCTCCTGGAATCCCAAAAGGATGCTACTGATGGATCTTTGATGGTGAACTGGGAAATCCTTTGGGATCCTGGAAGGAGCCTAGATGTTACAGCTGGATCCTTTGTGGTGAGCTGGTCAATCTCCTGGAATCCCAAAAGGATGCTACTGATGG
The DNA here is from genome assembly GCA_009764595.1 of Geothlypis trichas. Classification (NCBI taxonomy): domain Eukaryota; kingdom Metazoa; phylum Chordata; class Aves; order Passeriformes; family Parulidae; genus Geothlypis; species Geothlypis trichas. The sequence continues at coordinate 151,484,662 of CM019901.1, read as the reverse complement.
ATCTTTGATGGTGAACTGCACAAGACCAGGGGCTAAGACAAGAGTCAGAGTTCACATCCACGGGGTGGGATTGTCTTCCTGCCTGGATCATCCAGCCCTAATCCACCCTGGTGGCTGAGAAACAAAACCCTGGGAGCCCAAACTGATTCCTGCATCCCACGAGAGGTGATGCCAAAGCCGGGGCTTAAAGCCAGGGGCGGATTAACCCTTTTTGTTGGGAAGCTATTTCAGCCGTGCTCAAAAATAGCTGCTGGAGGCCACCTCAATCCCTGTCCTGGCTGGCGGGGCTGTGTTCCAGCTCCTGGATCAGGGAGCTCCCTTGGATTTAAGCCGGGGCCTTATCAAGGAGTCAATGCGGGGCCATTTATCTTGGCGCTGTCACTCAGGGCAGAGCTCCTTATCTCGGGACGGGCTGATAACGCCTCTTCTCACCCCGAGGGGGAGGTGATAGCGGGGCTATCTCGGAGCTTTACACCCAGCTCTGGCCTCGGGTGACATCCTCGCCTTGATAGGGGACACTGGGAAGGGCCAGGCTTGGAGCAAAGCCTCTGGAGCTGGGTTTGGGTGGGCAGGGATGAAGGGGAAGAGCCAAGGTGGCATTGGCCGGGTGAGTCTCATGGGAAAGGATTGTTTGTGGGAAAAATTGGGGGAAAAATAGAAAAAAGAAATGGGAAAAATGGGGAAAAAACATGAAAAAATGGGGGAAGTGGGGGAAATTGGGAAAATGGGGAAAAGGGGAAAAAGGGGGGGGAAACATGAAAAAAATGGGGGAAGTGGGTGGAAAAATTGGAAAAATAGGGAAAAATGGAAAAAAGAGGAAAAAGGGGGGAAAGGGGAAAAAAATATTGTATCTATGATGTATCTCACTCCCAGAGAGAGATATCCACAGCGAGGCTGCTCCAAGTCCCATCCAACCTGGACTTGGACAATTCCAGGGATCCAGGGGCAGCCACAGCTTCTCTGGGCACCTTGTGCCAGGGCCTGCCCACCCTCCCAGCCAGGAATTCCCTCCCAATATCCCAATATCCCTGCCCTCTGGCAGTGGGAAACCATTAAGCAGAGCCCAGAAGTGAGCTGGGAATGTTAATCTGCTCCTGGAAAAGCACAAGGGACTGGGAGAGGAAATGAAGTACATGGGACAAAGGATGATGTTAAGGAAGGACAAAGTGTGGACTACTGATACTGATAAATCTGATAAATCGGATAAATCTGATAAATCTGACACCTTTTATGGCCCAGCTGTGCTGTTCACATCTGGATTGCACCTGCAGACCCCAGACCGGCCCATTGGTCAGTGTGTGACTGATTTAACCCGTGCCAGAATTCCCAGGAAAAGTTTGGAAAACATCATCTCCTTCAGCAGATCCAAACCCATCCCATCTCCTCAGCTCTCCCAGTGGGAACCGAGCTCTTTCTTCCTGGCTGGATCCCAAAAGTTTCCAGTGCAGACATTCCAAATGTTGGGAATGCTGGAGCACAATCCACTGGCTCCACATCTGCCTCCCTTCCCCTCCCCTTGATTCCTGCATTAAATCCAGCGGGGCATGAAGATTTCTGCTGTAGAATCCTCTTAGTACCCAGTGGAAACCAGGATTTTTCTCCCAAACCACATTTATCATGTAAAGAAGAGTTGGAAAATACACATTTGAATTTTTTTCCCAAGACTCACTTTTGGAGATTCAAAGAACAATTATTTCCCTGATCTTCTGAAAATTCAACAACTTTGAAATGTCTGAAGCTTGTTGAAATTACTATTTAATTTTTTTAATTTAAAAATTAATATTAAAGTTTGTGTTTTTCAAGGAAATTTCCAAAATGCTTACGAGTAAGCAGGATATGAGATAGAAGAAAGAGGAATTTTAAAAAGTAGGGAAATTTTATTGTCCTTAGCTGAAAATAGTTTTGAAAATTAAATAGAAAATAAAAGAATGGGAATTTTTAAATTAATATAATGGGATTTTCTTTAGGGTGAGTAGAAGTTCTGAATCAAAAATGAGGAGAATAAAGACAGAAAGAGCCAGAACCCAAAAAAGAAGAGGAGATTTTGTGTCTGTGTGTGCGTGCAAAACTTTTCCACTAGAGGAGAGCTGGAATTCCAGCCCCAAGGAACACTCCCATAAATTAACCCGGGTTTGTTTTCCCAGCCATCCCTCAGCCCCACCACAAGGTCTCGGGCTGTGCCATTTCCAAACCACTCTGGGACTGTCAGCCATAAATCCTGGGCTGTGGGAGCCCTGGAGCAGAGAGTTATGGGCTGGGCACAAGGTGCAAATTGCTCGGGGTTAGCGCCAGAATCCTTTTTTTCCCCTCCTTTTTTCATCCTCCCCCCCTGTTTTTACCACAAGGATCTTTTATTGTTTTTCCCTTTTCTTGTTCTTTTGATTCCTTTGTTTCTTGCAGTCTCTTCCCCACTGTTTTTCTTTTTTTCTTTAATTAATAATTTTCTTTATTTTAAATTTTTTAAAATTTTCCTTCTTTTATCCTCCCCCTTTTAACTATTAACAGGAAGAATAACCAAGAAGAAATTAAAGAATAATTTACTGTAACAACCCCTCTATTGAGGTGCTGCTCCCAGGGTATTCACAGAAAACTTCCACCTTCCCAAGGGAGATTTTTCCTTTCTTTTCCTTCTTTCTTCCCTCTCTTTCCCAGTTTTATATTCTCTAACAATGAAGGTGGTCTCAGTCACATAAAACTCACAGCAATTTCAAGAATAATTGAAATTTCCATTTTAATAACAAATACAAATTTCCATTTTAATAACAAATACAAATTTCCATTTTAATAACAATTATTCCTTCTAGGAACATAGAACTCTGAGAATCCATGTCACATTGATGCTCCCAGTGGATATTTTTGGTGGAAAAAAAGAACTGGATTGTCAGAAGAGTTCTCTGTATGAGCAGAAATTTGGGCATTGCACTGCTCAAAGCAAAGGCAACAAAACGAGAGAAGCAATGGGTGAAAATAAAACCCATGACTGAGTTTGTGCTCTTTTTGTCTCTCCAGGGAAGATGCTCGATAATTATGAAGAGTTTTAACCAGATATTTTTGGAGGTTAAAGATCTATTGTGGAAATTAAAGCTCATAAAGCTTCCTGCAATCATCAGTTCCTGACCTCATCTCTGCTGGATCTCTCTTCCTGTGGAAAATGGGAGAATGTGGGGAAGGAGAAATGAAGATCCTGCTGCTCCTCTGTCTGCCATTGGCAGCACCCACTGCTGTAATCCAGCCTGGAGATTTTGGGTGCTTGAGAAACCAACCCTGAGGGTGTTATTCCAAAGGGACTGGAGATGGCCGTGCTGTGGGCAGCCAACACTTCGTGTGAGAAACTTCACTGGATCTGTGTGAGGATCTTCACTGGATCAACACAAGAACCTTCCCTGGGTCCGTGTGAGAGCCTTCCCTGGGTCCATATGAGAACCTTTGCTCATTCTGTGTGAGAAATTTCACTGGATCTGTGTGAGAACATTCACTGGGTCAACACAAGAACCTTCCCTGGGTCCGTGTGAGAACCTTCCCTGGATCCACATGAGAACTTTCACTGGATCTGTGTGAGAACCTTCACTGGATCCATATGAGAACCTTCACTGGATCCATGTGAGAACCTTGCCTGGGTCTGTGTGAGAACCTTCACTGCATCTGTGTGAGAACCTTCAGTGGGTGTGTGTGAGAACCTTCATTGGATCTGTGTGAGAACCTTCACTGGATCCATGTGAGAACCTTCACTGGATCCACATGAGAACCTTCACTGGATCCTTGTGAGAACCTTCATTGGATCTGTGTGAGAACCTTCACTGGGTCTGTGTGAGAACCTTCACTGGATCAGTGTGAGAACCTTCACTGGATCCATGTGGGAACCTTCACTGGATCTACGTGAGAACCTACAGTGGAACTGTGTGAGAACCTTCACTGGATCCACATGAGAACCTTCCCTGTGTCTGTGTGAGAACCTTCACTGGATCTGTGTTGGAACTTTCACTGGATCCATGTGGGAACCTTCACTGGATCCACGTGAGAATCTTCACTGGATCTGTGTGAGAGCCTTCACTGGGTCCACGTGAGAACATTCCCTGTGTCTGTGTGAGAACATTCACTGGATCCATGTGAGAACATTCACTGGATCCATGTGAGAACCTTCACCGTGTCTGTGTGAGAACCTTCCCTGTGTCTGTGTGAGAACATTCACTGGATCCATGTGAGAACCTTCCCTGGATCCACATGAGAACCTTCACTGGATCCTTGTGAGAACCTACAGTGGAACTGGGTGAGAACATTCACTGGATCTATGTGAGAACCTTCACTGGTTCCATGTGAGAATCTTCACTGGGTCCACGTGAGAAACTTCACTGTGTCTGTGTGAGAACCTTCACTGTGCCTATGAGAACCTTCACTGGATTCACATGAGAACCTTCACTCAATCTGTGTGAGAACCTTCCCCGGATCCATGTGAGAACCCCTTACTGGGTCTGTGTGAGAACCTTCACTGGGTGTGTGTGAGAACCTTCACTGGGTCCAGGTGAGAACCTTCACAGGATCTGTGTGAGAACCTTCACTGCATATGTTTGAGAATTTTCAATGGATCTGTGTGAGAACCTTCCCTGAGTCTGTGTGAGAACCTTTACCACCTGTTGGAGTGAATCCAGAGGAGGCCCCAAAGCTGCTGCAAGGGCTGGAGCTCTTCTGGAGACCAGCTGGGAGAGCTGGGAATGTTCCCCTGGAGAGGAGAAGCTCCAGGGAGAGCTCAGAGCCCCTGGCAGGGCCTGGAGGGGCTCCAGGAGAGCTGGAGAGGGACTGGGGACAAGGGATGGAGGGACAGGACACAGGGAATGGCTCCCACTGCCAGAGGGCAGGGATGGGTGGGAGATTGGGAATTGGGAATTCCTGGCTGGGATGGAATTCCCAGAGCAGCTGCGGCTGCCCCTGGATCCCTGGAAGTTTCCAAGGCCAGACTGGATCACCCTGGGACAGTGGGAGGTGTCCCTGCCATGGCAGGCTGGAATGGGATTATCTCTGAGATCCCTTCCAATCAAAAATCATTCTGGGATTCCATGATCCAGGTGGCCACATGATCTCCAGTGGATAAACTTCATCACAGTGGGAGAGAGAAAATAAAAAAATCTCGAAGCAGGAGCAAATTTTGGCTGTCAAGGGCGCACAGAGTGTGAGGGGGGCTGCTGTAAAAAGAATCGTTGTTGATGGTGCGTGGGGATTTCTCCTCCTAATAAAAGGTGATCCAATAAAACCTGCCAGCCTGTTTGCATTCCCACTGCAGTGTCCCACGTGGAGAAATGGATCAAGTTGGAACCGCACGGAGCAAAGCATAAACAGCATTCTTCAGGAAGAGGCTGGGCTGCTTTAAGAGCACTTGGAGGTCTCCAAAGGAAAATATAAGGAGGGATTTGAATACAGCAGATGGAATGTTGGATTTTTCATGGCAGCACTGAAAGTCCCACTTAGAGGAGGGCTGAGCCATGAAATTCAGATCCAGACTATCCAAATCTATGAATTCAGGAGCTTGGAGCTGGGTGTTTGCTTTGGTCCCTTGCAGAGACATTGGATCCCACATAAAAATAAAGCCCAGAGTTTTCCTTTGGATCTCCTGTCCTGCTGCTGGGAAAGCTCTGGGGTTTGGCATTGGAACTGTGCGAGGTGCAGCCATGAAAATCCTTCCTTTGTGTCCCAAGTCAACAGGACAAGGGAATCTTTGGGAATGCTGTTGCTGAAGGTGAAGGTGATCAGAGGGAATGGAGTATCCATGAGAAAAGGCTGGGAGAGATGGGATTGTTCAGCCTGGAGAAAAGAAGGCTCAGGGTGAACTGGCTGTGCCCAAAGGGGCTCCAGGAGAGCTGGAGAAGGACTGGGGACAAGGGATGGAGGGACAGGACACAGGGAATGGCTCCCACTGCCAGAGGGCAGGGATGGATGGGAGATTGGGAATTGGGAATTCCTGGCTGGGATGGAATTCCCAGAGCAGCTGTGGCTGCCCCTGGATCCCTGGAAGTGTCCAAGGCCACGCTGGGGCTTGGAGTAGCCTGGCACAGTGGGAGGTTGTCCCCATGGCTGGATGATCCTTAAATTCCCTTCCAAACAAATTAACTTTGAAATTCTCCAAGGAAAAAGGGAGAGGATCCGTTATTCCCAGGTCATTCCTAAGACACATTGGTCCACACATTCCCTGATGCTCTTTTCCTTTGGCCACAGGCAGAGGAAGTTGGTTTTCACTCAGTTATGACCCACCAGAATGCCCAAAATCTTCCCTGCAGGAGTTCAGGGGAACCAATTTCTGAGCATCCCAAATTTTGTAGAGATTTTAACCCCCACCTCCCCACGTCCCCTTCTATTTCTCCTTCCTGACCATGATCCTATTTTTTTTTTTTTTTCTGGATAAACAATCAGATCATGGAAATTTTGTGTTGGTCCATCGTTTTTTTACTGCAATCAAAAATCTGAAATCTTTTCCTTTCTCCTACACTCTGAATCCTCGACAATGGTGATGATGATGATGATGATGACGATGATGATGATGAGGATGATAATGACGATGATGATAATGATGATGAGGATGATGGAGATGATGATGATGATGAGGAAGATGGGGATGATGGTGATGGTGATGATGATGATGATGATGGTAATGATGGTGATGGTGATGATGATGATGATGATGAGGAAGATGGGGATGATGGTGATGGTGATGATGATGATGATAATGACGATGATGATGATAATGATGATGAGGATGATAGGGATGATGGGGATGATGGGGATGATGGTGATGATGATGAGGATGATGGGGATGATGGTGATGGTGATGATGATGATGATAATGACGATGATGATGATAATGATGATGAGGATGATGGGGATGATGAGGATGATGGGGATGATGATGATAATGATGATGAGGAAGATGGGGATGATGGGGATGATGGTGATGATGGTGATGATGGGGATGATGGTGATGATGATGATGGTAATGATGGTGATGGTGATGATGATGATGATGAGGAAGATGGGGATGATGGTGATGGTGATGATGATGGTAATGATGATGATGATGATGGGGATGATGGTGATGGTGATGATGATGATGATAATGACGATGATGATGATAATGATGATGAGGATGGTGGGGATGATGGGGATGATGGGGATGATGATGATGATGATAATGATGATGATGATGGTAATGATGATGATGGTGATGATGATGATGGTTCATCACCTCCCCCATATTAATTGTCAGACATTTCCCTCACAGAGCTCTCTCACTATAAATTTCCATTTCTCCCTATTTTCCCACTAGGTTTTCCAGCATTTTTTTGCCTCCAACCCACGGTATTTAATCCATTCTATGTTTATTTCTGAGAATGTCATGTGAGACAGTGTTAAAAGCTCCAATAAAATCACTGTGTGCATTGGCAGCTCCTGCTGTAGCTACAAACTCGCTACTGTCTGTAGTGAGACATTTAATTGGTTTTATGTCAGTTTTGTTTATTTTATCTTTTTTTCCCCCTTGGTCTTTCTGGGCATCTGGGCTCTTATTGGTCTGAATTCCCCTTGTTTCTGTTTGAAACAAATAAACAGTCCATGATTTACCCACTTTTCTCCCTCTTTAAACATCTTCACTTTCTTCTTCCATAGTATAATCTGATTTTTAGTCTTGTCTCTTTAAGGAATGGTTTTCTTTTATTCCCTTTGCTCCTGGACCACCTCAAAGATGATTTTATTACCAAATTCTCTCAGTGTCTTCACAGGTATTTATAAAAATCATCTGACACCACTCTGGAAGACCTCAGGGATAGCTGAAATAATGGAGGAGAGCCCCAGGAATGTTGTTTCCATCTGAACTTTGGAACTCGACCATTATTAATAATTATTTATTAATAATCTCTACTGGGAGGTGGGAAAAGGAATTGACAGGTTGGGAATTCTTTTTCCTGCCAGCTGGGAAGTAAAATGAGGGACTTTGAGAAATTTAAATATAACAAAAATGATGAACAGAGAGAGGGAAAATAGAAAATAATGGATCCTAAAGAACCAGGGGATTTTGACACTCATAGAATTGGAGTTCAGGCTCAAATCCTTGGTTTTCCCGAATAAATCTGGAGAAGATTCAAGATTTCTTTCAAGGAATTAACATCTTCTCAAATAAATGAGCAAAATATTTTTGAGAATACCTTTAATCCCTCGAGGTTTCAATTCAAGATTTGTTTAGGTGTGATGAATTTTTATTTCTTGCATAATTCTTCTGTCTGCTCCCGGGCAAAAAAAAATCTTTTCTATGTCTCTCCTGAATTTCCAGCCTCTCTAATTCTTCTCAGAGCTTGATATTTTAGCAATGAAAAGTTTGTAGCTAAATAATGCAGGGTACAACCTAGTCATATTTTGATTATTCATTTCAATACTCAAAATAATTTCGATAATCAAAATAATTCTCTTATTCCTCAGTTCATTCTGACAAATCCCTTTCCCTCCTGAAAATGGTCTGAATGTCCAATCAGTTCAATCATTGGGTTTTCTCTTTATTCAATTTTTAAATTTAGTTTTTAATATTGAAGGCCCAGTATACAGAATTTAACACCAGAATGGCTCCTGGAGCCCAAATTTACTTTCCTGTCTGAAGTGTTCAATAAATCAGCTGATTTTTATCTCACTGATACATTTTTCATTCTCCTAACACTACAGAAGGAATTTTCCCATGAAGTCCACACACCTTGAGTTCTCTTCAAATCCTGTTTTCCAAGAACTCACAGTCCTGGATCTGTTTGGAACTTAAAGAAACCACATTATCCTGACAAATCTGCTTTCTTTTCCACACCAATAATTTCTAAATGGTTGATTGACAGGAGACTATAAATATCTATAAATTATGCAGCCATGGATATCACCTGGGGGTTTTGAAGGAAATGGAATAACGGGTTGACATTGGATATAGGTGGGGTTTAGGCTCATGCTTTTCTAGGATTAATGGAAAATCTCTCCATAATTCCACAGGTCTGGTGGGTGGGATTTTCACAAGAATCTGTGGAAGTCACAAAACCAAAGAGAGGAGTTCGAGTCATCTCTCATCTATTGAAAGAGTAATTTCTTCAGGACTCCTTGCAAAAATAATTTTCTTTCCTTGTGCCTCCTTACTTTTGGAATTGTAGAATTGTAGAATCACAAAACCAAAGAGAGGAGTTCGAGTCATCTCTCATCTATTGAAAGAGTAATTTCTTCAGGACTCCTTGCAAAAATAATTTTCTTTCCTTGTGCTTCCTTAATTTTGGAATTGTAGAATTGGTTGGAAGGTATCAGTAGAGTTTTCTGGTCCAAACTTCAATTCCTTGGATCATCCAAGTGAGTAGTGCTAGACCAGGTCAGGGCTTAAGATTTTGGTAAAAAAAAATTAAAATTATAATAAAAAAGAAGAAACACACAAACACAACGTTATTCACTGAAATATTATATTGAACCAAGACAAAAAAAATAAATTCAGGGTTGAACACCAATTTTTCACCAAAAAATGTTTTCAGAAAGGGGAGGAAACACAGAGGAGTTCTTTATTTTTGTGTTTTCCCTAAGAAATCTATTCTCCTTTTCCCAGCATCTCTTCCCAGATGGTTTAATGACACCAAATGTCAGAGGTTTCCAGTTAGGTCACCACCAGGATTATCCATGAAAAAGAGATATAAAGGGAGAACATGGAATAAATCCCAGAGGAGTGACTGTATCAGGTGAACCACTTTAAACACTGCATTTTTCCCTAAACACTGCATTTTTCCCTGTCCTAGAAAGATTCCACTTTGAGGCCAGAAGGGAATATTTGGAGAATTGTGTCTTGTCTCCTGGAGCAGCTCCTTCCTTTCAGCTCCTCTTCTCGCCACTCCCGTTCCCAGCCCGCCTCTCCTTCCGTGACATTCCCTGGAAAGACACACCAGGTCTTAAGATTTTGGTAAAAAAAAAAAAAAATTATAATAAAAATAACAAACACACACAAACACAACGTTATTCACTGAAATATGATATTGAACCAAGAAAAAAAAAAAGTAAATTCAGGGTTGAGCACCAATTTTTCACCAAAAAATGTTTTCAGAAAGGGGAGGAAACACCGAGGAGTTCTTTATTTTTGTGTTTTCCCTAAGAAATCTATTCTCCTTTTTCCAGCACTCTTCCCAGATGGTTTAATAACACCAAATATCAGGGGTTTCCAGTTAGGTCACCACCGGGATTATCCATGAAAAAGAGATATAAAGGGAGAACATGGAATAAATCCCAGAGGAGGGATTGTATCAGTGAACCACTTTAAACACTGCATTTTTCCCTAAATACTGCATTTTTCCCTAAACACTGCATTTTTCCCTAAACACTGCATTTTTCCCTGTCCTGGAGAGATTCCACTCTGAGGCCAGAAGGGAATATTTGGATAATTGTGTCTTGTCTCCTGGAGCAGCTCCTTCCTTTCATCTCCTCTTCTCACCACTCCCGTCCCCAGCCCGTTTCTCCTTCTGTGACATTCCCTGGAAAGACACACAGGTCTTAAGATTTTGGTAAAAAAAAATTAAAATAATAATAAAAAGAAGAAATACACACAAACACAACGTTATTCACTGAAATATGATATTGAACCAAGAAAAAAAAATGTAAATTCAGGGTTGAGCACCAATTTTTCACCAAAAAATGTTTTCAGAAAGGGGAGGAAACACCGAGGAGTTCTTTATTTTTGTGTTTTCCCTAAGAAATCTATTCTCTTTTTTCCAGCATCTCTTCCCAGATGGTTTAATGACACCAAATGTCAGAGGTTTCCAGTTAGGTCACCACCAAGGTTATCCATGAAAAAGAGATATAAAGGGAGAACATGGAATAAATCCCAGAGGAGGGACTGTATCAGCTGAACCACTTTAAATACTGCATTTTTCCCTAAACACTGCATTTTTCCCTAAACACTGCATTTTTCCCTGTCCTGGAAAGATTCCACTCTGAGGCCAGAAGGGAATATTTGGAGAATTGTGTCTTGTCTCCTGGAGCAGCTCCTTCCTTTCAGCTCCTCTTCTCGCCACTCCCGTTCCCAGCCCGTCTCTCCTTCCGTGACATTCCCTGGAAAGACACACCCAGGATTAATTTATCTCCATCAAAATTCCATTATTCAGGAAAAACCACACACATCCCCTGTGAGGATCCATGGAAAATCTGACCAAGGTGGTGGTGACCACCCACGAGCCTTGAGGCCTCGCTCAAAAACACCTCCAGGATTATTTTTGTCGTTATCTTGGAAACCAATCCCAAATTTCTTTTTTCTGGGACACCTTTTGTTGTCTTTTCCCACTCAGGGGAGGCTGAGATTGACCCTGAGGAGGGATTTATCCTTCCTGACTGGGTTGTGAGGCTGAGCTACACCAAGAGTGGTGTCAAGATTCTTTTGCACTGTGTCACAACCATGAAGAACTTTCCTTTCCAAAATTTATTCCCATCCCATGTGGGAGATCCAAACTCCCATGATCCGGTGGGATTCTGGCGATGTGGGAATGAACATTCCTGCCCTGGTCTGGGCTGCATTTATCACAAATAAAGCATCAGGAAAAGAGGTGTAAAAAAATAATGGAAGAACTTTCCTTTCCAAAATTTATTCCCATCCCATGCGGGAGATCCAAACTCCCGCAATCCGATTGGATTTTGGAGATGTGGGAATGAACATTCCTGCTCTGGTCTGGCTGCAACCACCACACAAAAAGCATCAGGAAAAGATGGTTTATTATAAAAAAAATAAAGGAAGAATGAGAGGGGATTTTTCAGGCAACAGAGAACTCACACCAAATAATTATGGATGGTATTTAAGGAAAACATGGCTCCTGTTTAATGCCGTGGGAGGAATATTCCAGCATGGGTGGGATACTGGAAAACCCTGCCTAGGATTAGACAATTTAAACAAGAGTGAATTAATCAAGCAATTAGTCTGAAAGAGGCTTAAAATGTCCTGCTGTGACTGGGACCATCTGGATGGAGGCATTGAGGAGCAAAGTGGAGAAGCAGAAAGTTAAAAACGCAGAAAGCATCTCCTGAATTTTGGAAAACAAGGGGGAACAAACAATGTAGAATCCCAGAAGGGTTTGGGTAAGAAAATCATCTCATTCCAACCTCCTGCCATGAGCAGGGACACCTCTTTGGTGGAGGTGTAAAAAACACCCCAGAAATCACAGCTCCATGAGAAAACCACCAAATCCAGGTGCTCATGGAGATGTAAGCCTGGGAATCTGCTCATTGTGGGAGCAGCTCCAAGGCTGCAGTCATTAGGAATGCCTAAATTAAAATGTGGTCTCAGTTTGAGAGGCTTCAGAGGAGCTGGAGACAAGGATTTATCGCTGCTAATTGCAAGAGTTTAAAATTAAGACTTTTAAGCCTAATTTGGGCACAGATTTGTTCTTCTCTCCAGTGACCACCTCAGTTGAAATAATTTAAACACATCTGGTCAGGATGAGAATTGCCCCAATTTAAGAGCCCTGAACTTGGAATTTTGGCCTAATTCTAAACCTTATTCTTTGAATAATCCACCTTTAAAGCTTTGATTGCCTTGAGGCTCATTGCAGGGACAGATATTGTTTGCACTTTGTGTTGGGGTTGAGAATTTCTCATCAGCAATTTGGAGCTCTGTAATCTCTACCCCAGAGAAAGCTGACCCCCAGCAGGACATTGAAACCCCTGAATTGAAACACTTGAGAAGCTGAAAAAAATCCCACTGGGAAATTGTGACATTTCATCATTCATGCTATTTTCCTTGTCAGTTTAGATAGAAGCCACATTTCCTGTAAGGGAAAGGTTTCATCAGATTTTGACCAGCTCTATGAAAAGGGGTCCTCAAAGGCAGCAGAAGTTGAAAATATAAAAACAAATTTTTTTTTTTTTTGCAAGTTGATTTTACCTGTTATTCAGTAAAATTGCAAATTTCCTTCTCAGTAGGTCAGAACTGAGTTTAACTGATCTCTAGCTTTAAAATAGCAAAACATGAGGGGGTTTTGCCATGTTTTTGGTTTCATTTTGACTTTTCATCTCCGCTACTCTAATTAATATTTTAAGACATGATGTGATCATGACTTGCATGACGTGATCCTGACTCCAGCTCTAATCCTTGTGGCTGCATAAAAACAACTGGGAATGGTCCCTGGATCTTGATCCCTCTTGAACCATGACCAGCAGTTGGTTTGTAAAGTGAAATCTGGGCTGAAATCACACCAAGATCTTTTTCCTAAAAGTTCAAATTGTTGTGTTCCAGGGCACAAAAATTTCTTTTTCAGTTTTAACTTTCTTGCTCATGACAGCTGTGACTTCATCAGGCTTTGAATAAAGCCCTGATTAACCCTGATCTGATTTCATTGAGGAAATCCCTGCTCATTTCATTGTGTTTGGACTAAGAGACCTTTACAGTCCCTTCCAACCCAAACCATTCCATGGATCTGTTTCCAAAGGATTCCATAATTCAATGATTCCCTGCAACCAGCGCTGATTGCCAGGCTGAGATAATTAAATTAGGATAATTAAAAGAGGGAAAACAACTTTAAGTCAGCACAGAGATGGCAAAGCAGGGCCATTGGAACATCCCCAAAAATCCCACCACGTCCCTCAGAAGGAAGGTTTGTTTCTCCCTGGATTTTCACCCTGCCATTATCTCTTGGCTGTTTCTGTGAAGAAAATTTCTCTGTTAAAGGCCCTTTGTGGAGCTGGGAGAAGTTGATGGTTCTCAGCCTGGAAAAAATCCCACGAAGCCAATGATTCCCAAAATAACCCCCAGGAGCTGCTGTGCAATGGATTACTCAGCATTTTAAACAGAATCCTTTTCACAGCAAAGGCAGCCCCAGCAAATCCAGCAGCCCCTCTTCCCTGAAAGTTTATGCTGAAGCAAACTCCCTGCTGCACACACCAGGATTCCTGGGATTGCCTCTTGCAGGGGATCAGACATTTGGGGAGATAAAGTTCCCAGAGCTGCAGCCTCTGATACAATCAAGCCTTTTTTCCATGAGTTCGTTGGGACAGGAGAGCTGAGCCTTGGCTGTGCTGACCCATCCAAGAATAGCTTCCAGAGGATGGGAGGAGTGAAAACCTGGCAAAAATGGCTTTTATGTCACTCATCCCCCGTGGCTGTGGCAGCAAGGGACATGTCAGGACAGGTGCCAAGCACCACAAACCTGCTCACGGCTCTGTCTGGGTGAAAATCTATTTTTTGCTGCAGATGAGAGATGTTGGGGCAGGGCTGGGATGCAGGGATGTTTGAGCATAGTCAGTGCTGTGTTTTAGCACAGGATCACACCAGGATCCACCTTTATTTTTGCCACATTGTCATTAAAAGGGCTGGAATGTGCCCAAGGGAAAAGAGTTGGGGGTTTTGGTCAACAGAGACTGAACATGAGCCCATGTGTGCCCAGGTGGTCAAAAATGCCAAAGACATTCTAATTTCTGTGAGAAGCAGCAGGAGAAGGGATTTTCCCCCTGTGCTGGGCAGTGCTGAGGCCACCCCTCAAATCCTGGGGTCAGTTTTGGGTTCCCCATGACCAGAAGGACACTGGGGGGATGTGATTCAGTCCTGCTGCCTGAATGAGATAGAAATCCTGTGAGCCAGGAGGGAATGATTATTAATAAATTAATTCATAGTAACACATAAACATAACCCCCAAATGAATCCCAATAAACATATTTATTAACCTTTGAGATATAAATAACCATCCTTTCTCTGGAATTTACCGAGCTGCTCACCCTGGTCAGGCCAGAAATGTGAGTCTCAGCCCAAGGTGTGAGCTGAAGCCCTGGTGCACAGATCACACCCCATGGGCTGGGTGTTCCCATTTCCCTTGGACAAAAATGAGGGAAGGGATGGTCCAGAGCTCCATTTTACCACAGCAGGGAGCAGGGATGTAGTCATGGGATGGAATCAGGAACACAGAACCCAGTGCTGGAGGCCAGGGTGAGTTCCATGGACCATTGCAGAGCCTCTGTCAGGAGATGGAATCCAGGGCTTTGCCTTTTCAGGCCTGACAGACTCACTGCATGTAGAAAATGCAATTCTTGGTCCCACAGCCATTATTTTTGAGCTCCATGCTTGGTTCTCCTGCTTTTCCATGCTCCTGTCCCACCCAATCAAGCTGGAATTCACTCTGCTGGAGCAGCTTTCGCCTCACCTCCTGTGTGGAGAGAGAAACATCAGCCCTCACTTTTTGGGTGGGTTTAGGCTGGCCCAGTTTGGGGGTTTTCTTGCATAATTCTGGCCCTAAGAGACTCAGTGGTGGGTGTTCCCATTTCCTTTGGACAAAAATGAGGGAAGGGATTGTCCAGAGCTCCATTTTACCCAAGCAGGGAGCAGGGATGTGGTCATGAGATGGAATCAGGAACACAGAACCCAGTGCTGGAGCCAGGGTGAGTTCCATGGACCATTGCAGAGCCTCTGTCAGGAGATGGAATCCAGGGCTTTGCCTTTGCAGGGCTGACTGACTCACTGCACCTGGAAAATGCAGTTCTTGTTTCCACAGCCATAATTTTTGAGCTCCAGGCTCAGTTCTCCTGCTTTTCCATGGTCCTGTCCCACCAAACCAAGCTAGAATTCACTCTGGTGGAGCAGCTTTCACTTCACCTCCCGCCTGGGAGAGAGAAACATCAGCCCTCACTTTTTGGGTGGGTTTAGGCTGGCCCAGTTTGGGGGTTTCTTGCATAACTCTGGCCCTAAGAGACTCAGTGGTGGGTGTTCCCATTTCCCTTGGACAAAAATGAGGGAAGGGATTGTCCAGAGCTCCATTTTACCCAAGCAGGGAGCAGGGATGTGGTCATGGGATGGAATCAGGAACACAGAACCCAGTGCTGGAGGCCAGGGTGAGTTCCATGGACCATTGCAGAGCCTCTGTCAGGAGATGGAATCCAGGGCTTTGCCTTTTCAGGCCTGACTGACTCACTGCACCTGGAAAATGCAGTTCTTGTTTCTGTGGCCATGTTTACAGCCTTCAGTTTGGATCTCCATGCTTGGTTCTCCTGCTTTTCCCTGGTCCTGTCCCACCAAATCCAGCTGGAATTCACTCTGGTGGAGCAGCTTTCACTTCACCTCCCACCTGGGAGAGAGAAACATCAGCCCTCACTTCTTGGGTGGGCTTAGTTGGGGTTTTTTGCATAACTGTCTGGCCCTAAGAGACTCAGTGGTGGGTGTTCCCATTTCCCTTGGACAAAAATGAGGGAAGGGATGGTCCAGAGCTCCATTCTACCCAAGCAGGGAGCAGGGATGTGGTCATGGGATGGAATCAGGAACACAGAACCCCGTGCTGGAGGCCAGGGTGAGTTCCACAGATCATTGCAAAGCCTCTGTCAGGAGATGGAATCCAGGGCTTTGCCTTTTCAGGCCTGACTGACTCACTGCACCTGGAAAATGCAGTTCTTGTTTCTGTGGCCATGTTTACAGCCTTCAGTTTGGATGTCCATGCTTGGTTCTCCTGCTTTTCCATGCTGTTGTCCCACCAAACCAAGCTGGAATTCACTCTGGTGGAGCAGCTTTCACTTCACCTCCTGTGTGGAGAGAGAAACATCAGCCCTCACTTTTTGGGTGGGTTTAGGCTGGCCCAATTTGGGGTTTTCTTGCATAATTCTGGCCTTAAGAGACTCAGACAGTCTCTGAGTGTCACTGGAGAACGGGGAAAACAAAAACATTCTATGGATCCTTCAAAACTTTCATTTTGAGAGCAATACTGGCCTGCACGGGCGAGGTGGGTGTGACACGGAGGGAGAGAGGAATGAAACGGAGCCCAGATGGGTGTGTGAGTCCCAAACCTAAAGCAAACACCAGGAGCTGATGGAATGCAGTCACATTTCATGTTCCTGCAGCACAGGATCTCTGCGATCCCGAAGCCAAGAAGAGACACAACAAGATTTGCTCTGCAAAGTGAAGAAACTCCGGGGAAACTTGCCAGAAATTTGCTTCGTGTCTCTCAACAGGTTTGGGAGGAATATCCAGGAATAACAAATCCTACTTAAAACTTTAATGCTTACATAAAACCCTCTGAGCCCATTAATTGCTGGTGTTTTCATGACAGTGGAGCTGTTCTTCATCTCCTCCACACAGAGAAAGCGCTTGTGCTCCTCCACTTTCATCCTGAAACGTGGCAAAAGAGAATGGTGTTGCCTTTTCCCAATTTTCCCTTCTGGGATCTCGTTGGAAATTGTGACCTGCAGCTCTTCAGAGAACTTCTGCTCCTTCCAATCCCACCTGGAGCTCAGCTTGAGGCAATTCTGGGTTTGATTCCAGATTCACTTCTCCAGTTCCCAGAGTGCCACCAGGAATGGTGGCTCTTGGTGCTGTGACAAACTAGAAAATAATTCCAGGAAAAAGGAGATTTTTGGTTCACCAGATGGCCTCACCCCAAGCCCTACTTAAAACTTTCATGCTTACATAAAACCCTCTGAGCCCATTAATTGCTGGTTTTTTCATGACAGTGGAGCTGTTCTTCATCTCCTCCACACAGAGAAAACGCTTGTGCTCCTCCACTTTCATCCTGAAACGTGGCAAAAAGAATGGTGCTGCCTTTTCCCGATTTTCCCTTCTGGGATCTCGTTGGAAATTGTGACCTACAGCTCTTCAGAGAACTTCTGCTCCTTCCAATCCTCCCTGGAGCTCAGCTTGAGGCAATTCCGGGTTTGATTCCAGATTCACTTCTCCAGTTCCCAGTGCCACCAGGAATGGTGGCTCTTGGTGCTGTGGCAAACTAGAAAATAATTCCAGGAAAAAGGAGCTTTTTGGTTCACCAGATGGCCTCAGCCCAAGCCCTACTTAAAACTTTGATGCTTACATAAAACCCTCTGAGCCCATTAATTGCTGGTTCTTTCATGACAGTGGAGCTGTTCTTCATCTCCTCCACACAGAGAAAGCGCTTGTGCTCCTCCACTTTCATCCTGAAACGTGGCAAAAGAAAATGGTGTTGCCTTTTCCCAATTTTCCCTTGGAAATTGTGACCTGCAGCTCTTCAGAGAACTTCTGCTCCTTCCAATCCTCCCTGGAGCTCAGCTGGAGGCAATTCTGGGTTTGATTCCAGATTCACTTCTCCAGTTCCCAGAGTGCCACCAGGAATGGTGGCTCTTGGTGCTGTGACAAACTAGAAAATAATTCCAGGGAGGCAAAAAAAGGAGCTTTTTGGTTCACCAGATGGCCTCAGCCCAAGCCCTACTTAAAACTTTCATGCTTACATAAAACCCTCTGAGCCCATTAATTGCTGGTTCTTTCATGACAGTGGGGCTGTTCTTCATCTCCTCCACACAGAGAAAGCGCTTGTGCTCCTCCACTTTCATCCCTGAAACGTGGCAAAAGAAAATGGTGTTGCCTTTTCCCAGTTTTCCCTTGGAAATTGTGACCTACAGCTCTTCAGAGAACTTCTGCTCCTTCCAATCCTCCCTGGAGCTCAGCTTGAGGCAATTCTGGGTTTGATTCCAGATTCACTTCTCCAGTTCCCAGAGTGCCACCAGGAATGGTGGCTCTTGGTGCTATGACAAACTAGAAAAGAATTCCAGGAAAAAGGAGCTTTTTGGTTCACCAGATGGTCTCAGCCCAAGCCCTACTTAAAACTTTAATGCTTCATAAAACCCTCTGAGCCCATTAATTGCTGGTTCTTTCATGACAGTGGAGCTGTTCTTCATCTCCTCCACACAGAGAAAGCGCTTGTGCTCCTCCACTTTCATCCCTGAAACGTGGCAAAAGAAAATGGTGTTGCCTTTTCCCGATTTTCCCTTCTGGGATCTCGTTGGAAATTGTGACCTGCAGCTCTCCAGAGATCTTCTGCTCCTTCCAATCCTCCCTGGAGCTCAGCTTGAGGGAATTCCTGCGTTTGATTCCAGATTCACTTCTCCAGTTCCCAGTGCCACCAGGAATGGTGGCTCTTGGTGCTGTGACAAACTAGAAAATAATTCCAGGAAAAAGGAGATTTTTGGTTCACCAGATGGCCTCAACCGAAGCCCTACTTAAAACTTTAATGCTTACATAAAACCCTCTGAGCCCATTAATTGCTGGTTCTTTCATGACAGTGGAGCTGTTCTTCATCTCCTCCACACAGAGAAAGCGCTTGTGCTCCTCCACTTTCATCCTGAAACGTGGCAAAAGAAAATGGTGTTGCCTTTTCCCAATTTTCCCTTCTGGGATCTCGTTGGAAATTGTGACCTACAGCTCTTCAGAGAACTTCTGCTCCTTCCAATCCCACCTGGAGCTCAGCTTGAGGCAATTCTGGGTTTGATTCCAGAGTCACTTCTCTGGTTCCCAGTGCCACCAGGAATGGTGGCTCTTGGTGCTGTGACAAACTAGAAAATAATTCCAGAAAAAAGGAGATTTTTGGTTCACCAGATGGCCTCAACCCAAGCCCTACTTAAAACTTTAGTGCTTACATAAAACCCTCTGAGCCCATTAATTGCTGGTGTTTTCATGACAGTGGAGCTGTTCTTCATCTCCTCCACACAGAGAAAGCGCTTGTGCTCCTCCACTTTCATCCTGAAACGTGGCAAAAGAAAATGGTGTTGCCTTTTCCCGATTTTCCCTTCTGGGATCTCGTTGGAAATTGTGACCGACAGCTCTTCTGAGAACTCCTGATCCTTCCAATCCCACCTGGAGCTCAGCTTGAGGGAATTCTGGGTTTGATTCCAGAGTCACTTCTCCAGTTCCCAGAGAGCCACCAGGAATGGTGGCTCTTGGTGCTGTGACAAACTAGAAAAGAATTCCAGGAAAAAGGAGATTTTTGCTTCACCAGATGGCCTCAGCCCAACAAATGAACCTCCCATCGTGATGTACAAATTAATTAAATTGCAGAAGCCAATTAAGTTTTGCCTGGTGTCTTGAGAAGTTGTTAAGCAAAATGTGAAATTTCACATTTTTTTGTGAGATTTGGGGTGCAGAATATGGGAATTCATAAGCTTGGCAAGATTTTTTTTCTTTTTTTGGAAAACTGGGAACTTCACAGCAGTTTTAAGTTTGATTTGTCACTTTAGGTCACACGGACATGAGGTAAAAGAGAAAAAAAATTAAAATAAAATGAAATGAAGTAAAATTAAATTAAATTAAAATAAAATAATAAATAAAATAAAATAAATTAAAATTAAATAAAGTTAAAATAAAATAACATAAAATAAAATAAAAAATAAATAAAATAAAATAAAATTAAATTAAATTAAATTAAATAAAGTAAAATAAAATAACATTAAATAAAATAAAAAATAAAATAAAATAAAAATAGAATAAAATAATAAAAAATAAAATAAAGTAAAATTAAATTAAATAAAGATTAATAAAATAAAATAAAATAAAATAAAATAAAATAAAATAAAATAAAATAAAGTAAAAAAATAAAATAAAATAAAATAAAATAAAATAAAATAAAATAAAATAATAAAAATGAAAATAAAATAAAATAAAATAAATAAAATAAAATAAAATAAAATAAAATAAAATAATATACAGGATTTAGAGAAGGGAGTCCTCAGGCTTTAGTGATCATCATCACTTGTGGAACATCCTTGTGAATTCTTGAGAATGTTAAATAAAAATAATTGTGGTTTTTCTGGAGCCATCTTTGAGCCATTGAACAGCATCTCCTGCTGATTTTCCTGTGGCACAAATAATGAGGGAGACATGAAGGGAATGTTCAGTGCTGCCTCTGGAGAAAGCTTTCCCAAAATACGTGAAATAAATACATGAAATACGTGAAATGAAAGTCAATTTCTTTTAACTTTTAATCCAGACTCACTCAATTTATACTAAAAGAAGATAAAAGTGAAATATGGAAGAGAAAAACAAAAAGTCTGTGAATGTTTAATTGGAGAAAAGCAGCAACCTGCTCCATTTGGTAGAGAAGGACACAGGGAAGATTTGAAACTGAAATTATTTTTGACCTTCATGGATCACTGCTCATTTCCTACAGACACTAATAAGCCAAAATCTTAAACTCTGTAAAATGGGAATTTTCTCCTTCTCACACTGTAGCAAAAGGGAGAGGATTTTGGGGAGGTGACTTTGCAAGATTTGGACAACTCCCCCTCATTCACTGCCTGGATATCAGAATATCCCGAGACATGGAATAAAAGGGGAAAATCTAGGAAAGTTTTGGGCCTTCCCCTTAATGCTCCCAGGCACTGAGGAAGCTTTTTTTGGTAAATCCAGCCCCAAAGCTGTTCCTGCTCATGGGGTGCTCCACATCCTTGGAGAGGAAATGACACAGCCAGTGCCAAGCAGGGAATTTCATCCAGGATTTGTGCTCTGGAAAGGGAAAGGGAAAAAGGGGTGACCTGGGGACAGCCTGAAGCCACATCATCTTAATAGCAGATAAAAAGGGACAAAAGGGAATAAAAGGCCAAGGAAAGATGTGTAAAGAAATAGAAAATGTGGGAATTTTACACAAATAAACTCAAGATGTACATCCAGGGTCAGACCAGTCTTATTCCATGGTTCTCCATGGAATGGCCAAGGGAAAAAGGGGTGACCTGGGGACAGCCTGAAGCCACATCATCTTAATAGCAGAAAAAAAGGGACAAAAGGGAATAAAAGGCCAAGGAAAGATGTGTAAAGAAATAGAAAATGTAGGAATTTTACACAAATAAACTCAAGATGTACATCCAGGGTCAGACCAGTCTTGTTCCATTGTTCCCTATGGAATGGCCAAGGGAAAAAGGGATGACCTGGGGACAGTCTGAAGCCACCATTGTCTTAAGAGCAAAAAAAAAGGGACAAGAGGGAATAAAAGGCCAAGAAAAGATGTGTAAAGAAATAGAAAATGTGGGAATTTTACACAAATTAACTCAAGATGTACATCCAGGGTCAGACCAGTCTTTTTCCATGTTTTCCTATGGAATGGCCAAGGGAAAAAGGGATGACCTGGGGACAGCCTGAAGCCACCACTGTCTTAAGAGCAAAGAAAAAGGAACATCAGGGAATAAAAAGGCCAAGGAAAAATGTGTAAAGAAATAGAAAATGTGGGAACTGGACACAAATAAAGTCAAGATGTACATCCAGGGTCAGACCAGTCTCATTCCATGGTTCCCTCTCAAGATGTACATCCAGCGTCAGACCAGTCTTATTCCATGTTTTCCTATGCCTGATCCTTCTCTGCTTTGCTTTTTGGATCAATCACCTAAAATTAGACATAGAAATGAAAATCCTTAATCCCCTGTGTCCTTGCCACCTGTGTGTGCAAAGAATTCAAGAATTGTGGCAGTGTTTGAGGGTCGCCAGGATGAGGTGAGAGATGAGAATCTTGACTCCATGTTTCAGAAGGCTGATTTATGATATTATGATATTATGATATTATGATATTATGATATTATGATATTATGATATTATGATATGATATGATATGATATTAATTATATTATATTATATTATGTTGTATTGTATTGTATTGTATTACATTACATTACATTATATTATATATTATATTTTTAATATATTATATATTATATAAAATATATTATAATATATAAAATATATATTATATAATATAATATTGTATATAATATAATATATAATATATAATATATAATATATAATATATAATATATAATATATATATTATATATAATATGTAATATGTTATATATTATATATATATATATATATTATGTATTATATATTATATATTATATATTATATATTATATATTATATATTATATATTATATATTATATATTATATATATTATATTTTATATATATTATATATTATATATATTATATATATTATATTATATATTATATTATATATTATATATAATATATATAATATTATATATTTTATGTTATTAATATTATATTAATATGCTAAAACTACCCTAAAGAAAGAGGAAGGAGACATCAGAAAGCTAGAAAGGAATGAATAATAAAATCTCGTGCCACACTCAGAGAGCTCAACACAGCTGTCTGTGATTGGCCATTAATTAAAAACAATTCACATGCTGGGTAAACAATTCCCCAAATCACATTCCAGAGGAGCAAAACATGGAGAGGCTGAAGCTTCCTGGCTTCCCTGGAGAAGAAATCCTGGCAAAGGAAATTTTCAGAAAGAATGTCAGTGACACAGAATGATTTTGGGTTGGAAGGACCTTTGAGATCACCAAGTGTCACCTCCTGCCGTGGGCAGGGACATTTTCCACTGTCCCAGGGTGCTCCAGCCTGGCCTGGGGGTTCCACAACCTCCCTGGACAACCCGTGGCATCAGGAATGTTCAAACACTCAAATCATCTCTAAATTGGGAGGATGCTTAAAGTCTGAAGTTCTTGCTATAGACTGTTCCAACCACTTAACAAATTCCAGCACAGATGTGGTCCCACAGATTAATTATTTTATAAATATATTCAGGCCACGTATTTGGGCAAGAAATCCATTTTTGAGGACGAGCTACAAACCACCAAGGCTCTCATGCCAGCCTACAGCAGTCTTAGATTTCTTTAGCCTTCCATGAAACATCTCTCACTAATGACTGCTCAGATCAACAGCCTGGTGTGACTCAGCTCTAAAGAAACAGAGATTAAATTCCAGGCTGGCTCGAGGAACACACAGAGCAAGGTGTTGTTTCAAGCAGCAAAATTGTCCTGGTGAAGTTGTCCATGGGCTGTGCCAAGTTTGGATCTCCCCAGGCTATGGAAAGGAAAGTTGGTTGTGGTTGTTGCCACCAACAAAATCTGTTTTTCCCAGCAACAGCTGGCACTCCCAGGAGTAATAATAATAATGGTGATGATGATAATAATAATAATAATTTTTTTTGTTCCTCTCCTCATAAATTGCCCAGGACAACCAGCATAATGCAGGGGAAGTTCTGGAACTTGGCTATGCATGTGTGTGAAATCCAGGATTTGAGAGGCCCTGGGGGAATTCAATGCCCTAAAAACCTTGGGAATCTTAATTCTCCCATAAATGGCCATTCTCCCAAAGCTCGTGTTAATTACACAACTGTTACTCCACTGAGCAGAAAGACTAATTAGCAACAAATAACCCATCATGTGTCCTTTTGGTGGGGTGTGGACCCACCAAGATCTTTTGGAAGCCACAAAACATTGGTAGAAAGCCCCAAGGAAGCCACAAATATTGAAATTCCACTTTTCAGAACAAAATGCTGTTCCCTGAGGATCTCCCATGGATTCAGACAACTCCAAAAACACCACTTGGAAACCCATGGAAAAAAACACTCAAACCTGGCCCCATCTCCCTGCTCTTCCCTCTTTCCTGCAGCTGGGTTGGGATGTCTGACCAGATAATTACAGCCAGAAGCTGTTCCCAAGGGGCTGTAGGATAAATTTGGGATTTGGGGGAGGATATCAGGGAATGCTGCTGGTGGGGAGCTGGACTAGAACCTTGGACAGGGCCTGCTGGGCTGTTCCTGCTGGAAGGATCCTTCCCTTTTCCATCTTTGGGAAGCAAATGAAATGGAAAAGTGAGAATATTCAGATTAATCACCACTGTGTTGGCATTGGATTTTCATGGGCTGGCTAAAGGAAAAATTGTGTTTTCTTTATTTTCAACATTACAGGAAAGAAAAAGAAAAAAAGGAAGAAAGAAAAATGTTAATATACTGGAAAATAAAAAAGTGTCAGAGATATTGTTTTATTTCTTCTATTTCCTTCTCTCTCCTGTCCATCCCACTCCCCTCCTTCCTTCTCCCTCAACATTTCAGATGCAATTCTTCCAGCAGGAAAATTTATGGCACAGCCCAGCAAGACAAAATAATTCAGGTTCAGCACCAACTCAAGTGCAGCCACACCACTTCCAGATCCAAACCAGCTGCTCCACGGGGAAAGCAGCACAAAATCCAGTGGGCTGCAATATTCCCACTTCCAGAGGGAAAAAGGGAGAAGTGATGAAAGGTTGTTACCACTCGCAGGTTGTCTGGAGGTCTGGGTGACCTGAAATATGTGCTCAGATTTGTTCTGCTGCTCCAGGTCACGACATAATTCACATTTGAGGGCATTTTAAGTGAGAAAAGAAAGGCATAACCCCTCCCCAAGCTTAAAAATTAAAGCTGTGGGACTTAAAAAGAATTGGAAATTTAAGCCTTGAGGCCAGTCCAAGCTTTGATGTCTCTGACTTGGGGTCTAGGGAGAGGTTTTGGGGTAGCAGATCACTAAATTTCCTCAAGCCCTTCCTAATTCTGAGCGGTTTGATATTTTTGTCTGCCTAGAGGAAGCATTTGGAAGCTGCTTTTTCATGGATCACTGGGAGACAGCAGCAGTTTGGGAATCTCCATGCTTTTGGCAGAGGTTTCCAGCTCAGGCAGCCATGGGAAGGGATTATTCCAGCTCTTGGCAGCAGAGATAAAAAGGGAGCCCTGGTCTGAATTACATAAAAACACTGGAGTTTTATCCCTCTCAATGCTGTAATAAATCAATATTTGAATCCCATTTTAATAATTGGGACTGTGAGGAAGAAACAAAGAGAATGCTCTACTTTCCTCTTGAAATATTTACAGCAGAAGCAAAAGGAAGATATCCCAAATTTGGAAGTGGGAATCCGTATGAGCTGGATTTGTTAAACTTGTCTGTTCAAATTAATCTGGTTTTCCAAAAACACTTTAACTGAGCTGCCCGAAATCCTTTAGGACATTGTTTTGTGACATTTAAATATAGATTTATTGAAATAATTATCTATTTTTTATTTAATATTTTTAATTTAAATCTCAGGGTAACAGATTCTTCTGGATCACAGAACAAGGAACAAGAGGAAAAGACCTCAAGTTATGCCAGGGGAGGTTTAGATTGGATATTAGGAAAAAAATATTTCCTTTGTCAAGCATTGGAAGAGGACGTCAGGGAAGTTTTGGAACCATTATCCCTGTCAGGGGAGGGTTAGGATGGATTTAGGAGAAGGTTCCTCCCCCAGAGGATGCTGGCACTGCCCAGGCTCCCCAGGGAACGGGCACAGCCCCAAAGAGCTCCAGGAGCATTTGGAAAATGCCCTCAGGGATGCCCAGGGTGGGATTGTTGGGGTGTCTGTGCATCAGCCCAGGGGTTGGATTGATGGTTCTGATGGATCCCTTCCAGCTCAGGATATTCCATGTTTCTAGGATGGTCAACCTGGAAAATCCCTAAGGGCCATCAGTGACTCTCCAACATTTTCCCACCAGCATCTCCCAGTTTTTACTCCTGATGAGCTGAAAAGGGCAGGAAAATAATAAAAAAAAAGTGGGGGTAGGGGAGATTTCTCTACTTCTTCACCCACACAGCATCCCAGGGCTCTCTCACATCCTCCTGTCCCTCTGTGTCCTGGCCTGAGAACATGAATCCATCTCTGTGCCCCAAACCCAGCCCTGAGTGTCTGATCCTGGCACTGCTGCCTTGTCCTGCCTTTCCCTTTTTTTCCCACCTTTTTATTCCTGTTTTCCCCCTTTTTCCCTGTTTTCCCCCTTTTCCCCACCTATTTATTTCCCTGTTTTCCCCCTTTTTCCCACCTATTTATTTCCCTGTTTTCCCCCTTTTTCCCACCTATTTATTTCCCTGTTTTCCCCCTTTTCCCCCCCTTTTTTTTTCCCTGTTTTCCCCCTTTTCCCCACCTATTTATTTCCCTGTTTTTCCCCTTTTTCCCACCTATTTATTTCCCTGTTTTCCCCCTTTTCCCCACCTATTTATTTCCCTGTTTTCCCCCTTTTCCCCACCTATTTATTTCCCTGTTTTCCCCCTTTTCCCCACCTATTTATTTCCCTGTTTTCCCCCTTTTCCCCACCTATTTATTTCCCTGTTTTCCCCCTTTTTCCCACCTATTTATTTCCCTGTTTTCCCCCTTTTTCCCACCTTTTTATTCCTTTCCCCCCATGTTTTGAAAGCCCTCTGGTGCCTGTTTTGCTGGCAGGGAGAGAAGAGCTCCAAACCACTGCAGTGATCTCCCCACCAGGTTGGTGATTCCATGAATTCCGCTAGGACAGGAGACTTCCCAAACTTCCAGGCACAGGATCTGGGCTTATCCCTGGATACCAACAAACACTGTGAGATATTTCACACTCCTGCCCTCCCAGAGCCTCTCCTGTGGGTTTGGGAATCCATGGAATTTTCTGGTTTTTTGGGAAAATGAGGCTGGTTATAAATTGCTCCATGAGAGATCTCTATAGGGATACAAAATCCCATGGATTCAGCTAAAACCAAGGAGCAGGCTTTGCTCTTCAAAACTTTTATGCCACTGCTTCTTCTTTTCCTCTCACTCCTAACCCCAAAAAACATCTCCCACTCCATAATTATCCATCCTGTTTCTCCAGAGTCATTTTCCCAGCACATTTAACTCCATAATTTGGAATTTTCTGACTGTCTGTTCTTAGGGCAGAAACCCGAGCCCAGCCAAAGTCAACGGGAGTTTCCTCAAGCAAAACCAAACAAATTATTTGTTAAAACAAATAAAAAATTACCTGGTCCCTGTGGATGCCCACTTTCAAAGAACCCAAATTAATTTTATTGGGGCCTGAACTGACCTTTTATGAGACCTGGTCACATGGAATATTTTTCCATTGGAAAACACTTCCTCACCTCGAGGAGAGTGAAGTGCTCTGGGGAAATGTGTTGGTTTTGGTGGGGCACTGGCAGGATATGAAATTTTTTGGGATGTTTCCAGCTCTCCTGCCACCTCACCCATCTGATGCTTCTCTTGGAGCTGCCTTATCCTAAACTCCAGGGTGTAGGGATTGGGAGTTCCTGGACAACTGAAATCACCTCAGGAAGAGCTCCCTGATGCCAGTCAGTTTAAAAGCAGTAAAAACATTAAATTAAACACTCACTTCTTTATCCCTTCTCTGCTCAGAGCACCATTTTTTTAATCCACATGATTTTTACACGTTTAAAGCTTTAGGATATTGAATCATGGAATATCCTGAGTTAGATGGGAGCCACAAGGATCAATTTTGAATCCAATTTTGGCCCTGCACAGGACAACCCCAACATTCCCAGATTCCTACCATGCCCTTCACTGATGATCTCTGGAACAGAATATCAAATCTGCAGACCAATGATATCAAATCTTTGCCCAAATTCCTGTGACAAATCCCTCTTTTGAGCTAATTTCTGATTTTTTGTAAGTGTTATAAGCAAAAAGCATCATTATGCCCAAAAAAATTAATTAAAAAATTAGGTAAAATGGAATTTTCTTTCATGCCCGTTCTTCCAACATGACTTGGAGATGATGAACAGGATATGAAAAATTCTGAAGCACCTTCATCTCCAGATTTTTCCAATAACTTCAAAATGTTTTTGGATGCTTTTCCAACGTGACTTAAGTATCTAAACTCAGGCCACACTTGCTGGAGTTGTAAAAATGAAGGACATGGTATGGAATGGCGCTCTAATCCCAGATCCCAAAATCCAAGGGAACTGGGAACAGGAGGTTAATCCAGGCCTCATCCACTCTGGATCCTGACCCTCAGCAGAGCCAGCCAAGGGATTCAGTTTTCCTTAGGACCTCTCATGTTGGGCTTCTGCAAAAGCAGGAATTTCAGTGTGCTTTTTATCCACCAGAAGAGACAGAATTCCTCTCTCTCACAACACAATTCCCACAAAACTCCAGTTGTTGGGATTACACCCAGTAAGGGCTGGAGCTTCATTGTTCTTCCACACATTCTGCCTTCATTTTGGCTGCTAATCCATCTCAGAGCCAGGGGCTGCTCTCCCGACCTCCCAAGCAGCAGAGAAGCCACATTCCCATCTTCCTGCCATTCCCAGGAGATGACATGTCCCTACCCTCCTGCCTCTGCACGGGCCCACGGCTGTGTGGAATATGTGCGAGCATCTGATCCTCTGCTAAGAGCCCGAAGTGTTTTACACCACATTTTAGGTGATTTATTGCACTTTAGCACGTTCGTAAAACACATCGTGTTAAGCATATGCATAAAAATAATATATAGGTTACCACAAAATTTTTACGGCCTTAACCAGATCCGTCTTGGAATGTCGGCTCGAATGTTTCACTCCTGCAGGTGAAAAAACAGATTATTTCAACGGAGCTTAGGGAAAGTTGTTTAGTCAGGACAACAATATTGTGGGGAGAGCCGTTACCTTGGCAGCACTTTGCTAATTTAAGGACTAACGAGCGTGGCTGGTTCCTGTCCTCTGTCCAATGCAGGGTGTCCGTGACTCCCAGGCTGCATTCCCCTGCTCCTACTGTTTGCAGACAATACAGACACAGGGATCAGGGAAATGGGATGGTGGAAATGCCCCCTTCAGTCTCTGGAGCTGGTGGGGGTTTCTTCCAAGGGATGTGATGTCAGTGAGGTGAGGGAAAAGGGAGCAGGTTATGGGTGTGATGGGAATCCCAGAATTCTGGGAGGGCTTGGGTTGGATGGGACCTTCAAGATCATCCAGTGCCACCCCTGGATGGGCAGGGACACCTCCCACTACCCCAGGTTGCTCCAAGCTCCATCCAACCTGGCCTTGGGCACTTCCAGGGATTCAGGGCAGCCCCAGCTGCTCTGGGAATTCCATCCCAGCCAGGAATTCCCAATTCCCAATCTCCCATTCATCCCTGCCCTCTGGCACTGGGAGCCATTCCCTGTGTCCTGTCCCTCCATCCCTTGTCCCCAGTCCCTCCTCAGCTCTCCTGGAGCCCCTCCAGGCCCTGCCAGGGGCTCTGAGCTCTCCCTGGAGCTTCTCCTCTCCAGGGGAACATTCCCAGCTCTCCCAGCCTGGCTCCAGTTCTGGGATCTAAATCCTGGATAGGGTCATTCCAACAGGTGCCATCTCCCTGCAGCTTAGGGAAGGATAATTTCTGGGAACTTCTCTGTGGTGATGGCAGGAATGTCACCCCAGCTGCCTGCAGTGCTGGGAACTCCACCAAATCCCAAATAATCACTTCAGGCCCTGTTTATCATGAACATAGTGATGCCTCAGGTTTTGGATTTTATATTTTCAGATTCTGTGCTGCTTTAGTGTGTGGGTCTGAGCTTCACATCAGGGCATGCTGAGCTCTGTGCACAGAGCAGGGAGACAAAACAATTCCTGCTCCAGCTGGGCACCAAGGACAAATGATCCAAATCTCAGCCCAGGAGCACAAACCCCGTGGGCTGCAGAGAGAAAAACAAGCAGGGTGGGACTGCCTGGGCTAAAGCTGGGATGGGACAATGAACTGCAAGATGCAAATGGAGCAGAACTGATCCCAGGGACAGACCCCGGGAGCGCTCGTGCATTTTGGGGCCATTTTGGTTCATCTTGGGTGCAGCCCTGGCTGGGCTCTTGTGCTGCCCAAGGTGCATCCATGGAGGAGATGCTTTTAATAAATCCCTGCTTTATTCTTTAGCTCTGTCCATTCTCTTCTCTAGGGCAGCCTGCACAAGGCATCATGCATGTTCTGTAAGGGGAAACCATCCTACTTTCATTCAATCATCCTAAAATAAAGTGGGTGGCATCCTCAATTCCATTTCCTATCTTGCAATTTAGCAAATTTTAAATTTCTGTGTCTGTAAATACAGTTTAGGCTCTTCACAGATTCTGTACTTAAGAAAGGCAGGGAAATAAATGAAATTAATTCTTGATAGGTTTTTTTAGTGCCTTTCTTATAAATGTGTGAGATCCTGTTTTGATGATGGTATTCCAAACGAATTTAATTTTGTCTTCATTAATAGGTATTAAAATAGAACAAATCTTTTTAAAGTGGTGTGAGTGAATAACAGCATTTTAATTGATTAATCCTCTCAGGAAGCAGAGAAAAGCTGGGAGAAATAAGATATATAAAAGACAGAGGAAGACCTTAAATTTTGATTTAAAAATTCATTGAACAGCATGATATTTATTTTTCTTTTAAAGTTGACTTCCTCAGGATTTATTTGAACACTATGAAAGCTAAAAAAAATGTTGAAAATTGGTTTGTTTTTTGTTTTGTTTTAAAAGAGCTCATTTCCCCATATAATGACTAATTCCTTCAAGCTGAAACTGCAAGAAAAATATCAAATATTGTGAAGATTGGCAAAAGTGTTTTATCAACTTATTGCATCATCCCTTCCTCCATAAATACGGACGGAAGTCTCAGATTTCACTGTTCCTTTTTATAATAAAACCTGTACCAGCTTTATTTAGTAATATTAGTAATATTTTATCATAATTATAAATTAATTATTAAGATTTTTTTGTTTATTTCATATTTCTTGTGAATCATGCATTTGATTTTTTGGGGGGGATAACTTTTTTTTCTTATTTTTGAGGATTTGGGGAGGATGTTTGAAAATCTGTTTTTCTTTCCTTGTTACTGGATGTTTTTCCCCAAAGGGAAAGGAAAGTCATCATTTCAGATGCTGAGGCTTTAATTAATTAATATTTGAGATTAGCAGCTACCTGATGAAGTGTATTTATAATATGGCACTGAAGATTTCCTCCAGAATCCCAGAGTGGATTTGGTTGGAAGAAACCTTGAAAATTATCTTGTTCCAATCCCTGCCAGGAGCAGGGACACCTTCCACCACCCCAGGGTGCTCCAAACCCCTCCAGCCTGGCCTGGGACATTCCAGGGATGCAGGGGAATATTCCACCTGATCCATTTTCCACCCTCACCTTCCTCCTCCTCCTCCTCTTGACCTCTCTGGTTACAGCTGCCCACAGTCCATGCCCCAGGAGATTTCCTCCAGAATCCCAGAGTGGGTTTGGTTGGAAGAAACCTTGAAAATTATCTTGTTCCAATCCCTGCCAGGAGCAGGGACACCTTCCACCACCCCAGGGTGCTCCAAACCCCTCCAGCCTGGCCTGGGACATTCCAGGGATGCAGGGGAATATTCCACCTGATCCATTTTCCACCCTCACCTTCCTCCTCCTCCTCCTCTTGACCTCTCTGGTTACAGCTGCCCACAGTCCATGCCCCAGGAGATTTCCTCCAGAATCCCAGAGTGGGTTTGGTCGGAAAGAACCTTGAAAATTATCTTGTTCCAATCCCTGCCAGGAGCAGGGACTCCTTCCACCACCCCAGGGTGCTCCAAACCCCTCCAGCCTGGCCTGGGACACTTCCAGGG
Source organism: Geothlypis trichas (assembly GCA_009764595.1). Lineage (NCBI taxonomy): Eukaryota > Metazoa > Chordata > Aves > Passeriformes > Parulidae > Geothlypis > Geothlypis trichas. The sequence continues at coordinate 151,452,738 of CM019901.1, read as the reverse complement.
ATGCAGGGGAATATTCCACATGATCCATTTTCCACCCTCACCTTCCTCCTCTTGACCTCTCTGCCAACAGTCCATGCCCCAAGAGATTTCCTCCAGAATCCCAGAGTGGGTTTGTTTGGAAGAAACTTAGAAAATTATCTTGTTCCAATCCCTGCCAGGAGCAGGGACTCCTTCCATCACCCCAGGATGCTCCAAACTCCTCCAGCCTCACCTGGGACACTTCCAGGGATCCAGGGGAATATTCCACCTCATCCATTTTCCACCCTCACCTTCCTCCTCTCCTCCTCTTGACCTCTCTGGTTACAGCTGCCCACAGTCCATGCCCCAGGAGATTTCCTCCAGAATCCCAGAGTGGGTTTGGTTGGAAGAAACCTTGAAAATTATCTTGTTCCAATCCCTGCCAGAAGCAGGGACACGTTCCACCACCCCAGGGTGCTCCAAACCCCTCCAGCCTGGCCTGGGACATTCCAGGGATGCAGGGGAATATTCCTCCTGATCCATTTTCCACCCTCACCTTCCTCCTCTTGACCTCTCTGCCAACAGTCCATGCCCCAGGAGATTTCCTCCAGAATCCCAGAGTGGGTTTGGTTGGAAAGAACATTGAAAATTATCTTGTTCCAATCCCTGCCAGGAGCAGGGACTCCTTCCACCACCCCAGGGTGCTCCAAGCCCCTCCAGCCTGGCCTGGGACATTCCAGGGATGCAGGGGAATATTCCACCTGATCCATTTTCCATCCTCACCTTCCTCCTCCTCCTCCTCCTCTTGACCTCTCTGCCCACAGTCCATGCCCCAGGAGATTTCCTCCAGAATCCCAGAGTGGGTTTGGTTGGAAGAAACCTTGAAAATTATCTTGTTCCAATCCCCTGCCAGGAGCAGGGACTCCTTCCACCACCCCAGGGTGCTCCAAGCCCCTCCAGCCTGGCCTGGGACATTCCAGGGATCCGGGGGAATATTCCACCTGATCCATTTTCCACCCTCACCTTCCTCCTCTTGACCTCTCTGCCCACAGTCCATGCCCCAGGAGGCTCTGGACAGGAGCAGAAACCCAAAGCTGTGGTTTCCCCACCCCTCTGGGATCAGAAGGAGCCTCTCAGTTGCTTTTGGCTGCTCCATGTGCAGCTTGGCTGCGGCCGCATTTCCGTGGCTTGTTCTCACCCGCCTCTCTCGGCTCTGACGCCTTTTCTCTGCCTCTTCCCAGCCCACCTGACTTTGTTTTGGCCTTGTGGGATCCTTGCCCTGTTTGGACATGCAGAGGAGACGCTGTGGCTTCCCACTCTCTTGTCTTGCACTTGTTCTGAATCATTCCTTGGCTTCTCCAGGTCCTCATTTTGGCTTTTCTCAAGTGTCTGACTTGGCGGCCGTGTCCTAAAAATCCAACAGCCTCGATGCCTCACTCACCCACAGTGCTGGCCTGAGAGGACAAACCCTGAAACAGAGGATTTGTACTCCCCAGATGAAAGTGAGGTGTATTTAAAAAGGAATTTTAGATGATCCTGATGCCTCAGGTTGTGGCTTTTCTATTTTCAGATTCTGTGCTGCTTCAGTGTGTGGGTCTGAGCTTCACATCAGGGCATGGTGAGCTCTGTGCACAGAGCAGGGACACAAAACAATTCCTGCTCCAGCTGGGCACCAAGGACAAATGATCCAAATCTCAGCCCAGGAGCACAAACACCGTGGGCTGCAGAGAGAAAAACAAGCAGGGTGGGACTGCCTGGGCTAAAGCTGGGATGGGACAATGAACTGCAAGATGCAAATGGAGCAGAACTGATCCCAGGGACAGAGCCCGGGAGCGCTCGTGCATTTTGGGGCCATTTTGGTTCATCTTGGGTGCAGCCCTGGCTGGGCTCTTGTGCTGCCCAAGGTGCATCCATGGAGGCCTTTTAATAAATCAAAGCTTTATTCTTTATCTCTGTCCAGTCTCTGTTCTAGCTCAGCCTGCACAAGGCACCAATCTGGCCTCCCCCAGGTGATCCCTGGATGTCCAAGGTCATTGCATGGAGGAGGTCCTGCACAAACCTTTTCCAAGCAGTGACACACACAGAATAGGAGACTGAAAGAGAGAGAAATATTTTGGGTGACCTCAGGCTTGGGTCAGTCCCTCCTCAAAATTAATGTAAAATTTTATACGGGAGAAAAGATCCCTGGACTTCTTCTGACCTCTGAAGTTGGAACCCTGTGGTGAAAATTATTCTTGACCTTCTTAGGCAATAAATCAGAGTGTTAGATAGGGGTTCCCACATCTCTCATTATTTTAATCATAGAATCATGGAATATCTGGAGCTGGGAGGGACCCACAAGGACCATGGAAGCCCAACTCCTGGCCTGTTTGGACTTTATTTGGTTCCATTGTAATTTAGCACAGGGATGCTCTCACATTCCTTCATCCATAACCTTCCAAAGAGCTCTGAGTGCTGCCTGCATCCCAGAGAGGCCGGGAGTGGAGCAGGGGACACCTCACACCTCTCCTTTCCCCATCCCAATCCATGAGCTTTCCAATAAATCTTGGAATCCTTTCCTCCCCACACGACCTGCAGTGGAGATGCCACACAAAGCACGCCAGTGGAGAATCCCATTCTCTGGCCCCTCACCCAGCATGGATGTGATGATATCCATGGGTCAGGAAGAAGTGTGATGAGGGCTTTATATCATTCCTGGTTTTGCAATCTGCTCAAAACCCATCCCACAGGGCTCATGAACTGAAGGTGTAGGTGTGAACACAAGCTCTGGCTGCAGTTCCTGCAATTCCCAAAGTTCCTGATTCGGTTTCCTTTGCGTTGATTTTGATGAAGAGGCTGAAAATCTGGAATTCCTTGGCTTTGCTCACACTCCACGTCAGAACTAAGCAGGTGTTCCCTGAAATTCCAGCTCTGCCTTGGAAATGGGAATCCTGGTTCTTACCCTGTGCTGAGACCCCCAATTTCCACAGCATCCAGCTGATCCTTTTCTTCTCTTTTGCACCTTTCAGGTGTGGGACACCAGTTTTGATTTCATGGAAAACTCCATAGCATGGAGGAGAAGAAAATGAGGAGGAAAAATGGCAATCCTTGGGTTCCTCTTATCCTACCTGGACAGGTGTGAGAAAGACACAAAAAACATTTTGTTTTGGGGGCTGGCTGGGATCAAGAAGAGGGACAGGAGAAAGATGGGAGAGAAAAAGAGTGAAAAAAAAAAGAGCTACAGCTGCAAGGGGTGAGTGATGGAGATAATGTTAAAAATTAGAATTTTTAGATTCATAATCTAAATCTATTTGATTTAGCCAAGGTGTATCCATTGAGGCCTTCTAATAAATCCTCCATTGAAGCCTTCTAATAAATCCTTATTTTATTCTTTAACTCTGTCTAGTCTCTGTTCTAGGTCAGCCTTCACGAGGCATCATGGAGATATTTTTTGGGAGGTGTTGAGTAAGTGCAGCTTCCTCTCACCCCCTCTCTTGCCCTCTGTTCCCTGTGGAGCTGCTGTGGTCCATGCCCAGCTCCAGCTCTGGTCCACAGCATCCCGTGGAGGTGAGGGATCCCATCCAGAGGCACAGCTTTGGTAGTGCCACCACCTTTGGCATCAAAACACAGCTCCAGGAACTGCCCAGCAAGGAGATCCCAGCTCCAAGGACTCCAGCTCAAGGAATTCAAGGATGGACAAAAGATGCCAGGTCATGGAAACTCATGGGAACAGAGCACTGAGGGAGCTGGACACCATGGGATCAACCTCACCTCATGGAAACTCATGGGATCCGAGCAGCGAGGCCTTGTGCAGGCTGCCCTAGAACAGAGGCTGGACAGAGCTAAAGAATAAAGCAGGGATTTATTAAAACCCTCCATGGATGCACCTTGGGCAGCACAAGAGCCCAGCCAGGGCTGCACCCAAGATGAACCAAAATGGCCCCAAAATGCACGAGCGCTCCCGGGGTCTGTCCCTGGGATCAGTTCTGCTCCATTTGCATCTTGCAGTTCATTGTCCCATCCCAGCTTTAGCCCAGGCAGTCCCACCCTGCTTGTTTTTCTCTCTGCAGCCCACGGTGTTTGTGCTCCTGGGCTGAGATTTGGATCATTTGTCCTTGGTGCCCAGCTGGAGCAGGAATTGTTTTGTCTCCCTGCTCTGTGCACAGAGCTCACCATGCCCTGATGTGAAGCTCAGACCCACACACTAAAGCAGCACAGAATCTGAAAATATAAAAGCCAAAACCTGAGGTGTATCAGAGGGAATCGGACACCTCAGCATCCACTTCACCTCGGGCAGTCCGAGCCCTCAGGTGACCCCTGCTGCCCTCACACGCACCGAGCTCAAATTCCCCTCTCTGCCGCTCACCCACGCATTCCCAGAGCCCCCATCCCTCTCTTTTCTCCTCGGAACCCTCCACATCCCCACCGGAGCTCTGGCAGCAGAGGGCACTGCCCCCTTGGCCATGCCTTCCCCCTCCCCGCCGCCGCTGCAGGGCTGGGCTGGCTCCCGGTGAGCGGTGCTGTCTGTCCGTCCGTCTGTCCGTCCGTCGGGAGACTTGGATTTGTCTTGGCTGCCGGCTCTGACATGCCTGGGAAGGGCAAGGAAAGGAAATGGGTGGGAGCTCCCGCATAACCACGAACTTGTCTTGCCCCCTCCTCCTTTTCTCTCTCTCCCCATCCCCTTCCCTCCCCATCCCCAGCCAGCTGCATCACTCAGAATTGCTCCAGAATTGGGATTTTTTTTCTCCCTTTTCTTCTCTTTTAGACAAAACACACTGGGAGTTTCTCCCTTTTGCATGTGCTCCCACCTAACCACAAACTTGTCTTGCCCCCTTTTCTCTCTTTCCCCAACCCCTTCTCTCCCCATCCCCAACCACAGGGAGGATTGAGCTGCATCACTCAGAATTGATCCAGAATTTGGGAATTTTTTTCTCCCTTTTCTTCTCTTTCAGATGAAACACTCTGGGAGTTTCTCCCTTTTCCATGTGCTCCCACCTAACCACAAACTTGTCTTGTCCCCTTTTCCTCTTCTCTCTCTCCCCAACCCCTTCCCTCCCCATCCCCAGCCAGAGGGAGGATTGTGCTACATCACTCAGAATTGATCCAGAATTTGGGAATTTTTTTCTCCCTTTTCTTCTCTTTCAGATGAAACACTCTGGGAGTTTCTTCCTTTTCCATGTGCTCCCACCTAACCACGAACTTGTCTTGCCCCCTCCTCCTTTTCTCTCTCTCCCCATCCCCAACCAGAGGGAGGATTGTGCTGCACTGCTCAGAATTGCTCTGGAACTTGGATTTGGGATTTTTTTCCCCTTTTCTTCACTTTCAGATGAAACATTCTCGGAATTTCTCCCTTTTCCATGTGCTCCCACCTAACCAAGAACTCGTCATGCTCCCTTTTCTTTCTCTCCCCATCCCCTTCTCTCCCCATCCCCAGTCAGAGGTAGGATTCAGCTGCATCGCTCAGAATTGATCCAGAATTTGGGATTTTTTTTTCTCCCTTTTCTTCTCTTTTAGATGAAACAATCAGGGAGTTTCTCCCTTTTCCATGGGCTCCCACCTAACCACAAACTTGTCTTGCCCCCTTTTCCTTTTCTCTCTCTCCCCATCCCCAACCAGAGGGAGGATTGAGCTGCATCCCTCAGAATTGCTCCAGAACTTGGATTTGGGATTTTTCCCCCCTTTTCTTCACTTTCAATGAAACAATCAGGGAGTTTCTCCCTTTTCCATGTGCTCCCACCTAACCACGAATTTGTCTTTCCCCCTCCTCCTTTTCTCTCTCCCCCCAACCCCTTCCTTCCCCATCCCCAACCAGAGGGAGGATTGTGCTGCATTGCTCAGAATTGATCCAGAATTTGGGATTTTTTTTCTCCCTTTTCTTCTCTTTTAGACAAAACATGCTGGGAGTTTCTTTCTTTTCCATGTGCTCCCACCTAACCACGAACTTGTCTTGCCCCCTTTTCCTTTTCTCTCTCTCCCCATCCCCAACCAGAGGGAGGATTGAGCTGCATCCCTCAGAATTGCTCCAGAACTTGGATTTGGGATTTTTTTCCCCCCTTTTCTTCACTTTCAGATGAAACAATCAGGGCGTTTCTCCGTTTTCCATGTGCTCCCACCTAACCAAGAACTCGTCATGCTCCCTTTTCCTTTTCTCTCTCTCCCCATCCCCAACCAGAGGGAGGATTGTGCTGCATTGCTCAGAATTGATCCAGAATTTGGGATATATTTTCTCCCTTTTCTTCTCTTTTAGATGAAGCAATCAGGGAGTTTCTCCCTTTTCCATGTGCTCCCACCTACCACGATCTTGTCATGCCCCCTTTTCCTTTTCTCTCTCTCCCCAACCCCTTCTCTCCCTATCCCCAGCCAGAGGGAGGATTGTGCTGCATCGCTCAGAATTGATCCAGAATTTGGGAATTCTTTTTCCCCTTTTCTTCACTTTCAGATGAAACAATCAGGGAGTTTCTCCCTTTTCCATGGGCTCCCACCTAACCACGAACTTGTCTTGCCCCCTTTTCCTTTTCTCTCTCCCCAACCCTTTCTCTCCCCATCCCCAACCACAGGGAGGATTGAGCTGCATCACTCAGAATTGCTCCAGAATTTGGGATTTTTTTTCTCCCTTTTCTTCTCTTTTAGACAAAACACTCTGGGAGTTTCTTCCTTTTCCATGTGCTCCCACCTAACCACAAACTTGTCATGCCCCCTTTTCCTTTTCTCTCCAACCCCATCCCCAACCAGAGGGAGGATTGAGCTGCATCGCTCAGAATTGCTCCAGAACTTGGATTTGGGAATTCTTTTCCCCCTTTTCTTCACTTTCAGATGAAACATTCTCGGAGTTTCTCCCTTTTCCATGGGCTCCCACCTAACCACGAACTTGTCATGCCCTCTTTTCCTCTTTTCTCTCTCCCCAACCCTTTCTCTCCCCATCCCCAACCACAGGGAGGATTGAGCTGCATCACTCAGGATTGCTCCAGAATTTGGGATTTTTTTTCCCCCTTTTCTTCTCTTTTAGACAAAACATGCTGGGAGTTTCTTCCTTTTCCATGTGCTCCCACCTAACCACGAACTTGTCTTGCCCCCTTTTCATTTTCTCTCTCTCCCCATCCCCAACCAGAGGGAGGATTGTGCTGCATCCCTCAGAATTGATCCAGAACTTGGGAAAATTTTTTCCCCTTTTCTTCTCTTTCAGATGAAACACTCTGGGAGTTTCTCCATTTTCCATGTGCTCCCACCTAACCAAGAACTCGTCATGCTCCCTTTTCCTTTTCTCTCTCTCCCCATCCCCAACCAGAGGGAGGATTGTGCTGCATCGCTCAGAATTGATCCAGAATTTGAGAATTTTTTCCCCCTTTTCTTCTCTTTCAGATGAAACACTCTGGGAGTTTCTCCCTTTTCCATGTGCTCCCACCTAACCACGAACTTGTCTTGCTCCCTTTTCCTCTTCTCTCTCTCCCCAACCCCTTCCCTCCCCATCCCCAACCAGAGGGAGGATTGAGCTGCATTGCTCAGAATTGCTCCAGAACTTTGGCTTGGGATTTTTATTTTTTTTCCCCCTTTTTCTCCTCTTTTAGCTGAAACCTGCTGGGAGTTTCTCCCTTTTCCATGTGCTCCCAGCCAGAGAGGGGTTGTAGTTACAAGAGGGTGTAAGTGTAGGGTGTAAGTGTGGTGCAATCTGTGTGTGTGTGGAATATCCTGAGAGCTGCTTTGCACTCAGAGCAGGCAGGAATCACACAGCTTTTGGAAATATTCCTGCGTTTTATTCCATCTTCCTGAGGATTTAATCTCAGTGTGGTTGTTTATGATTTAAAAACCATTTTCTTTTGCTGTCCCTGAGCAATTTGGTCCAGTGGGAGGCTGCCCTGCCACTCCAGATGAGGTGATTCCTCAGGTCCCTTCCAACCAAAGCTCTTTTATCATTCTGGAATTTATTTTCCGCACTTTCCAAGTTTCAGGTCCATCTTGACAAGTGATGATCCCTCTCTAAGTATTACTATAAACACCTTTTAAATCTGTTTTACCTTTAATCTGCCTGCCTCCAAAACCTTGAGAGAAAACGCTGTGGGGATGTGGTCCAGTGACCTCTCTCTCTTTATCCAAATAAAATTGCAGGACTCGTCTGTCTCCTTTATGGACACTGGGATCCCAGTGGGAATTTCTGTACAGGAGGGTGCAGCCTACTTTTGTCCCAAACTCCCTCTTTTTGTCCCAAACTCCCTCCTTTTATCCCAAACTCCCTCCTTTTATCCCAAACTCCTTCCTTTTATCCCAAACTCCCTCCTTTTGTCCCAAACTCCCTCCTTTTATCCCAAACTCCCTCCTTTTGTCCCAAACTCCCTCCTTTTGTCCCAAACTCCCTCCTTTTGTCCCAAACTCCCTCCTTTTGTCCCAAACTCCCTCCTTTTGTCCCAAACTCCCTCCTTTTATCCCAAACTCCCTCCTTTTGTCCCAAACTCCCTCCTTTTGTCCCAAACTCCCTCCTTTTATCCCAAACTCCTTCCTTTTATCCCAAACTCCCTCCTTTTATCCCAAACTCCTTCCTTTTATCCCAAACTCCCTCCTTTTGTCCCAAACTCCTTCCTTTTATCCCAAACTCCTTCCTTTTGTCCTAAACTCCCTCCTTTTATCCCAAACTCCCTCCTTTTATCCCAAACTCCCTCCTTTTATCCCAAACTCCTTCCTTTTATCCCAAACTCCCTCCTTTTGTCCCAAACTCCTTCCTTTTGTCCCAAACTCCCTCCTTTTATCCCAAACTCCCTCCTTTTGTCCCAAACTCCCTCCTTTTGTCCCAAACTCCTTCCTTTTGTCCCAAACTCCCTCCTTTTATCCCAAACTCCCTCCTTTTGTCCCAAACTCCCTCCTTTTGTCCCAAACTCCTTCCTTTTGTCCCAAACTCCTTCCTTTTATCCCAAACTCCCTCCTTTTGTCCCAAACTCCTTCCTTTTGTCCCAAACTCCCTCCTTTTGTCCCAAACTCCTTCCTTTTGTCCCAAACTCCCTCCTTTTATCCCAAACTCCCTCCTTTTATCCCAAACTCCCTCCTTTTATCCCAAACTCCTTCCTTTTATCCCAAACTCCCTCCTTTTATCCCAAACTCCCTCCTTTTATCCCAAACTCCTTCCTTTTGTCCCAAACTCCTTCCTTTTGTCCCAAACTCCCTCCTTTTGTCCCAAACTCCCTCCTTTTATCCCAAACTCCTTCCTTTTATCCCAAACTCCCTCCTTTTATCCCAAACTCCTTCCTTTTGTCCCAAACTCCCTCCTTTTGTCCCAAACTCCTTCCTTTTGTCCCAAACTCCCTCCTTTTATCCCAAACTCCCTCCTTTTATCCCAAACTCCCTCCTTTTGTCCCAAACTCCTTCCTTTTATCCCAAACTCCTTCCTTTTATCCCAAACTCCCTCCTTTTATCCCAAACTCCTTCCTTTTGTCCCAAACTCCCTCCTTTTGTCCCAAACTCCTTCCTTTTATTCCAAACTCCCTCCTTTTATCCCAAACTCCCTCCTTTTGTCCCAAACTCCTTCCTTTTATCCCAAACTCCTTCCTTTTATCCCAAACTCCCTCCTTTTGTCCCAAACTCCTTCCTTTTATCCCAAACTCCCTCCTTTTATCCCAAACTCCTTCCTTTTATCCCAAACTCCCTCCTTTTATCCCAAACTCCCTCCTTTTATCCCAAACTCCTTCCTTTTGTCCCAAACTCCCTCCTTTTGTCCCAAACTCCCTCCTTTTGTCCCAAACTCCTTCCTTTTATCCCAAACTCCTTCCTTTTATCCCAAACTCCTTCCTTTTGTCCCAAACTCCCTCCTTTTATCCCAAACTCCCTCCTTTTGTCCCAAACTCCCTCCTTTTATCCCAAACTCCCTCCTTTTATCCCAAACTCCTGGCTGCACGTGTTCCTCTTCCTTTCCCTGTGGAAAATCTGGCCCATGGAATTGTGAAGACACCAACACACATCTTCCCTATCAGTCCCTCTCAACCCAACTCATTCTGGGATTTTCTGAGAACAGGGATTCCTGTTTGAAGTAGAAAGCCCTTCACAGGATTTTCTTGACCCCATTTTGCTTTTCAGTCTCTCCTCAGCCAAGAGTTTTTATTTTTCACCCTGGCTCTGTGGCAGTGTTTGACAGCCAGTGCTGCTCTGCTGTCCTGCTCCCTTTGAAGCCACCTCAGCACACAAGGGAATCTGGGAGGCAGCTGGGGCTGGGGATTTTATTTTGCCAAAGGTGGCATCCTGATAAAGGATGGGAAATTGTTGGCATCTCTCGCTGCTCAGAGTGACCCCAAGAAATGTTGGAAAGTCTCTTTTCCCAGCCTGGCACTTGAAGAAGGAGTCAGAGCTCTTCATCTCTCGGTCTCAAGGTTGTTTATTGTATCTCATCTATAAAAAATTTTCTCCTGCCCTGCTGAGGTCCATCCAGCAGGACAGTTCAGGCACTCTGCCTGCCCCCAGGGTGGTGTTTTGTCTTTATACTAAAAACTCCATGTACAATATTTACAATTACTGTCCAATACCCATCACCTGTGTTAGACACTGAGCTTCTGCTCTAAACCAATCCAAAAGTGCCAACATCACAGTAGGAGATGGAGGCCAAGAGGAAGAAGGAGAAAGGCTGGACACGCCCAGTTCCCTCCATCTTGCCTCCTGAACCCCCATACCAAAAACCCTAAAATTTACTTTTCCACCCTGTGATAACTTCACTAATATTTGACTTAAACTGTTGTGGCCTGCTGACCTTCATACAAGGTTGGTAATTTGCTCCACAGGTCACAATCAAACCCACAGGGGCATCTTGGGCTCTGTGCCAGGGTCTCTGAGCCCCCTGGCAAGGGTCTGACAACCCAGAGGGATCTTCTGGGTCCTGACAGCAAGTGGTAGCTTGGCAAGGTTGGTGCTGCACTCCCAAACCAAAATGAGACACGGGGGCAAGGAAGAACCAAACACACAAAATAATTTCCCCTGGTTTGGGAGAGGAAATGTGGAAAACTCCCAGCCCAGGCTGTGGCTTTGTGGAGAAGAATGCGAGCAGCCACTTTCTCATCCTGTTCCTGTCCTTCCAAGGCTTGTGTGAAAAGGCTGATGCCGAGTCCCAGTCAGCCATAAAATAACAACAACAACTCTGCCCAGTGGCTGGGATTTGCCAATCCTGAGCTTTCCTCAGCCAGCCCGGGGCTGGGGAGGACAGAAGTCTGCAAACCATCGCGGCTCGGAGTGCGGAATCCTCGCCGAATGTGATCTCACCCGCGGGGACAATCTGATGGACAGAGTGTTACTTGTTGTTCCAACACCATGGCAATGTCTCCAGCAGGAATACAAATCACTTGGAGCTGGGAGGCAGAGCCAGCTGAGCAGGTACCAGGAATGTGGGAGTTGCTTATTACTCACCCAGGGGGAAGAGCTGCTGCTTGTTTTTTTAATTATATTTTCACTCGCCTCTACTCATCGCCCCCACACAGCACCGGCGCTTTTTGTAATGAAAATAACGAGATGGAGCCCGGTGCAGGGAGCACTGAGCACATCCTGATTTTCCATTGGATGTGTGAACCAGGTGGGACTTTTGTCCTGGCAGATCTCCGGCCTCGTCAAATCTCAGTGGGTGCAAATCTGCTGAAGTCAGTGAGGGCTTCTCATCTATCACTTGTTTTATTAATATTGCTCTGTCTGCAAGTCCAGGCTCTCCAAGAACACATCTTTTATTTCACTGCCTCTCATCGAAGGCAACGTGTGAGTGCTGATTTTCCCGGGCTCAGGATCAGCTCCAGCTCTTTCATTGTTGCTTTTTTTTCCCCCCCTCTCTCCCTCTCTCATTTTTTATGGCAGCGTTGGAATTGCTGTCAGGTTTACAGTGCAGTAATAATCACCTCATTATTATTAATAACCATGGCAACAGAATGGAAATTAATCACTCCACTTCTGTTTATCCCCATGGAAACAGAGCCAAAACAAACAAGCCTTATCCACAATGCCCATTCCTAGAAATCAGACATCCTGCAAAATTCCCAACTAAACAAACCAGCAGCTCCAACTGCCTGGGTTTACCAGGAGTACCTATGGAGAGGGCAAGGATTTTCTGTCATGGGTGCTTCCTCAGGTTCAGATTAGCAGGGGACAAATATTTTTAGGAATTTTGCTTGGTTTATTGGTTTTGTCCTGGTGACTGAGTGCTGAGACACAGTGACAGCCATCCTTCTCCTTCCCATAAAAACTGGGCTTCCTACAAGGATGGAAAGAGAATTTGGGTAAGGGTCTGGAGGGATAGGACAGGAGAATTGGCCTTAAGGTGAAGGAGGGCAGGGATGGATGGAATATTGGGAAAGAATTCCTGGTTGGGAGCATGGGGAGGCCCTGGAATTGATTTCCCAGAGCAGCTGTGGCTGCCCCTGGATCCTGGAAGTGCCCAAGGCCAGGCTGGACAGGGTTTGGGGCAACCTGGGACAGTGGGAGATGCCTGCCCATAGCAGGGAAATTGAAACCAGATCACCTTTAAGGTCCTCTCCCAACCCAAACCATTCTGTGATTCCATCACAAGTAGGATTAAAATTGTCAGGGATTGCAAGGGAGGCTTCAGGGAAATATTCCCTGCTGAAAAATCTCTGGGGATAACACTCCTTCCCGGGTGCCAAGCACTGAAATAAAGTTCAGTAAAAAACTCAGGAAAAAGTTCAGGAAAATATTTAGGCAGAAAGTGAACACAAAGCCAATATTTTCTCTTTGCACTGTCACCATCCTTGCTTGCAGGAGGAGTGGAGGATGTCACACTCATTCCCTATGCACAGAAGTGAAACTCCCATGATTATTTTTTTCCACAGGAAAATCCCTGTTTTCCCCCAGCCATTCCTCATTCAGATTCAGCAGCACAGCAGTCGCTGCCTGTCCCCCCTGCCCTGCCAATTACTGAGTTTTATTTAGGCTGTCACCAACAGATAACCTGAGCTCACATCTGCTTTTTCCTGCGGCTTAATGACACACCCGGGGACCACTTCCCAGGCTTTCAAAGGAAAGAATTCCTCCCTCCACGATCCTTCAGTCCCAGCGATTCTGCTGACTCTTATCTGCAGATGCAGCAGCACAGATTAGGGCTGGTGAGGAAAGATGAGAGAGGCAGGGAAAGTAATGATGATTAAACCCACAACCCTCCCGGGACCCTCTTTATTTTTATTTTTTTTTTTTCTTTTTTTTTGCATCAGGATCTGCTCAGGCTGAAACCCTCGGAGCAGCAGAAATCAGCTGCGTGCTGGAAATGTTTATTTTCCATTAAAAAAAAAAAGAAAAAAAGTGGAACTCGACCACGTGGAGCAGGAAAAAACGAAGTTGCCACGTCTTCCAAAGCCTCCAGAGGTTTTGATGGATCTTCTTGCTGGGCTGTGGAGTCTCCTACAACTCTGGAAAATCATAAAATCAGCTTCTTACCTCTCTCTCTCACCTAAAAAATGGGGATAAAACCTTTCTTATTTTCCTAAATACCCCCTTTAAAAATTCTCTACACACTGTGTACATTTTTTGGACACATTATGTTCATTTTGGGATTGTCTTGTTGTGCCTCACTGTCCTGTGGATTTGTACAGAGCTCCTGAATCCTGTTCAAATGGAGGAATGAAACCTGGAAATGACAGAGGGAACAGAATGCTTTGATATTTAACTGACCTTTTAAGCTTCCCAAAAAGGCAGGGAGAGTATAATTAACTGGGATGAATCCCATCTGAACTTCCTCCAGCCAGTCCTCCTGAATCCAATTAAACACAACTTTTCCATGTGGAGGTACAGTTGAGGAGAGATGGATGTTGCTGTTGGGTTTTCTGCCTGTTTTATATGATCTCCTCCCAAAATTAGGATTTTTTTAATCCAGGAGACACCAGCACTGACAGACCCCTGAAATTCCTGGTCCTGTGTCTCCCAAACAAGCAGGAATATGCCAGAGGAATCTGCATTTGCAGTTCTGCATCATAAAATATCAATGTGGTCTCTGCTGTCTATAGAAAAAAATTCCAAATTTCCACAAATACATATGTGGGATGTGGTTTGAGAGGTTATTTAATTAAAATTAATCCCATTAATTGGTGTGCATTGGGAATGTGTGGGCACTGTTTGACACGATCCAATGTTTCAACATGGATATTTGATTTCCATGAGGATGTCCTCCCAAGCCTTTCTCTATCCCACCTGGACTGCCTGAAGGTGCTCCTGGATTGTATCTGCTCATCCCAAATGTCCTCAGGAAATTTCAAATGGCAGGAGAAACCCAGTTCAAGATGGCTGATTGGTACCCTAAATCACAATTCTTCTTCCTCTTCCTCTTCTTCTTCTTTTGCTTCATCTTCTTCTTCCTCCTTCTCTTCCTCTTCTTCTTCTTTTGCTTCTTCCTCTTCCTTCCCTTCTTCTTTCTTCTTCTTCTTTTTCTTCTTCTTCTTCTTCTTTTTCTTCTTCTTCTTCTCTTCCTTCTTCTTCTCTTTCTCCTTTTTCTCCTTCTCTTTCTTCTTCTTCTCCTTCTCCTCTCTCCTTTTTCTTGTCCTTGTCCTTGTCCTTGTCCTTGTCCTTGTCCTTGTCCTTGTCCTTGTCCTTGTCCTTGTCCTTCTCCTCCTCCTCCTCCTCCTCCTCCTCCTCCTCCTTCCCCTTCTCCTCCATGGGTTTGGGTGGTTTTGTGTAATTGGATAAAAAGTCCCCATTGCAGCCACGGGTGGTTGGTTATTGGGTTAAAAGTGAAAATAATTTCGGTGTCATTTCTTAATTGGACAGCTGATCCTTCAAAGGCCTTGCAGAGAGAGATGGGGCTCCATTTTTAGTTTGTTGGAGTGAAGTGCTGCAGAGCTCAGGGTTTGTGAGACTGGGACAGAGATAAGAGCTGATAAACATCTGAGTCCCAACAAGAAATTCCATCTCACACATTTAATCCCAACCCTGGCAGAAAAGAACTCAACAAGAAAGAACTCAACAAAAAAGAACTCAAATTCCAAGAGATGGAATTTGGTGTTGCTGACCTTATTCCATCTTCCTCATCCCATTTTCCTGTGTTTCTTTGGCAGCTCTCTTTGAAAAGTGATGAGCACTGAGCCAATATTTTGTCCAATAATTCCAATTTAGTTCCCTAAATTTGATAATAGCAGTGGGGAGAGCACATCTGGAGCTCCCCAGCCCAGGAGAAACATGGACAAGTGTGAGCAAATCCAGCAAAGGGCCACAAAAATGATTCAGGGAGCATCTGTCATATGAAAAGAAGCTGGAAAAACTGGGAATTCAGCCTGGAGAAGGGAAAGCTCAGGAGGTTCTTATCAGTGGGGAAAATTAATTATAAAGAAGGAATAAAGGATCCAGAGTCAAATTTTATTCTGTCATGAGCAGTAAGAGGACAAGAGGTGTAAACCAAAACACAGAATTCTATCTGAACTTGGAATTTATTTTTTTGTTTTCTGGGAAGCACAAGATTCTATCTGAATTTGGAATTAATTTAGTTTTTTTTTTTCTCTGGAAAACACAGAATTCCATCTGAACTTGGAATTAATTTAGTTTTCTTCTCTGGGAAGCACAGGATTCCATCTGAACTTGGAATTAATTTAGTTTTTTTCTCTGGGAAACACAGGATTCCATCTGAACTTGGAATTCATTCATTTTCTTTTCTGGGGAGGTGTTTGGACACTGGACCAGACTGTCCAGGGAGATTGTGGAGTCTCCATCCCTGGAGATATCAAAACCCAACGGGACATGGCCTTGAACAATCTGCTCTAAGCAGGGCTTTGGGGTTGATAATCCCTCCCAAGAATTCCATAATATTTGGGTTGTGTGATGAGGAATGGTGCCTTGGACTTGGAAATTAGAGGGAAATCTAAGTGAATTCTCAGATTTCTGAACAATCGTAATTCTGTTTGTTAATTCCTGTTTGTGTGTGTTCACTGCTCCTCCTAAAATTGGATTTTCTTACAGAAGTCCTGGATTTCACAGATCCCTGTCCCTGTAAACAGAACCACTTCTAATAATTGATAATTTGAAATGTTTTATGTAATTTTTTAAAATGCAACTGATATTTTTCCTTTTTAATATTTAGGATACTTCAGCTTTGACTTTTGCCTTTAGCAGAACCTTTCCAGATGCTCGTCTGACACTCCTTTGTTCCAGGACCTTGTTGTTCCTTTTGGGATTTCACTCTGGTTCATCCCTTCCCATATTCACGGACAAATATCTTTTATTATTCCCCCTTTTTAATGTCAAACCCTTCCCAGTAAAGCTCCATGGAAAACGCTTCAAAACCCATCACCAGACCTGGATGAATTCAGGAACAAGGAGTATAAAACCTCCAGGAAAACAGAATTATTTGGCTCTGGAATAATCTGGGGTTCTTCAATTGCTGTGTTTGAACAGCAAAATTCTCCTCACGATGGGAAAGTCTTGACCTCCCGTTTTTTGAAGCGAGAATAAATCATCAGGGTTTGTATCCTGGAAGAAAATGAAATTGCAGAGCACTTAAAAAGGTGAATTTGTCAATCAGCTGGGTGAAACGAGTCACAAGTTTTGCAAAAAGTGGGATGGGGATTATTAGTTTTAAATCCAAAGCAGGATCCAGCCCTAATGTCCTTCCTGCTCCTTAGTGGAGTTACAGGAAAACTGCAACGTTTTTCAGGCTAGAGCTGCCAACACAAAGTCATATTTTATACAAAAGGCATCCACCGACAAACTGTGACCTTTAAAATGTTATATAAAATTTTACCAAGAGATGCAAACAGGTTTTTTTAATGTTAGCAGGGACAGTAAAGGAAGGAAAATTGTTTTCTTCCCGTTCATTGAAGGCAGAAGTTGTCCAAATGGGAGATCAGTTATCTGGGGAGGATTTGGGATTTCAGAGCCTGTAGAGGCACCCAGGGAGTTTGACACACTTGATATGGAAGATTTAAAGCTCAGATTACTGATAATGCTGAGTTTATCCCAACAAAATCTGCCAAGACATCACTTCCTCAAAGTACCCAACCAATTCTTGCTCTTGGAGCTTTGATAATTGAGAATTTGATCATTTTCTGATGAGATAATTATAGAATCATAAAGGTGGGAAAAGACCTCCAAGATCAAGTCCAGCCTTTGACCAAATCCCACTGCTAAGCCAGAGTATTCCTGAAATCCACTGCAGAGCCTCATCTTTCACTTTCTTCTGGAAAATTTGCTGGAAAATTGTCTCCAGAATAGGTCCTCAGGCTTTTCCTGGTTCTGTATCACCAAGTCAGTGCTAGATTTTATGGAAGTCAGAGTGGATAACTCAAATTAAAAAAAAAAATTATAAAAGGCCTGATTTGTTTTCCATCTTATTTCATTGCAGATTTTTCTTTAGGATTGAATTTTTCAAGCTTGTTGGACAAGCAATGACCAGGAATTGGATTAATTCCTTGTTTTGAAGGGAAGGTTTTTTATCTGCTCTCTCCAGTGGTTCCTTGTCCTGAACATTCCCACAAACTCAATTCTCAGGCAGTGTCTCCAGACTGACAGATGGACACTGACTGTCCCCAAATCCTTGTTTCCCAGAATGGGACTGAACTGGAGCATCTTCCCACTAACAGAGAGCAACTTTGGATGGGATTTTGGGAAGGAATTCCTGGCTCTGAGGGTGAGCAGGGCCTGGCACAGGGTGCCCAGAGCAGCTGTGGCTGCCCCTGGATCCCTGGAATTGTCCAAGGCCAGGTTGGGCAGGGCTTGGATCAGCCTGGGATGGTGGGAGGTGTCCCTGCCATGGCAGGGGTGGAATGGGATCATCCTTAAGGTCCCTTCCAGCTCTACCCATTCCATGATTCCATGATCCTGTGATCTCCCCATCTCCTCTTTGGATTTCCAAGGAGTTTATTTTATTTTATTTTATTTTATTTTATTTTATTTTATTTTATTTTATTTTATTTTATTTTATTTTATTTTATTTTATTTTAAATTTATTTTATTTTTACATTTTATTTTATTTTATTTTATTTTATTTTATTTTATTTTTTATATTTTCTTTTATTTTCTTTTTTATTTTATATTTTGTTTTATTTTATTTTATTTTTTATTTTATATTTTGTTTTATTTTATTTTACTTTATATTTTGTTTTATTTTATTTTAATTTTTTTATTTATTTTATTTCATTTTATGTTTTATTTTATATTTTATTTTATTTTATTTTATTTTTATTTATTTTATTTTTTATATTTTATTTTATTTTATTTTTTATTTATTTCATTTTATTTTTATATTTTATTTTATTTTATTTTATTTTATTTTATTTTATTTTATTTTATTTTATTTTATTTTATTCTATTTTTAATGCCAATCTGAAAGGACAAAAAAATTCCTTTTCTAGTTGTTCTGCATAACTTCACCATTCCCAGCATTCGGGTGCACTCCAGATGTTTCCCTGGATTCAGTAGCAAAGTTCAGGGCTCCCACAAGGATGGAAGGATCTCGTAAAGAGCTGGAGCAGAGAAAACAAAAAACGTGGCAGAGGAATTCCAAGTATGATTCCTAAGCTGTTTCCCAAAAAAAGCCACATTATCCAAATAAAATTCAGTTTTATATCCCTGAAGCTCTGGAGCAAACCTGGTTGTGATCCCAGCTTATCTCAAGATCCCTGTGCTCAGTCCAAGGTCCAACAGAAAATTCCCAAAGTCAGGGATGAGGGAGATTTCCCGAATTATTTTCCACTCAATATTTTTATTTGTGAATAAATGTGAAGTTAAATCCTATAACCATTTGGTTTTTTTCCTTGGATATTCTTGCCCCAAAGTTTGGATAATAAGGCAGGATCTGAGTGTGCTGGGTGCTGCTCAGACACAGAGTTAAGACAATTCTGCTCCTTAGACTTTCCGTAGGAAATCTCAGCTTCCCGCCTGGAAAATATGGAAATATAATTACCAGGCCAAAGTTTTTATACAATTAAAATAATGTAATTAAATCCCAGTGACTTTTGTTTCAATAAATAGAAGAGTTTGATTTTATAAATGTCTCATTCCAGCGTTGTTAATGGAAGGTTTTCTATTTCCAGCTCCAAAAATATGTTTTAAAAATATATTTTCGGTTTAAAATAATCCTTTAGAATTAGAGCAACATCACCTTTGTCTCAAACCAAATAAGGATTTTCTGTTCATTAAAGACACTTTGGGATTTTTCAGATGCCTTCAGAGAAGGAAATATTTCCATGTCTCATTCTCATCAGATGGAAAAACATCATGTTCTTTTTCCCCCATTTATTCTAAATAGGAATAGGCTGAAATTTTCACATTGAATGAACTCTCTTGATAATTGATTTAATGAAGGAATGACGTCTCATTAAAATTGATTTTTTTGCTTAAAAATCTTTTATTCCAACATAATATAACGCCCTGCAGTGGAAGGTGGCCCTGTCCATGGAGGGAGATGATCCTTAAAGTCTCTCCCAGTCCAAACCATTTTAGGATTCCCTGATTCTCTGTTGTTAGGATCAGCAAAAGAATGGGAATTCTGTCAGGAAATTGTAACAGGAAAATAAATCAGACAACTGGACTTTTTAGCTCTTCCCAATAAAATATTGGGAATATTTGTGTTGCCCTGTTCTTCTAAGCCTTCTGATGTTTACATTTTTGTAATGGAGTTTCTTGTGCGCTTTCCATGTAAATAATGATTGGTTTGCATTCCTTTCTGGAGGAGGAGAGAATTTGATCAATTGTTGGTTTGACCTGTGTGGTTGGAGAGGTGGAAATTTCATCCTCCAATCAATTCATTTTTGAAGGTCTATAAATATTGGAGTCAGAAATAAACTATTCTCTTTTTTACCTGGAACATTTCAGCGTGTGCGTGTCATTCATTTCGTGTCCTGTTGTGACCTATTTGTTCCCTAGTGATACAACTTGGTGTTGGAGTAGATGAAACAGGAAAGCTTTATAAATATGATTGCTTGGCAAAAGATTTTGAGAATATAGAAACTATAAATGAGATTGAAATGAAAGCAAGTTTTGAGCTCTCTTAGTTATTGAACAACTGGAAAACAATGGTGTGGCTGCTGAAGGTGATCTTCTCTTGATGAAACAACACCCTCTGCTTGCAAGCAAGTCTAAGGGTCAAAGCAAACCTTGCTAGCTTGGCAGAAGGGGTCTAAAGAAGAGTTTTTAGGGTTTAAAATGTAACACAGTATGGTAATGTAGTGATTCTTATAGGTTGTATGGAAATGCTGTAGGATTTGTATATTGTACTAGATTGGTTAGTGAGAATCAAAATATTCAACACAAAAGATGATTTATTGTATTGTAACGGGAACTTCGACCACCTTTCTTTCTTCCCTTACCTTCTCTTTGCTCTTTCCACTGCATTTTCCACTTCTTCCCACACTCTTAGTTCTCACCCCTTTTACTCTCTTACGTTCTCCCCCTCTCTTCTCTTGGGCCTGCTCCGAGCTTCAGCTGGCAGCTCCCAGCAGGGCCCTGCACCCAGGTCCTGTGCAATGAACCTCAAATTCCAGAAGGGCCCTGCCCCAGGCCCTTTGCAATAAACCCCAAATCCCAGCAGGGCTCTTTGCAATAAACCCCAAATCCCAAAAGGCCCCTGCCCCCAGGCCCTTTGCAATAAACCCCAAATCCCAAAAGGCCCCTGCACCCAGGCCCTTTGCAATAAACCCCAAATCCCAGCAGGGCCCTTTGCAATAAACCCCAAATCCCAGCAGGGCCCTTTGCAATAAACCCCAAATCCCAGCAGGGCCCTGCACCCAGGCCCTTTGCAATAAACCCCAAATCCCAGCAGGGCCCTGCACCCAGGCCCTTTGCAATAAACCCCAAGTTCCACGACCTGGCTGCAAAGATCTCTTGTCTCCGTTCAATCCGACCGTGCAATCCCCGCACCCGTTCCTACAAACTCCTACACTTGGGAAGTATCTCTGAAAATGGGGAGACTCCATGAAAAACCTGGCTGCTTCTTGGAGGAGAAAAAAGGCCCAAACTTGGCGGGCACTGGTGGGCTGGAAATGGGGCAGGTGAGAGTTTTCAGGAATAAAGCAGGATTTGGATGGGATGGGAGTGCCAAGGAAGGGTTGGCAGAGGAGAAAAGGATCAGGGAGCACAGAGGAGGCCGAGCGAGGCTGAGGTTTGGCTGCTCTGAGGGTACCAATAAATTGGGTGGTGTTGCAGCCATCTTTTTCACTAAAAATCCTTTCTTTAGGGTTTTTCCTCCTGAGAAGCTGAGAGGCCTCAGAGAGAGAATGTAAACAATGATTATCTGCTGCTGTGGAATGCAACAGGTCCACCAGTGATTGGCCCATCTTGGATGTGTATAATTAATGGTCAATCAAGGACTGAGCTATCTCACACAGAGTCAGAGAGAGCTGCCTCTGTTATCATTCTTTTCTATTCTATTCTTAGCTTAGCCTGCTGAGGAACCTTTTCTTTCTATTTCTTTTTAGTAGAGTTATAATGAAATGTATATATATTGTAATAAAATAATAAATCAAACCTTCTGATCATGGAGTCACCATTCTTGTTTCTCCCTTCACCTGAAAACCCCTGTGACCATGGTGGTGCATGGGGAGTCTGGGAATGGAGATCATCCCAAACTCAGCCATTTCACTTTTGTTCTTACTTTCCTGAAGGTGAAATGGGCCTGTCCATTCCCTTGTTTTGGGCAACCTGCTTTCTTAGGTTGTACAGATCCCAGAATTCCAGAATGGTTTGGGTTGGAAGGACCAAAAGGATCATCCAGTCTCTCTCCCTTCCACTCTCCACCTTCCACTATCCCAGGCTGCTCCAATCCCCCTCCAACCTGGCCCTGGACACTTCCAGGGATGCCACATCCCGAATTTCTCTGGGCAGAGCTGTGGAATGCCATCCAGATTGGAGGCCCATGGATTTTCTGCAGGACACAGAGTTCATCCCACTGCTCCTTCAGGCATGGAAATGCTCCCAAAGCCTCAGGGATACTCCTGATGTGTGACGGCATTCCAGGTTTTGCTCTTCAAGTTCAGCTCCCTCTGATGCTATTCCATGTCTTGTCCTCAGCTTTAGTCAGCTGCAAGCAATCAAAGAGTTGCTCCAGGATCAAGGAAAAGAGTTAAAATGTTCTGGGAGGAATTCCAGATGGAAATGAAAGGTTGGAGGGGAGGAAGAATTGTGGGATTGACGCTGTACCTGCAGACCATGGGCGGGTTTAGCTGGGCAGATACTACAAGAAGCTGAACTTTCATGTAGTGATTGAAATGACTTTTTAAAACTCATTTTCCTTTTATTCCTCTTGCTGTTACTCCACAGAAAGTTCAGGGAACGTTTCAAAGAGTAAAGTGTGTTGCAGATTTATTTATTTATCCATTTATTTATTTTATTCAACATACAACTCTTTCCCCACTACAAATCAAAACAAAAATATTCTTTCAGTTAACTTTATTTTATGTATTTCTGGATACTCCTACATAAGTAAATCAATGTCAAATAAAGAAAAAAAGATCCATAAAAATAAACAATATTGGCTCTCGTTGAGTGAAATCAAGATAATTATTTCCCTAAAGATATTTTGAAGATTCCAAAGTTTCCTCAGGGCTTCAGTGTTTATTTATCAATGAAAAACCTGTGAGAATAAAAAGAAACTCTGTGTGACACGTTTGAGGAAAAATTTTAATGTCTTTTAAAAATATGTACAGTTTCTGTAAGTTCTGTAAAACATACACTGGCCAAATCTGATTCTTGATATTCTAATTCCTTTTTCAAGAGGAATTCCTTATTCCTTATGTTCAAGAGCTACAAACAAGAAAGCTGATGGAAAACCAGTGCATTTTAAAGAGATTATGGAAAAAATTCCAGAATGGAGAATGTGCAATCAAATATGGACTTTTTTTCCAATCAGAAATCAATCCTGCTCATCAAACAGAGACAGACTTTTTTTAGAGGGAAGTTTTTGTCTTACATTCCTACAGGAAAATTTTTCCAGCCTGGAGAATAAAAACAACAACCCAACTTTGGGGTGACCTAATTGTGATATTCCAGGACCTGAAGGGGCCAACAGGGAAGATGGAGAGAGGCTGTGGACAAGGGATGGAGTGACAGGATGAGAGGGAATGGCTTTGAACTAAAAGAGGGAATTTTAGATGGGATATTGGAAAGGAATTCCTGGCTGGGAGGGCGGGGAAAGACCGGGATGGAATTCCCAGAGAAGCTGTGGGTGCTCCTGGATCCTGGAAGTGTCCAAGGCCAGGATGGGGCTTGGAGCACCCTGGGATAGTGGAAGGGGTCCCTGTCTGTGGAATATGATGATCCCTAAATTCCCTTCCAACCCAAACCACCCTGGGATGCTCTGAAATGGGTCCTGTGCTGCCACATCTCTGTCACCACAGTGGGACGGGGACACCCAGCTCAGGACACCGGGAAATGTGGGATAGAAGAGGGTGGATAATGGCTGCATTTAGGTTTTGGTGGAATTTTCTTCCTCCTCCAAGGTGCACAGTGAGAGGAACCACCCTCCCAACTCCTTTTAGCAAAGCATCAGAGAAATTCCTTGAGCTCGGGGAAGACTTGGGATGCTCTGGAAAAATTCCACCAAAATGATGGAGCACGGACAAGAACAACCAAGGAAATTGGATCTTACTTCTCCTGAGTCAGCATGCAAAAGGGACTTTTTGGACCACCTACAATGATGCCAAGACAACTCCAGAGTTCCAGGGTGTAGGAAGTGATTCCCATCTCCTCCTGCCCCACGTCCAAGGTGTTATTGGGTAATAGAGCCCAGGAAGGGGAATAAATTCCTTACAAAAATCCCCTGTTACAGGTCCCAGCGCTGGTGTCCATCCATGTAAAACATCCCATCTAAAAGGTGCCTCTTGAGTTTTATGGGGATCCTGTTGAGTCACCAGAGGATAAAAGCAATTCCTTGAGGTATTTATGAGAGGGTTTTTGGAACAAAAGGGGGAAAGGCCTCGTGATTTGCCATTGGAGTTTCGTTCCCTTTAATTGGATCAGATTGGAAATAGGCTGGAAATTCACTATATCCCAAAGAATAATACAATCGTCTGTTAAAAGGATCAATGGAATTCTCGTATTTATTTTGTCAACTAAAATTGAAGGCAAAGATATTTCATTTTTCTAATTGTTAACACTCTCGCAATGTTTGCCAGATGTGACCTTTCACTGAAGAAGTGGAAAATTTTCCTTTAAAAATTAAAGGCTGCAGTTCTCCAATGTTCTGCAGAGCTGGCTCCTCTGCTCCCACTTCTGTTTAGTTTGGATCTTCCCGTGTTTCCTTCATCAGGTGCTTCCCAGTGTCCTCCCCGCTGATGGGATAATCACCGAACATGCACGGAAACCTTTTCCAAAGGGGAGCTGGAGATTTGGGGAAGCAGAACTGAGACTCTCTATATTCTCCTTCCTAAAGGAAACCAATTATCCCATCATTTTCCGATGCTGATGCCTTATGGAAAGAAAGTGCCTCTTTATTTTGACAATTTTATTTCTTTTTGCTGCTTTGAGTATAGCAAAGGAGACCCGGCTGCTGCTGAACTCCCAGGTGGGGGTTTTCAGTCTCTTGTCTTAAATCTCTCTTTCACAAAGATAATTAATCTAATTATTTAATTAAATCAAGGAGATAAGTGCAGGGATTAAAGTGAGCTGTCACTTAGAGAGGGACAGCCTAAGTGGAGATGGATTTGGCTCTTTGGAGACATCAAAATTCAGATTCTGACTGATCCATGCAAACACAAAAGGAGTCGATGCTCTGCTGAGTAAATCCAACCTTAATTTACACCAATTAAAGAACTCTCCCAGAGCTTCATCAAGGGCCCCTGAGCTCACCCAGTTGCCCAGACAGAAACCCCACAGACACATCTGTTTCCTGCCCTCCCTCCTTCCACCACCACACCCGCTTTTATCTGCAGTGAGCTCTGACTCACCGCGAATCCACAGCACAGATTTGCTGTTAGGCTTCAAATTAAGAAGCAAGGAGTAAATTGTTTTCAGGGCTCCCTGGTGGAATTTTGGGTGGAGGATCGAGGCTCCTTATAATTTATTTTTCCCACAGTATATCGCAGGGGTGATGGAAGAAAGTTGTTTATGAATTGCGAGTATTTCACGTCTCGAAACAGCGTCAAGGGCGCTCGTCAGAGGGGGAGGACGAGCTTTTGATGTGGCCCAAGGAATAATAAACCAGGATAAATAATCCCAGCTACGTTCACTCTGGATCAGCCAAGGGGAGGAGATCATGGGATTTGCCTGAATTTCTATAGTACTTTTGCGTGGTCACAGAACAAACAAAGGAAACATCCATCAGACCCTTTGAGATGTCAAAGCCATCGGAAAAGCCGCGGCTCTCTCGCTTAGACTTTTGAACCCGACCTTTTTTATTTTTTCACTTGGCTGGATCCGTTGGATTTGGCAGCCTCAGGAGCACACACTGCTCCTGCCCCAGTCCCCACACAATTAATGCTCAGGAACAAGCAGAGGAAAGAGGGAAGAATTGAATAAATTAGGCCACACCTCTGGCTTTGAGGCCCGACGTCACAATCCTTGCCAGGGCAGAGAAATGGTGTGGGGAGGGTCAGTGCTTTCCTGAGTGCCAAGAGGAAAATCAAAGCACTCAGGATAAAATCATGATCCATAGAAGCAGCATCAGTTATGCACTGAAGGAACTTCTCAGCCAATGGAAATTTGGAGATTCCCCCAGTTGGGAATGATCAATGCGATTATGGGCAAAGCTAAATCTGTAAACTGTCATACGAGGAAAAATAAATTCAAAATTTAAAAAGCCATTGAAAATCCTTCTCCAAACATGAACGAGTTGTTCTGGCAAGCTGAAATCTCTTGCTTTACAGTAACTTGTGCCTGAAGTTGTTTCCAGAGTTCGGACACCAGAAACATCCCTGCTTGACCCACCCAAGCATCCAATCTTGGCACAAACCAGGATAACCAGGGACACTTTACAGCATCTCCTGCACATGTGTGCTCCTTCCCAAACTTCCACTCAGTAAAGAGGATAATTTTCTCCTTTTTCCTTACTCCTGGCACCATTATCCTTCCCTCCTCTACAGATTCCATGTTACATCACCACCAGCTTTCCTTACACTGCCCATCAGGAATTTTTCCAATCTCCTTGAACTGTTCAGAAGGAATTTAATAACCTTTCCATACCATAAGAAAATGGAAGAATAAGGGATGGATTTGAGGCCAAGGAAGAGCCATGGTTAGAACTTTAACAAGGAGCTGGTGTCTGGGCCCTGCACATGTGGACAAAGCAGAACATGAGAAATTTTAATTTCAGTTGCTGTTCTTCTGTTTTCCAGGCTGTAAGAGGTAGGATAGAAGAAGTTTATGGTTTCAGGGTTTAGAAGCTGACTAATTCAGCTAATTAATCCCACTGGAGGAATGTTCTGCTCAACATGTATGGATACAGCATCCATGAAAAACCCCAAACTCCTTAACCCAAAGTTTAATCCTTCCTAAAAATATTGTCTCCTTTAGAGTTTTCATTACTTCCATCCTATATATTTCTTCCAGGATGAGAGGGAATGGCTTCCCAATGCCAGAGGGCAGGGTTAGTTGGGATACCAGGGAGGAATTCTTCCCTGTGAGGGTGGTGGGGACCAGAATGGATTTCCCAGAGCAGCTGAGGCTGCCCCTGGATCCCTGGAAATGTCCAAGGCCAGGCTGGATGTGTCTTGGAGCACCCTGGGATGGTGGAAAGGAAAGAAGTTGGAAAAAAGGACCCTTAATGTCCCTTCCAACCAAAATAATTCTGGGATTCTGTGATTACCTTAAACATTTTTATTTCTTGAAAATGGGATAAGATTTTATGGCAAGGATTTGGGATGGAGTCCATCTTATAGACCCCATAGGAATTTTCTCCCAGCTGTGAATAAATAATTTAATGCTCCTATTTCCCTTCCCAGTATGGCAGTGACATTTTGCCATTCTTATTTATTTTTTTCAACATACAAATCTTTCCCCTTTACAAATAAAAATAAAAATGCTCTTTCAGTTAATTTTATGTTTTTCTGGCTATTCCTA
Organism: Geothlypis trichas; assembly: GCA_009764595.1. Classification (NCBI taxonomy): domain Eukaryota; kingdom Metazoa; phylum Chordata; class Aves; order Passeriformes; family Parulidae; genus Geothlypis; species Geothlypis trichas. Next base: position 151,425,873 of record CM019901.1, on the reverse strand, counting down.
CATAAGTAAACCAATGCCAAATAAAGAAAAAAAAAATTCATTAGAAAATGGGTTTTATGTCCTTCACACCAAGGCTGAGAGCAACTGGAGGATGCTGAAGATGTCTGCTCAAAATTCTAATTATAGTTATAATTATAATTATAGCTCTGGTGTCACAGAAATTTTATCTGGGGTTGGATGACACATCCATGGGAGTTTTCCTGCTCTCTGCCTCTCCTTTTCCTCTCTGCTATCTCAGGCCTGGAAAAGTCTATTTTGGCCAAAAATCCATGCCTGAGCTCTATACCAATCTTGAGGGGAGGAAGCAGAATGTGGAATTTTTACACATGTGCTTCCAGATCCTTGGGGAGATCCATGGATTGCTGCTGTGTACCTGCCCAGTCATTAAAGGCTGAGTTAATTGCATTAGCACAGCCTTCCTTCCTGGCTGGACCTTCCCTGGCAATGTCCTGATCTCCCAACCTTGATTCCCCTCAGGGAATGATTCTAAAGCTGCCTAAATCAGGCTTGGGCTGGGAATTGCTGGGCAAGGACAGTCCTGGAGTTTGTCTTTGGACAAATGGGACATTTAAAGAGGAGTTTTTCATGGGAATGAGGCAAAAACCTGCAGAGATTCAGGTTACTTCCCTTACTAATTGAGCTAATTAATTTTTCATGCACAGATGTTGTAACTGTGCTAACACTTGGTAATTATTGAGTACTTGTTCATAATTCAAAAATTATTGAATTTGCACTTTTTGTACTTTAGAAATGTTGAAAGAACTCCTCATCTTGCCTTTAATCACAGCCTGGTTCTCATTCTTTAAAACTACTGATTTTGTTTTTAATTATTTCCTTTAATTTCTATATATTTTCTGTCCTGTGAGTTGTTAATTTTCAGCTCAACTTTTTCCACGGCTCTCCTCAGATTTGTCTCCCACCTGGATTGGAATCATTTAGGGATGGACAACCCAATATCTGGTTCCAGGGGAAAAAGCAGAGTGTCTTGATGACCTCAGTGATTCATCAGCAAGATCTTCTGAAGGATTTAGTTCTGAGAGCGAAAAAGAATTTTCTGATTTATTCCCTTCTTTCCCAGCATAGGCTGATATTCCAGGAGAGGGTGTCTGACACATAGCATTGTTTCCATAGTAATCTCATATATCATAATATCTCCTAACCCATAGTTAGGTTGGACATTGGGAAAAATTTATTTGTGGAAAGGGTTGTCCAGCCCTGACACTGCTACACATTGTAATAATCCCTAAAAATCATCCCATCCCTAAAAGTCCTGTGGACAGGGGTCAGTGGTGGCCTTGTGTTAATGGTTGATCTTTGATTTTTGATGCCTTTCCCAACCTAAACAATTCCATGTTCCTACAGTTGGTCACCTCAGACAGTTCCTCGTCAGGGTGAGGCTTTTTGAGGCTTTTTGGGTTTGGTGCCAGCCCCAGTTTCAGCATCCCTCCCCTCCTGCTTCCCTCTCTCCTGCCCTCCCATCAATCCCAGAGCTCCTCGACCCTGCAGCTTTGCTGGCCAGTGAACTCCACCAAGGAGCTGAGCAGGAGGCAAAAATAAATTCTGATTTTTTTTTTATCCCCCCAGGTTCTTTTTCAGCTGGATCAGTTCCTTGGTCAGGTTCAAGGAGCGGCCGCACAAACTTTTGTGTCAGAGGGGGACCAGAGGAGGTGAGGGACAAAAGGGTCAGAAATTCAAAGTTTTGGCATTTCAGGAACACCAAAATTATAACCATGGCTTCCCTCGTTTATCCAGGTGGCTTTTCCATGAATGAGTGGAAGGCTCCTAAAAAAGCCACTCTAAAATCCTGGATTCAGGATGACAATCAAGGCACAATATACACAAATATGCACAGCGTGAGCCTTTGTTTCCACTGAAATAATGCAGTGCAGAAATGATGAATATTTCCTTATCTTGGCTGCCTTCCTGAAACTAAGGAAAAATTGGCTGGTACAGAAGGGAACACCCAGGAAAACATTTCGTGGATAGACTGGTTATTCACTCGTATTCATTACGTGGTTGTTGAGATCACAAAGGGTTTTTTTTCAAAGGTAAAAAAATACAAGGATGAAGTCAAAATTAAGAAATAAAAGACTAAAAATGACATTTATTTACCCCTACATTACTGGGATGGAAAAAGTCCCAACAAACAAAAGAGAACACGTCATATCTACCAACAGAAAAGCAAATAATTGAACAATAAATTTTTTCACTTTCCATACATGTTTTGTGAGCCAGTGCTGAAGATGAGGGAGCAGCCACTTTAAATCGAGTGGGAAAGGAGGGAAAAATAAATAAATCAGTTTAATAAAAGCCAGTGGGGTTGGAAAAATCACTGAGAAAAGGGAGAGGCAATTTTTGCCTGTTTTAACACCCACGTGCAACAGGGAATAAGTGAAAATCAGCCCTAGGGATAATTTATGGATCCTTTTTGAATCTCCGCTCAGGCCCAGAATCTATACATTAGAAAGTTAAACAATAATAAACAAACTCCCAGAGAAATATTGCAGAAGAGATGGAAAGAACCAGCTTGGGAAGGAAAAAAACATTTTGGAAAGCACTGCTGGCATTCCATGGGAGCTGGAGGTCCCATTGTCTCCGGATTTCTGCTGGTCAGAGTGACCCCGAGATGTGTTAGAAAGTCTCTTTTCTTAGCTTGACAGTGGAAGAAGGAGTCAGAACTCTTCTCATTTTCAAGGTGGATTATTATTTCTTATCTATAATTTTTTTTTCTGGTCCGCTGTGGTCTGTTCAGCAGGACAGACAGAGGCACTCTGGTGTTATCTTTTTATACTAAAAACTATGTGTACAATATTTACAATTACTTCCCAATACCCATCACCTGTGTTAGACAGTGAGCTTCTACTCTAAACCAATCCCAAAGTACCACCATCACTGCAGGAGATGGAGGCCAAGAAGAAGAAGAAGGAGAAAGGCTGGACATGCCCAGATTTCTCCATCTTCCTTCTTGAACCCCCATTCTATAAACTCTAAAAATCTATTTTTACTCCGTGACCAAAAAACTATCATTCTACTTAGACTTTGGTGGCTTGAAGATCTTCATCTAAGGTTGGTAATTTTTTCTATGGGTCATTATTGAAGTGCCAGGTGTCTTGGGCTCTGTGCCAGGGTCTCTGAGCCCCCTGGCAGGGGTTTGAGCCATTCAGGACAGCCAGAGGGATGTCCTGAATTCCAACATCATTGCAAAGATGTTCCCATGGACACAGATCCAGCCCCAAATGGAGCCATTCCTGCTGATCAACTCACATTGGGGGCAAGGATTCCCTTGGCAGGGAAGACTGGAATGTTCCTCATGGAGTTACTGGTGGATCTGAGCCTCTCTGTCCATGGAAACATTCCTTACAGCCCAGGAAGTCACCTCCAGATCTTCCATGAGAACAGGCTCCAAGTAAATTTGATGCTGTAATTCAGACTTTCTATTTTGGGTTTATTTGGCCTGAGCAAAACAAAATCCACAACAACCAAGTTCCCAAGGTCTGGCTGTTCCTAAGCATGGAGTGAATTCTGGATCCTAGAAAAGTCCCTCCTAAATGTGGAATTCAGCTCCACTTGGCCATCTGCAAAGTGTTGAGTCACCATCATTGGTTCTCCAAAATCTCCACTGAGGGTTAACTCTGCTGCCTAAATGGAGATGTTGAAGTCACCTGAGATGCAGAAATCTCACCTTTCCCAAAATCCAGAAGCTGAGAAGAAATTCTGGAGCTTTTACATTCATTCATGGACCACAGCCTTGGGATTCACCTCTTTTAAGGCCGTGGTTCATCTTTCTTCTCTGAAATCGGACTGATTCTGTCATCCTGAGTGGGGATCTCCCTCTCCTCATGGGATGTGTCAGAACAGTCACTGATAGAACCTTCTGGTCCATGTGTGAGCCTCTCTGGGCCTCCACTTTTCAGATCTGAGTTTTCCACAGCTCTTGTTGTTGATTCTGGCTCCACAACAACAAATTCAGGCTTTAATTTTGATTTATTTGAAAGCTCTCATACAGGTGAGGATCTTCTCCATGTTCCTTGTCAGCTTCTTTGCTTGGGTTAATTAAGAGGATTTTCTCTTCCAAATTTGTCATGCTGGTGGTTTTCCCAGCACGAAATCCCTAAAATATTGGGAACACCCATGTTCTGTAGGAGTGAAGAGACTTTATCATCCATTTTGTCCATAAATGGGCCTTTCCAAGGACCACAGGGAGGGAGGATTTTGTAACACAGGGACAACTTGAAAACAGCACAGCTAAAAACCCAGAAACGTAGGAGAGACACGGATTAGGATTTCCTCAGATCGGATGCTGGTTTTGTTCCGAGTTCTTAATTTTCCAGGCAGCTGTTCATGTAAAGGCATGTCTCTGAAATTCCCCTGCTTTCCCAAAAATATCCCTAATACTCATAATTTATCAGTGCAAGATTTCAAACAATCTCTGGTCCAGACACAGGATGCAGGGCTTGGCACATGGACAAAATGGAAAATGTGAGGGTTTCTGGGTTTCTCAAAATTTTATTGTTTTAAGCTTTGGTAGTGGGGTTAGAGCACAGCAGGAGTGCAAGGGAGGAAATGGGATCTTCCAGTGGGAAGAGGGGCAGCTCTTTTAGGAGATTTGGGATTGAGGAGGGGGATAAAGGGCTGGGATTTACTTTGTCCCTCTCCAAAAGGGAGCACCAGGAGCTCTTTCCAGCAAAGAGTGGTTGAATCAGCTCTTTGCAGCAACGCTCAGATCTCTCTTGAGAGCCAAGGAAAAAAAATCAAAGAAGTCCAGACTGTTTTCTGGAAATGTTGTGTCTGTCCTTTCATTCCACTTCCCTTCAGCTGAGGATTAGCCATTGGCTTTCCCAGCCCTGGCCCAAGCAGGAGCAGGAAGGCAGGAGTGTGTTTCCCTCACTGGAAGTGCTGGCATTGGGATGGACCTGTTGCATTTCTCCACCAGGACAGACAAGCCATAAATCCCACCACGGGGTGATTACTGAAAAATCCAGGTAATAACATCCCCAAAATGAGCTGTGGTGGTTCCAGTTGTGGGTTTCTCTGGGTCTGGATTGAAGGCATTCCAGACAGCAGTTCATGTTCAGACTCAGGTGTTTATTATTTCTTATCAGTGAAACAGTCTCACTGCTGGGAGTTCTGCAGCTTTTCATTACAAGGCACAAAATGGCCAACAATCTCTTGTTCCAAGGTCTTTTCAGACCAAAATATCCATTTAAGAACTGACACCTGGATTATTTTCCCTTTTAACCCAATCACTGATCCCACAGAGCTGCAATGGGGACTTTTCTGCCCAATTCCAAAATGCCACCCAAACCCATGGAGAAGGAGGAAGAAGCAGCATGAAGAAGAACCCCAGGATGACACCCCGTGCCCTCCATCTTGCTTCCATCCACAACACACTAAAAATCCCAAAACATCAATTTCTCACCCAGTGACACACCTACACTGCTCTCTATAATCTATTGCACACTTCTGTGGATTCTGGTCTATTCTGGAGTTTAGGAAACTTTCTCCATGGATGAGGGTCACAGTCAGTGCTGCCCTGGGGGTCAGGGCACACAGGAATATTCCCAGTGCTCTGGGTTTCCACAATGAGCTGGGTACTTCTCTGCCTCCATAAACCTCTGAGCCAATGGAAATTAATCCACCTGAATCTCAGCTGCAGATTTGCTTCCTTTACATCTGGATCCAGGTTGGAAAAGCTCTCACAGAGCATCGAGTCCCATCCTTAACCCAGCAGTACCAAATCCACCACTAAATCACATCCCTAAGTGCCACTTTTCACGTCCTTTAAGGCTCTCCAGGGATGATGAATCCATCTTTTATATATTCTGCAGTAAGTGCCATAAATTAAATCCAGTGTTGTCACTCTGCATGTGACATCTCTGTTAAAATTCTCTTCAGGTTTCCCAGGAAGATGAATGGTTTGGAGTGAAGTGCTCGTGGATTTTGGAAAATCAGAGAGCTTCAAAATTTATGCTGATTTTAGGATCCTAAATTGCTGAGGTGACCATGTCTGTCATCTGGCCTTCCTGGAATTATGAAGAGTTCATTCAATGATTTAAAAAGCAAAAAAATAAATCATTTAAGATGTTCCTTCTTTTGTTTTTAAAACTTGAGAAAGGATTTCTTTAACTCACTTTTAGTCCATAATTCCTGTTTGGGTTATAAAAGCTTTCCAGGACCTTGATAAACCATGCAATAACCATAAAACACGAGGATTCTCTCTGTTTTGACACAAAATTTTCCTTTTTCTTTTCTATCTGCAGACACTTATTAATGACTTTAAACCTTTCATGGTCAGATGTTCAGTTTTCTTTTTCAACAGCTTTGCCAGACTGGGATTTTTCTTGGAACCTTGGATTGAAGTTTTTTCATGCCCATGGTTCAAATTATTCTTCATGGCTTAAAATGAAATCACCATGACTTCCCCATGACTTTCCTTAACAAAATTACCTGTCCTGTCACTTCCATCTTGGAAAATGTTTTGATTCATTCTTTAAAGATTTCCTTCCTTCCTTCCTTCCTTCCTTCCTTCCTTCCTTCCTTCCTTCCTTCCTTCCTTCCTTCCTTCCTTCCTTCCTTCCTTCCTTCCTTCCTTCCTTCCTTCCTTCCTTCCTTCCTTCCTTCCTTCCTTCCTTCCTTCCTTCCTTCCTTCCTTCCTTCCTTCCTTCCTTCCTTCCTTCCTTCCTTCCTTCCTTCCTTCCTTCCTTCCTTCCTTCCTTCCTTCCTTCCTTCCTTCCTTCCTTCCTTCCTTCCTTCCTTCCTTCCTTCCTTCCTTCCTTCCTTCCTTCCTTCCTTCCTTCCTTCCTTCCTTCCTTCCTTCCTTCCTTCCTTCCTTCCTTCCTTCCTTCCTTCCTTCCTTCCTTCCTTCCTTCCTTCCTTCCTTCCTTCCTTCCTTCCTTCCTTCCTTCCTTCCTTCCTTCCTTCCTTCCTTCCTTCCTTCCTTCCTTCCTTCCTTCCTTCCTTCCTTCCTTCCTTCCTTCCTTCCTTCCTTCCTTCCTTCCTTCCTTCCTTCCTTCCTTCCTTCCTTCCTTCCTTCCTCCTTCCTTCCTTCCTTCCTTCCTTCCTTCCTTCCTTCCTTCCTTCTTCCTTTTCCCCAGTGTAAAAATGAATTTTGTTCTGATGACTGAACAAAAAATCCTTCCCTCCATTTTTTCTCATTCCTGGTCATCACAAATTTACAAATATAAAATTTTTTAATGTAAAATTGTCAGGGAATTGTGTAGAGCAAGAAGATCCCCCCTGATCCCCCTTTTCTCTGGGCTGAGCCCCTTTCCCAGCTCCCTCAGGAGTTTTCCAGCCCTTTCCTCATCTCCCTTCCCTCCCCTGGACATGCTCCAGCTCTTCTGTAGCACATTAATTCCGTGGGGAAAATGTAAATTGAGTATAAAACAAATTAATTTTAATTTGCTGTTCTGTTTTCCCAAAATAGCCGTGACCCCCCCAAAATTAATACCTGGTGCAGTTTGTGCTTTGTGTGTTTGTACCCTTTGGGATGAGATCAAACAATTTTTTCCAACACAATAAATCTCCTAAATAAATATATCCTTTCTTCCACCTGATTTCTTTGGGAAAAATAATAAATCCTGATCTATGGAATAAATATTTTGGCCCATAAGTTTTGCCATGGAAACTCGAAGTGTTCCCTGCAAGGTTTTGGCACTGCAAGGACTGATGAGGCCACACCAACTCATTTTTTCATTTTTTAGGGAATAACTGAAACTTTTCAGCAGGAAAAGGGGAAGGATTAAGGTTAATAACCACCTTTTATTGAATTTTTGAATCACAAATACTCCCCTGAATGGTTGGTGCAGCTCATCCAGTTTTAAATATGGAATACGACAACATAATGAAGAGCAGTGAGGTATTTGCAGAAATAGGAACCCAAGTCTGCTCTGGGTTGTGGTTTTGGGGTTGGATTTTGAAAAATTTGTTTGATTTTACACATTATTTATATATTATTTATATATTGGGTAGATATTTGTATGTTTGAATATAAATATTATTAAATATATGAATTTATAAATATTTAAATATAATATTAAATATATAAATTTATAAATATTTAAATATATAAAAATAGAATTATTTTATATATTATTGATATATTTAGATATTATTTATTTATATCTTACTTATCTATTTATATTCCATGTGTCTACTTGTGTATTTACCACCTTTTATGCATCTTTGAGCAAGGAGGTTGGACCAGGTGACCCCGCTCTGATTTCTGTGATCTGGGCTGGTTTATTTGCTCTAATAATCTCCTCAATTAATGAAAAACAGATTAATTATTTTTATTTTTAATTGTGATTTTCGTGGTATAACAACAACTGAAATGGTGTCATGATCTCACTCATTATGAAGAGATTTTGTAATTGTCTGATAGTTGTGTGGGGGAAAGAGTGACAATTTTATGGAGCAAGAAATGTGATTTTATGGAAGAAAAAAGGAGATTCAGAAAATCTGAATTTAGATTCAGAAAATCTGAATTTAGATTCAGAAAATCTGAATTTCTACACATTTACATTGAAAAATATTATATCTATCTATATATTTAAATATTCTGTCTATTCTATTTAAATAAGCAAAATCCTTCTTCAAGCTTACAAAGAGAGTAAAAAAAGACCTGACACCCCAAAAATGGTCCCTGTACCCCCTCTGACCCTCCCCTTTTAACCTCTACATTATGAGCACAATGCAACTGCTGTAAGAATAACAAAAAGCAGGAAAATCCCAATTTTTTCCTGGAGTTTTATTACTTGAATTCCCATTTTGGTCTGTCTGCAGGGCTGTGTCAACACATGGTGAGTAAATCCTATATTAGAAGCAGCAGGGAGGGGCAAATTCCCTGATTTTATTATTCCTGCTATTATTTTTGACCACGGCCGTCAGAGGGAAATCATTAAAGGAAATCAATCCAGGATGTGACCAAAGCAAACCTTTTTCATTCCAGCCTTTTTCTGACTCATTGTTCTCTCTGGTTGCTCTGGCTGCAGGGGCTGTTTGTCCAAGGAAAAGTTCACCTGGAAATGTAAAAAAAAATCCCAAAGTTTTCACAGCAAAGGTCCAAGAAGACGAAGCAGGGAGTGCTGATGTTCTGGAACATCCTTTGGCTCCCAGAGCTCTCAGCTCTGCTCTTCCAGCCCCACCATCCCAAGGCAGATCCTGAGCAGGGAAACCCCTGGGAGTGATTCCCTGCCCCACTGGGATTTTTAGGGTGGAGAGGAGAAGGAAACAGAACCAGGGCCTGCCTGGTTTGGAGATGAAAATGTTCCTACTCCTTCAGTGACATCACCTTTTTTACCTTTTTTATTTATTTCTCTTTTCCCTTTTATTCTCTACCATCTATTGTGAATTCAGGCAACACCGATGAGGGGAGAGAATGATGAATCTGACTCCATCTTATCAAAAGGCTCATTTATTACTTTATGATACTATATTATATTAAAGAATACTATACTATACTATAATAAAGAATACAGAAATGATACTTATTGAATGCTAAACAGATAATAATGAAAACTCTTGACTCTTTCCAGAATCCTGACACAGCTTGGCCCCGATTGGCCAAAGAGGGAAAACAACTCACAGCAGAATCCAATGAAACAATCACCTGTGGGTAAACAATCTCCAAACTCATTCCACATGAACACAACACAGGAGAAGCAAATGAGATAAGAATTGTTTTCATTTTTCTCTGAGGCATCTTGTTGCCTTTCAGCTTCCCAGGAGAAAAAAACCTATGGGTGAAGAAATCATGTTCAAGGAATGTGAACACCACAACCATCCATCATTCCACATCTCCTCCATTCCACAACCATCCATCAGATTCCATGATCTCCTCATCATTCCCTGGTGAAGAAATCATGTTCAGAGGATGTGAACACCACAACCATCCATCAGATTCCATGATCTCCTCATCATTCCCTGGTGAAGAAATCATGTTCAGGGAGTGTGAACACCACAACCATCCATCAGCTTCCACGATCTCCTCATCATTCCCTGCTCTTCACCGAGTGTCTGTGCTGCCATGGCTTTGATTTTCCAGCTGTTCTTTGGAACCTGGGACTCATCCTTGACCCCAAAACAAGAGTGGGAATAACCACAACCATCCTTCAGCTTCCATGATCTCCTCATCATTCCCTGGTGAAGAAATCATGTTCAGGGAGTGTGAAGACCACAACCATCCTCCAGCTTCCATGATCTCCTCATCATTCCCTGGTGAAGAAATCATGTTCAGGGAGTGTGAAGACCACAACCATCCATCAGCTTCCACAATCTCCTCATCATTCCCTGTTCTTCACCGAGTGTCTGTGCTGCCGTGGCTTTGATTTTCCAGGCGTTCTTTGGACACTGGGACTCATCCTTGACCCCAAAACAGGAGTGGAAATAAACCAAATACCAGATTTGGCTCCGTGCTAGGGATCTTTCTGCTCAGGGATGCTGGACTGTCCATTCTTCATGCCTTGGGAATGATCAGACTGATAAAGTTTATCAGGGAAGCCAGGATTCCTCAAAAGTCCTCTGAGAACGATAAAGAGGAAGCCAGAAGGAAATCCAGAAATTCTGGAGGAGCCTTCCTGAGCACACAGAGAAAGATCCAAGGCTGAATTTTTTAGGATTTATGAACAACAAATGAAGAGAGGCTGCCAGGGATGGTTTTGCCAGGAGATCTTCCCTGGATGTCCTTTGAATCTGATACAGGATTGGCAGGGAGCCGCTGCTGCTCCCTTTGGTGCTGTGCAGGCTGTAAATATCCCTGGAAATCTCTGCTTTATTCCAAGCAGCTGAAGGCTGAGGGAGAGTTTATGGAGCACAGCATGGAAAGAGCAGATGGATGAGGCCTGGAATGCAAAACTTTCTTAATTATTGTGGGAAGGAATTCCTGAGGAAACACCTCTGGTGGGGCTGTTTCTGAATCCGCTTTGGATAGACCAAGGTGCTCGTATTTACCTGAATTTTCTCAGAATTCCTGAAAGAAGGGGATACTGAAGGAGTAAAATTTACCAGGATATGCACAGGCAGAAATGTGGAAATTAAAATGAAAAGGAAAATGAAAAGGAAAATGAAAAGGAAAATGAAAAGGGAAAGGAAAAAGGAAAGGAAAGGAAAGGAAAGGAAAGGAAAGG
>CM019901.1:151326864-151407708 GCA_009764595.1 Geothlypis trichas | reverse complement strand
ATCTGCTCGTTTTTCCCTCATTTGAGGCCCTTCCTAGACCTCTTTGGGTGTATCCATCCTGTTATGGGGCAGGTCAGCCTGGGGGACCACAATGATCCCTCCTGACAAAAATCCATGGATTTTATTTATGAACTGTATTTTCCTTTCCTATCCTTTCCTTTCCTTTCCTTTCCTTTCTTTTCCTTTCCTTTCCTTTCCTTGCCTTTCTTTCCTTTCCTTTCCTTTCCTTTCTTTCCTTTCCTTTCCTTTCCTTCCTTTTCCTTTCCTTTCCTTCCTTTTCCTTTCCTTTCCTTTCCTTTCCTTTCCTTTCCTTCCTTTCCTTTCCTTTCCTTTCCTTTCCTTCCCCCTTTTCCTTCCCCCTTTTCCTTCCCCCTTTTCCTTCCCCCTTTTCCTTCCCCCTTTTCCTTCCCCCTTTTCCTTCCCCCTTTTCCTTCCCCCTTTTCCTTCCCCCTTTTCCTTCCCCCTTTTCCTTCCCCCTTTTCCTTCCCCCCTTTTCCTTCCCCCTTTTCCTTCCCCCTTTTCCTTCCCCCTTTTCCTTTCCCCTTCCCATTGCATTTTTAATCATCTCTGCAATTTTGCTCCAATAATAATTTTAGGATGCACCACATAAAGAGATTTTCCAGATACACAAGGAGCATCCATCAACATGAGCATGACCTGGAAATTCTTGGCCTTAAATCTTGAACCTTCCTTTTTCATTCCTTCTCCTGGATTTTCTGCCCGTTCCTGTCTTTTCTTTGCTTTATTTTTTTCTCTGACCCTTCAGTTTAAAAAAGTCTTATAAAATAAAATAAAAGAGTTCCCTGGGATATGAAAGAGTTCTGTCGACTGAAAAAGAAGAAAAAAAAAAGGAATTATGAAATGGAGAAAAAAAGGAATTCCTGAGGGTAAAAGCTGTCAACTCTCATGATGTAAAAATTATTTGATGTTTAATAATTTAATAATAAAATAAAAAGAGGAATTGCAAATCCCAGTGTGATAATGGGAACCAGATTGGTCGGGAGAAGATGTGCAGGCACAATTTACTCTGTGGTTAATTCTCCAGCAAGAGAAAAAAAATCCAGAAGATCCAATATCTCTAAATTCCATGGAATATTTTTATTCCTTATTCCTGGAATAGATTGTCCTGCCCTGGGCAGTGGTGGAGTCCCCAGACCTGGAGGGATTTAAAAGTGGATGTGACACTTGGGGACATCGAATAGGGGGGACCTTGGCAGAGCCAAGAGAATAATTGAGTTTTCCTTGGAATTTATATTTCCTTGGAAATACCTGGAAAATTAGAGGACAGGAGCTAAAATTTAAGATTTTTTAGTTGATTTATTATTACAAGACAACTGTAGCTCACTTTCATTTTCCAAAGCTGTGCAAGAGGCACTGAAAATAAACACGAAAATCACCTTTTTCAAAATAGATACAAAATTAAAAAAAAAACCTTTCTTTTTCTCAGCACATGGAAAAATTATCCAGGGAAATCCAGTTTTATCAGTGTTGTCTGAAAGGGAAGAGAAGGTGGCACCACCTAAATGTGCTCAAAGATTAAATCCTCTCTGAAATTCCATCAGAGCAAACCCACAGGGCGTTTGCTCTTTCTGTTCCCCCAACAAAAAAGGCTTTTCCCAGACTTTCCATTCATTAGATGGATTGAATCCTGGTTCTTCCATCAGAACTGGGAAAATCGGGCAGGGTGGGACATCACATCTCATTTAACAGCACAATTTGAGGCTCAGCAGCCTGGGAAATCTGATTTAAAGCAAACCCACCCTGAACCACAGCAGGGTTTGAGCTCTGGCTTCACAGGGCTCTTTATTAGTGGGATTATTTGAATATCCCTGTCCTTGACATTCCCACAGAACACAGAATTCCAGGGAAAATGGAGCTGGAGATGGTGGGAGGAGGGAGTTTCTCAAGGAGAGGCTGTCACAGGAGAACATTTGGATGGGAAAGGGAAAAAAAATTACAGCAGAAGAATCAGGTGAAAAACGGGATCCTAAATAGTTTTGGGAATGAAAGGAATTCCTTGGTGAAAGGTCAGAGTTCTGCTGAAAATTGGGAAAGAAAAGCATGGAATATTTGGAGGGAATATCTGTCCCTCACCCATGGAAGTGCCTGCAAAGCTGATTTAGGTGGACACCTACAGACTCCAAAAAGAAGATGAAAATCGTTATCCCAAGGGATTTGGGTGAATATTCCCATGTTATCCATCAGGAATCTGTTTGTTTTGTTAAATCCTTCCTTTTTTCCAAAAAACCAACACTTTCCCTCTGCTGTGGCAGCTCCCAGATTAAATAAGTGTCACTTATTTAAGAGTCACTGTGACACATTTATGTCATGTCTTCTCCCAGATTAAATAAATGTCACTGTGGTCCTTTCATCCACCTTTCCCATTTCCAAGAATTTTTCAGTTTTTCCCCCATTTCTTGCCTTGCCAGGATTCCTTAATCTCCTAAAAATTCAGAGATTATCCTGATTTCCCTTCCTGGCTATTTTTGCAGCACCTTTTCTACAACATCCTGCCATGACCATGCCCTGGATGGTTCAACCTGACCAATGCAACCTGAATTAAAAATTGAAATCACATCTCCTGGTCACTGTGAAAACCAGAATTCCTGGGGGTGTTCCCAGCCATCTGACAAGAGCTGGGAATTTTGGTTTGGTGGGAATGGAGATAAGCAGGAGGAAGGGAAGTGCTCCAGCCAGACCCAGCTGTGTGTTGCTCACTTATTTCCAGGAGGGCACAGAGGGATGTCAGGTCCCGTCCTCCATGGGGTGGGATTCATCCAGAGGAGGGAATCCTTCCATGATTCTCCAGCAAAAATAAGGAAAATAAGAAAAACTTCACAGTTTCTGGGTGGTGACAGTGCCACTGCTAGGAGTCAAAGCAGCAAAGATGATTTTTAAAGGTTTTCTGCAAATGTTGTACAATGTTTGTGGATTTCTTTCCTCTGGGGTGAGAATCTGAGGTGATCCTGCTGGAACAGATTCCAATTAGCAAATCCAACATCAGGAAAACACCTCATGAACCCAACATTTTCTTCTGACAAAAACTGATGCTGAAAATCCATCAACTTTCCCTCCAAAACCTTCTGGACCTCTCAGATATTTCGATTTCCAGGTGACAAAACTCCAATGTCTGTGGATTTCTTTCCTCTGGGGTGAGAATCTGAGGTGATCCTGCTGGAACAGATTCCAATAAGCAAATCCAACAGATTCCAATTAGCAAATCCAACAGATTCCAATTAGCAAATCCAACATCAGGAAAACACCTCATGAACCCAATATTTTCTTCTGACAAAAACTGATGCTGAAAATCCATCAACTTTCCCTCCAAAACCTTCTGGACCTCTCAGATATTTCGATTTCCAGGTGACAAAACTCGAGGTCTTGGGGACAGCAGCTCTTCAAGTGTAACAGCTGACAGTTAGAAATTCCCTGTTGGAATTTTAGATGGGATATTGGGGAGAAATTAATTACTGTGAGGGTGGAGAGACCCTGGAATAGAATTCCCAGAGAAGCTGGGGATCCCTGGAAGTGCCCAAGGCCAGGCTGGACAGGGTTTGGAGAAATCTGGGATAGTGGGAAGTGTCCAAGGGGATTGAGGCAGGTGATGTTTAAAGTCCCTTCCAACCCAAACCACTCTGGAATTCTGGGATTTAATTATTTCCCCTGGGATCATCTTTTCCTTGGACACTGAAGGGATTTTTGTTACAGAACAAGCACCAGTGAGGCAGAAATTTGTTTCCAAGGATCCAAATCATTTCCATGCAGAACTCCACTGGACAAACCCACCCAACCTATAAAACTCCCCTCAGAATTTTCACTATTTCCTGACCCTCAGGAAACCAGCATCTGATGCTGGAGGCAATAAAACCTCATCAGGAAAAAGAATTTTGGCCAGAATAGGAAGCTCCCAATCCTGGGAGTCACTTGGGAATGTGTGGGGCTGGATTTCAATCCCAGGATCTTTAGGTTGGCCATGCTACACCCAGCCTGAAGGCCTGGAAACTCTGGGAATGCTCCAGGAAAGTTCCAGAAAAGCCCCAGGAAGGGCCATTGTTGGGTTTGACAGGCTCCAGGCTCTGGGATTGTTGTTGAGGGGCACAGCAAGGAGCAATGTCCCATTGGGAAAGACCTTCCATGGCCATGGGACATCAGATGGGGTCAGATGTCCCCAAAATTGGTAAATGAAATCTCAAAATATCCATTTTTTAATTACCCTGAGCCCCAGGGATGTGTCCTGCAGCCCACCAAGGATCTGGGGAGAGCTTGGGTTTACATTTACACATCCCTCAGGTGAAATTTCCTTTTTTTGTTATTCCTGAGAGACATAAAAACAGATCCAATAGGAAATTTCCAGAGACCTACAGAGTATTTCTTACAGGATTAACCTTCAAATATCCCCTTTTTTCTACTTTTATTCTGAAAGGCTCTAAATTTTCAGCTTTTTCCCCCAAACTCAGGAGATTTTGGATGGACATCGAGAGGGAAGTCATTCCTTTGGGAGTCAACTCAGAATAGGAAATAACTCCTCAAGGAAGATCTGAAGGACACATTGGAAGTTTCTCCCAAAATCCACATTGGGGATCACATGATGAATTTTAAAATTGGGATTCTCCTACCTTTAAAAATGTATGAGTTAGACCACAAGAATTCAACACAATTTTAGAGTGATTCAGAGGAAAATTAAACCAGATTAGAATCCAACCTTCTGATTCCCACCTGGGAGTGCCTTCCAAGTTTCTCCCAAAATCTATATTGGAGATCACATGATGAATTTTAAAACTGGGATTCTCCTACATTTAAAACTGTATGAGTTAGACCACAAGAATTTAACACAATTTTAGAGTGATTCAGAGGAAAATTAAACCAGATTAGAATCCAACCTCCTGATTCCCACCTGGAAAATACACCTGGGAGTGCTTTCCAAGTTTCTCCCAAAATCCACATTGGAGATCACATGATGAATTTTAAAATTAGGATTCTCCTACCTTTAAAAATGTATGAGTTAGACCACAAGAATTCAACACAATTTTAGAGTGATTCAGAGGAAAATTAAACCAGATTAGAATCAAACCTTCTGATTCCCACCTGGAAAATACACCTGGGAGTGCCTTCCAAGTTTCTCCCAAAATCCACACTGGGGATCACATGATGAATTTTAAAACTGGGATTCTCCTACCTTTAAAAATGTATGAGTTAGACCACAAGAATTCAACACAATTTTAGAGTGATTCAGAGGAAAATTAAACCAGATTAGAATCCAACCTCCTGATTCCCACCTGGAAAATACACCTGGGAGTGCCTTCCAAGTTTCTCCCAAAATCCACATTGGGGATCACATGATGAATTTTAGAATTAGGATTCTCCTGCCTTTAAAAATGTATGAGTTAGACCACAAGAATTAAACATAATTTTAGAGTGATTCAGAGGAAAATTAAACCAGATTAGAATCCAACCTTCTGATTCCCACCTGGAAAATACACCTGGGAGTGCCTTCCAAGTTTCTCCGAAAATCCACATTGGGGATCACATGATGAATTTTAAAATTAGGATTCTCCTGCCTTTAGATGTATTAGTTAGACCACAAGAATTCAACATAATTTTAGAGTGATTCAGAGGAAAATTAAACCGGATTATAATCCAACCTCCTGATTCCCACCTGGAAAATACACCTGGGAGTGCCTTCCAAGTTTCTCCCAAAATCCACATTGGGGATCACATGATGAATTTTAAAATTAGGATTCTCCTGCCTTTAAAACTGTATGAGTTAGACCACAAGAATTCAACATAATTTTAGGTGATTCAGAGGAAAATTAAACCGGATTATAATCCAACCTCCTGATTCCCACCTGGAAAATACACCTGGGAGTGCCTTCCAAGTTTCTCCCAAAATCCACATTGGGGATCACATGATGAATTTTAAAACTGGGATTCTCCTGCCTTTAGATGTATGAGTTAGACCATGAGAATTCAACACAATTTTAGAGTGATTCAGAGGAAAATTAAACCAGCTTAGAATCCTACTTTCTGATTCCCACTTGGAAAATACACCTGGGAGTGCCTTCCAAGTTTCTCCCAAAATCCATATTGGGGATCACATGATGAATTTTAAAATTAGGATTCTCCTACCTTTAGATGTATGAGTTAGACCACGAGAATTCAACACAATTTTAGAGTGATTCAGAGGAAAATTAAACCAGATTAGAATCCAACCTCCTGATTCCCACCTGGAAAATACACCTGGGAGTGCCTTCCAAGTTTCTCCCAAAATCCACATTGGGGATCACATGATGAATTTTAAAACTGGGATTCTCCTGCCTTTAAAAATGTATGAGTTAGACCACAAGAATTCAACACAATTTTAGAGTGATTCAGAGGAAAATTAAACCAGATTAGAATCCAACCTCCTGATTCCCACCTGGAAAATACACCTGGGAGTGCCTTCCAAGTTTCTCCCAAAATCTACATTGGGGATCACATGATGAATTTTAAAATTAGGATTCTCCTGCCTTTAACTACATAAGTTAGACCACAAGAATTCAACATAATTTTAGAGTAATTCAGAGGAAAATTAAACCAGATTATAATCCAACCTCCTGATTCCCACCTGGAAAATACACCTGGGAGTGCCTTCCAAGTTTCTCCCAAAATCCACATTGGGGATCACATGATGAATTTTAAAATTAGGATTCTCCTACCTTCAAAACTGTATGAGTTAGACCACAAGAATTCAACACAATTTTAGAGTGATTCAGAGGAAAATTAAACCAGATTAGAATCCTACTTTCTGATTCCCACCTGGAAAATACACCTGGGAGTGCCTTCCAAGTTTCTCCCAAAGTCCACATTGGGGATCACATGATGAATTTTAGAATTAGGATTCTCCTACCTTTAGCTACATGAGTTAGACCACAAGAATTCAACACAATTTTAGAGTGATTCAGAGGAAAATTAAACTGGATTAGAATCCAACTTCCTGATTCCCACCTGGAAAATACACCTGGGAGTGCCTTCCTCAGCCTTCACAAAGAGATTTGTGCCTGCAGCAGCTCAAAGTATCATTCTTAACACAAAAATAGCCATATTGATATCAGAATGATCAATTCTGGCAATTTTAGCATCGATATCCCAGTGGGAAATACCTCACTGGAGACAACTCAAATGATGGTGCCAAGATCCAGGGAATTTAATTCTGTGCTGGAAAAAACAGAAGGAAAAGATGTGGCAGGATGAGGAATCCGTGAAACCAGGTTATTAAGATAAGGCAGACAATGGTCCATGCACAAAAGCAGTTCAATAAATACATTTATTTTTACATTTTTTAAAGTCATCCCAGAAAAAAAACGGCTTTTTAAGGGGGATTTTGAAGGAAGTTTGGGAGGAGCAGCCACACTATCCTGAACAGAAGCCAGAATAAACAGCTCTGCCAAAGTCATTTTTCAGTGGCGAGTGGAGATTTCACCTAAATTATCTCCACCACAAAAAAAAGGGTCCATTTTCTGTGGAATATTTTGACATTTCGTTGAAAACTTCAACACAGGAAAAGTGAAACGTTTCCAGCTGGGAAATTGTGTCCTGCACCATCAGCAGAGTCCCTGATGGATTGATTTGGGATAAACGTCCTGAATTCACTTCCATTTAGGGGCTCCCAAGGCAAACAGCATCTCCAGGATGGAGATGGCCATGAATTCCCACCAAATTAAGGATTAATCCTGTTTATTTGTGATGGAGCTCATGCAGTGCTGGACAGCAACAGAACCTCTCCCTACCTGTGGTGATTTTTTAATTTTAATTTAATTTAATTTAATTTAATTTAATTTAATTTAATTTTATTTTGTTTTGTTTTGTTTCATTTATTTTAGTTTGTTTTGGTTTTGTTTTTATTATTTTATGTTATTTTATTTTATATTATTTTATTTTATTTTATTTTATTTTATTTTATTTTTTTTTTTTTTTTTTTTTTTCGTTTATTTTAGTTTGTTTTGTTTTTATTATTTTATATTTTATTTTATTTTATTTTATTTTATTTTATTTTATTTTATTTTATTTTATTTTATTTTATTTTATTTTATTTTTATTTTATTTTAATTTTATTGTTTCCCAAAGAAGCTGTGGCACCTCTGGATCCCTGGAAGTGTCCCAGACCAGGCTGGATGGGGCTTGGAGCAGCCTGGGATAGTGGGAGGTCCCTGCCCATGGATTGGATGATCCTGAAGGTCCCTTCCAACCCAAACCATTCCAGGATCGATTTCATGATGGAATTTCAGGACTTTTGGGATTCTTCCCTTGCTCTGAGCTGTTGTGTCCCTTGGAGTCACTTCCCTTCTCTTTCTCCCTGTGGTGTCCATCCAGGTGACAAAATCCATGGGAAAAGGGATCTTCTCCAGGTGCTCCTACCATTCCAGACATGTCTGGACCCCAAAAATTAATTAACAGCTGTGCTTGATGGAGCCAAAGCAATTTCCTTGCATTTAAAGTGGGTTTGAAAGAGGAGAGGAGAAACTGGGACTCTGGAATTCAACCAAGGGATGAAGAGCTGAAACATCTGGGCCAAATCCGCGCTTTGATGGGAAGAGTGACCGTGGGATGTCACTGTCACATTTCCTGGGAAAATCCCCTTGCCCAAGATTTCTCTCCTGGGAAGCTGAGAAACCTCATTAAAAAAAGAAAACAATAATTATCTGATTTGCTTCTCCTGTGTTTTGCTGCTTTGGAATGTGTTTGGAGATGGTTTACCCACAGGGGATTGTTTGATTGGTTTCATGTGAATTGTTTTGACTTAATGACCAATCATGGTCAGGTTGTGTCAAGGCTCTGGAGAGAGTCATGAGTTTTTCATTATTATCTTTTTAGCCTTCTGTCTGTATCCTTTCTGGATTCTTTGGTATAGTTTTAGTTTAGTATTCTTTAATATAATATAATTTCATAAAATAATAAATGAGCTTTCTGAGATCACGGAGTCAGGTTCATCATTTCCTCCCTTCGACGGGGGACCCTGAAAATACCACAGTGGGATTGCTGGACTTCCTGAAATTGGACAACAATTTTAGTTGATTCCAAAAAACAAAGGTAAACAACCATCACCCCATAAAATCACAGAACCCTAAAAATATTTGGGTTGAAGGGATCTTGAGGTTCATCCCATCCCATGGGCTGGGACACCTCCCATTGTCCCAGGCTGCTCCATTGTCCAACCTGGCCTTGACCTCTCTACTGAATTTGGGGTTTTTTTGCCTGATTTCCCTCAGATATTTTCTCCCCTTCCTTGTCCTAAAAAGAGGTGATTCCAAACCATGATGTTTAGTGTTGGTTAATTACAAGTGTACTTAATTTTGTTGTGAGGTATGATTAGGAGAAAAGCAGAGTGGGTTTTAAATGGTATAAAGAAAAAATGTATTAATAGTAACTAAAAGAAAGAATTATAAGGATTATTGGTTAATTACAAGTGTACTCACTTTTTGTTGAGAGGTATGATTAGAAGAAAGGTAAAGCAAGTTTAAAATGGTATAAAGAAATAATGTATTAATAGTAAGTAAAAGAAAGAGTTATAAGGATTGTTGGTTAATTACAAGTGTACTCACTTTTTGTTGAGAGGTATGATTAGGAGAAAGGTAAAGCAAGTTTAAAATAGTATAAAGAAAAAACGTATTAATAGTAACTAAAAGAAAGAGTTATAAGGATTGTTGGTTAATTACAAGTGTTCTCACTTTTTGTTGTGAGGCATGATTAGGAGCAAAGTAGAGTGGGTTTTAAATGGTATAAAGAAAAAATTTATTAATAGTAACTAAAAGAAAGAGTTATAAGGATTATTGTTTAATTACAAGTGTACTCACTTTTTGTTGTGAGGCATGATTAGGAGCAAAGTAGAGTGGGTTTAAAATGGTATAAAGAAAAAATGTATTAATAGTAACTAAAAGAAAGAGTTATAAGGATTATTGGTTAATTACAAGGGTACTCACTTTTTGTTGTGAGGTATGATTAGAAGAAAGGTAAAGCAAGTTTAAAATGGTATAAAAAAATGTATTAATAGTAACTAAAAGAAAGAGTTATAAGGATTGTTGGTTAATTACAAGTGTACTTAATTTTGTTGTGAGGTATGATTAGGAGCAAAGTAGAGTGGGTTTAAAATGGTATAAAGAAAAAGTGTATTAATAGTAACTAAAAGAAAGAGTTATAAGGATTATTGGTTAATTACAAGTGTACTCACTTTTTGTTGTGAGCTAGGATTAGAAGAAAGGTAAAGCAAGTTTAAAATGGTATAAAAAAAATGTATTAATAGTAACTAAAAGAAAGAGTTATAAGGATTATTGGTTAATTACAAGTGTTCTCACTTTTTGTTGTGAGGTATGATTAGGAGCAAAGTAGAGTGGGTTTTAAATGGTATAAAGAAAAAATGTATTAATAGTAACTAAAAGAAAGAATTATAAGGATTGTTGGTTAATTACAAGCGTACTCACTTTTTGTTGTGAGCTAGGATTAGAAGAAAGGTAAAGCAAGTTTATAATGGTATAAAAAATGTATTAATAGTAACTAAAATAAAGAATTATAAGGATTATTGGTTAATTACAAGTGTACTCACTTTTTGTTGTGAGGTATGATTAGGAGAAGAGTGGGTTTTAAATGGTATAAAGAAAAAATTTATTAATAGTAACTAAAAAAAAAAGAGTAATAAGAATTAGAATAAAACTTTTAAAATACTTCTCTTTTTTCCACAATTTTTTTATTGACAATGTAAAGAAACAAAATTTAAAATTTCAGTTAATTCCTTTAAATGAATGGATTCCATGGGTGGGACGGGGAGCAGACACCCGTGGGTGGGTGTTGGTGTGCAGGGAGGGGCACGGAGGGACAGGGGCTTGCTGCCATGGCTCAAAGAGGCCAAAAATAAAAGCAGTGAGCTCGGTGCTCCAACCTCCAGCTGTGTAAACTCCCTCTGCAGCCTCGTGTGGCCAGTAACTCCTGGAACAGCACAGAGGAATGGCTCGGCTCCCAGGGATTTGCCCATCAAACCGTTCCACGCTGCTGGGCAAACAAAACTCTTTGAATAAAGAAATAAGAAAAAAAAAGAAAAAAAAAAAGGCATTTTCTACTACCAAGCCCTAATAAATTGAAGCCCTGCACCTCTCATGGCCTTGGAATGATTACATGAATTTTTTTTTTTGCTACATAATCATCAATAAATCAAGCATAGCCCATTAAACAATAGATGCCTCCGAGGCCTCTCTTCAAATGTGCTTTTGATAAGAGGCAGAGAATTTTTTTCTGGGCTTGTAACGTTTTTCTTTCCTCTGTTTGTTTTTTCTAAGGGTCAAATAATGCTGTTAAAAGAGCAGTTAATATATAGATGTATTTTTCCATATTCCCGGCATGGTGTTTGACTTTGGGAGATTTATGGAATATCTTTTCCCAGTTCAACAATCGTGTGTTTTGTTGTACTAAAGAGGTATTTTAACAGGAGTGGGGATTCTTAATAAGTTCACTGCTGTCTCCTTTCCAAAACAGGCCTGGGCCAAGACGGGGAACAGAGAAAATACAGGAATCTGTGTACATAAAAAAGATATATATATATATATATATATATATAATATACTTATATATTTATAAATATGTTTATGTAGTTATATTTCTATATAAAATATATGAATATATTTATATATGTATAAATATATTTAATATATTTATATATTAAGGTATTTATTTATATTTATATATTTATATATTTTTATATATTTGTATGTATTTATAGATTTAACACTCTCATGTGGGTCTCACTGGTTTATTTTCATGTCGCAAATTTCTAAAGGTTGGGATGGCCTG
Source organism: Geothlypis trichas (assembly GCA_009764595.1). Classification (NCBI taxonomy): domain Eukaryota; kingdom Metazoa; phylum Chordata; class Aves; order Passeriformes; family Parulidae; genus Geothlypis; species Geothlypis trichas. The sequence goes on along the minus strand of CM019901.1, from coordinate 151,395,894 downwards.
GCCAGAAGTCCCTGGTCACCTTTTGGATGAGGCAGGACACACCTGACAGTGAAAGGAGGAAGGGTTAAGTGGCCCAGGCCACATTTTGGGATGGGGTTCAGGTGGTTTGGGATGGAGCTTTGCCAGGAGGGGATGAGCTGATCCATCCAAACACCCTTCAGATGTCAAATGTCTCCTCTGAAGAAAGGATCCCACAGATTCTTCCACCTCTCAAATCAGACCTTTCTTCTCATCAGATTAAAATTCCATCCCTGGTTTGTGAGGGAGTTGCAGGAACTGCTTGGTGCCATTGTGAAACCCCAGAATGGTTTGGGGTGGAAATGTCCTCCCATTCCATGGCTGGGACACCTCCCACTGTCCCAGGTTGTCCAAGCCCTGTCCAACCTGGCCTTGGGCACTGCCAGGGATCCAGGGGCAGCCACAGCTGCTCTGGGAAGAGAAAGGCCTGGGGTTCCTGGGTTCCAGGGCCTCCCCACCCTCCCAGAGAAGAATTTCCTCTCATGACCCATTTCACAGAGTCTGGGCCTGCTGGCCCAGGGCAATTCCAGCAGGATTGGGCCTTCTTGAATTTTCTCCTACGTAGGAGCCAGTTGACCACAACAAAGCAAAACAAACCATCCTTGGAACACAAACCCTGTGAGGAAGCCCTGAGGGAGCTGGGGGTGCTCAGCCTGGAGAAAAGGAGACTCAGGGCTGCCCCCATCACTCTCTGCAGCTCCTGAAAGGTGCCTGTGCTCAGCTGGGGCTGGGCTCTTTCTGCAGCAGCACTGACACAACCAGAGCACACAGCCTCCAGCTGCACCAAGGGAAACACAGGTTGGATAGCAGGAAAAAGATTTTACAGAAAGAGTGATAAAGTTCTGGAATGGCTGCCCGGGGAGGTGGTGCAGTCCCCATCCCTGGGTGTGTTTAACAAAGCCTGGATGTGGCACTGGGTGCCAGGGTTGAGTTGAGCTGTTGGGGCTGGGTTGGACTGGATGACCTTAAAGGTCTCTTCCAAGCTGGGAATTCTGTGATTCTGGCAATCCCTTTCCACATGACCCTTCCAGGGCTGTGGGGATGAGCCTTTCCCTGGAGGAGCAGCCTAAAAAACAGTGGAATGTGCCCCAAATAATGGGAAAACTCCTTATCCCAGGCAGCAGGGCAGGGCCTTGCTGCAGTTCATCCACAGAAGCTGGAGTTCTGTCTTATGAAGAAAATCAGGATTTTTCTCCATCCCAAGGGCATAAATAACTTGACAAAACATCCTGTAAGGAAACATCTTTCCATTTAGGACCAGATTTAGGATATTCAGTGCTGCCTGGAAGAGCTGATAAGCCCTTAGCCTAGAAACCATCCCTCAGCCCTTTTTCCATGTGCTTCTCCCTCCTCAGAGCTGTCAGACAGGACACAAAGGTCGGCTCTCCTATTTTTAAGAGCTTTGTTTTGGATGATATTCATGAATTTTAGCTGTCGAGGGCAAGCCCTGGCGGCTGCAGCCAAAAGAAGCAGCTGTGGTGCTGTTTGCCTGGAACACAATCTGCTTCTGGAGAGAACTCCCAGGTGGTTCGAGAGCAAATGAGTGTCAGGAGATCACATCTTGTCCTTTCCTGGGGTTTTTTATTTGTTTTCCTCTCCAACTCTTCCTCCCCCTGGGCTCCTCGTGCTCTTTGGATGATGCTGTGCCCTCGTGTCCTGTGAGCACAGGGGCAGAGCTGAAGTTAAATCTGCAGATTTCTTCGTGGGTTTTATATTTATTTATATTTATGTTCCACAGAAAGATCTTAATTCCCCTTTTCTTCAAAGCTGAAAGGAAATTCCAGGTTTCTCCTGATGCAGAGTGGAAAGGGCAGAAGGATGTCCATGATAAAACATCCTCAGTGTGAGCCACGAGAAGCTTCACTGCTCCTGCTGCCACTTCTTGTAGCCTTGATTTTTTATGAAAAATCCTTTCTTTAGGAATTTTCCTCCTGAGAAGCTGAGAGGCCTCAGGAAAAAAATGTAAACATTGATTATCTGCTGCTGTGGAATGCAACAGGTGGATCTGGGATTGGTCTCATGTGGATGTTTATAATTAATGGCCAATCACAGTCCAGCTGTCCAGACTGTCTCAATCAGTCACAAACCTTTGTTATCATTATTTTTCTATTCTTAGCCAGCCTTCTGATGAAATCCTTTCTTCTATTCTTTTAGTATAGTTTTAATGTAATATATATCATAAAATAATAAATCAGCCTTCTGAAACATGGAGTCAGATCCTCATCTCTTCCCTCATCCTGAGACCCCTGTGAGCACCACCACAACTTCTTTCAGATTAAGACACAATTTTGGGCCTCTAAATGGAAATGTCACTGAAAGATGAGCCTTGAATCTGATTTTTAGGTAATTAATAAGGGAAAATTCTCCTTTCTGCAGGTGCCAACAGCAAGAATGGGACAGAGGGATTGTGATTTTAGTTTAGGATTTTTTTCTCCTGCCAAGTGCAGCACGGAAAGCCCAGCCTGAGGTCACCCTTCAGGTATTCTCAGGCCTCTGAACCGAAATGTTCCTTCACAGACACTTGGATTTTAATTTGTTCTCCATGAAAAAACAAACGGAGGGAGCAGTGAGGGAGGTGGGACTGGAGAAAGACCATCAGCCTTCAGCAGGAATTCACTGCTGGAGCACAGAGGAAACACAGAGGGAAAATTCCTCCCATGTATATTGTGACAACTTGAGGTGCAGCAGTGCCTCTTGGTTTAATTAAAATTAATTTCTTTCCACTTTCTTCCTGCCTATTGCAACTCCTGTTATTAAGAGGGCTAAAACCATTGCTGGCTTTGAGGCACAAGTAGCAAATAATTCAAATACAGCTGGGTGAGTTTTACAAATAACATTCCATTAATTTGAGCAGATAACCAAAGCCTCATCTCTTGTCCGGGGGATTTTTTTTCCAGATCTTGAAAATCTGTGACCAAGAGATTGTTTCATTTTTCCAGAAAAAGGGGAAGAATAGGAAAGGAGGAAAGAAAAAAAGAAGAGAAAGGAATGGAGCTTTCATCAGGTTCAGATCCAAGTCCTGCTCGGGTTCAGGTTTAGTTCAAAAGTGGATGTCTAGGTCTTGTTTTTCCTGACACACTTCCCTCATCCCCATCCAAACTGCTCTGAATTTGTCAGCAGGGAGCCTGAGGAAGAAATGGCTCTGTTTGGGTTGAATCAGAGCAGCAGCTCTGCCGCCTGCCAGAAACCCTGACCTTTCCCAGTCTGAGGCAAATTGTCCTGAGTCTGTCCCGTTTTCCAGAAAATCTCGGCTGACATTTCTGCTTCCAACCTCCTCCGTGAAAAACCAGCTTTGGTGAGTTCACAGGTGTTTCTTAACACTTTCCATCCCATCCTTTTCCCTGAACCAATTAACTCAGCCTGGGCTTAGCTGGAGGTGTGATGCTGGTAGCAATTAAAAAAATACAAATCAAACATATTTCTGAAAGTTTAACATCTGCAGAGCTTGCATGGAAAGTGCTCCCCTCGCAAGAGGGATCTCCCATGGCTGCTGGATGGAATCTGGTGCAAGCCTGAGTGACCTGCTGCTTTCCTCTGGGAGTCTCCTGGATATTTATGGAGCATGGAGTCCATCAGCTGGGAATGACTTTATGGAACATCTCACTTCATTATTTTCAGGGAAACTGCAGCTTTGTGTCCTGATGCTGGAGCGTCAGGTGTGAGGGGAAAAAACCTGAGCAAACACGCTTCCATGCTCGTTCCCGAATAAATGAGCTCTCTGTGGAGGGGATCACTTCTAATTACACCCCAAAATCCATTCTGGGGGGGTCATGGACAGTCTGGATTAAATCCACTTGCAGGAGAATCTTTCATGGAGTCTTGGTTTTCCATTAATCTTCAGAGGGCTGCAAGGGGATGGGGATGGATGGCAAAGGAGAAGAAGAAAGGAGCGGAGAAGGAGAAAGGGTCAAAGAAGGAATGGATGGGGAAGGGATGAGTCAGGAGAAGGATGAAGAGTCAGGACTATTTTAGTTTCTAACCCCACATCAGGAGGGAAATCATTCCAGGGTAATGGATACAGCAGCAAACTGGGAATTCAGCTGTGGGATTGCCATCTCTTCCCTCTCCTCCTGCTCCATTGTGTGACCTTGGATAACTCCTGATTCCTGCATTTTGTCACTGAAACTGATGCCTTGTGCAGGCTGACCTAGAGCAGAGACTGGACAGAGCTAAAGAATAAAGCAGGGATTTATTAAAACCCTCCATGGATGCACCTTGGGCAGCACAAGAGCCCAGCCAGGGCTGCACCCAAGATGAACCAAAATGGCCCCAAAATGCACGAGCGCTCCCGGGGTCTGTCCCTGGGATCAGTTCTGCTCCATTTGCATCTTGCAGTTCATTGTCCCATCCCAGCTTTAGCCCAGGCAGTCCCACCCTGCTTGTTTTTCTCTCTGCAGCCCACGGGGTTTGTGCTCCTGGGCTGAGATTTGGGTCATTTGTCCTTGGTGCCCAGCTGGAGCAGGAATTGTTTTGTCTCCCTGCTCTGTGCACAGAGCTCACCATGCCCTGATGTGAAGCTCAGACCCACACACTAAAGCAGCACAGAATCTGAACATATAAAAACCAAAACCTGAGGCATCACTGTGATCTTGGATAACTCCTGATTCCTGCCTTTGGTCCCTCCCCTCTGCTTGCTCAGGCTGATTCCCATTGGGAATTCACACCATTGAAATTTCCATCCTGTTCCACCAACCTCATCTCCACAGGATTTATGTTTTGCACCAGACCTGAATATGCTAAGGCCAAGTTTTTTTGAACTCTCGGATGGCATTTCTGGAGGTGACCCACACTCATCCCATCCAAATTGAATTTTCTTCCGAGGTCCATAGGAAAGGAATTCATGGAGGACCTTGGATAACCACACTTCTTATTCAAACAGCTGAGCTGAATTCCTGACTTTTGCCTTTTCCTTGAAAAGGTTGAAACAGGGAGAACACATCAGGCACTTTGGAATTCCATGACTTGGCTGATTCTTGCCTTGAAAACTTCCACAGGTTCTGGAATGTTCTCCTGGGAACTTCCACTCATCCAGCCTGCCACCAAGATCTCCGTGGTGAGCACTGCTAGGACAATTCCTAAGGATTTCAGGGGAGTTAAACCTCACACAATCCAAGGAATGGATGAGAACTGGACATTTTATAGTAATTTAAACAATCCTGCTTAATTTGGGTTGGAGACATAAAGTTATGAGGGGACTTTGTGACTCTTTCCAAGCCAAACCAAGCCTTAAATTAAGAACTAAATAACAGCAATAAAAAAGGTTTGTTAGGCTGCCTCTTCCTCTCCAGGTCTTAATAAATTTTTCAGTGGTTGCATTCCAAAGGGCGAATTTTCGGGAATAACATTATGGATGAAAATTAAATAATTTCATTTCTCACCAAAAAAAAAAAAGGACAAAAATAGAAGTATTTTTATTGATATTTTTGCTTTCTCAGATTAGATAAAATTGTATGAATTGGGAATGTGTTGTTCAGAAATCCCAGAAACATGAAATAATGAAATGGTTTTGGTTGGAAGATCCTCCCATCCCACCCCTGCCATGGGCAGGGACACCTCCCACCATCCCAGGCTGCTCCAAGCCCTGTCCAGCCTGGCCTTGGACACTTCCAGGGATCCAGGGAAGGCCCAAATTCTCTGGGAATTCTATTCCAGGGCCTCCTCACCCCTGAATAAAGAATTCCTTCCCAAAATCCCATCTAACCCTGACCTCTGGCAGTGGGAACCGTTCCCCCTTGAACTTCCACTTTCAATCCAGCATTCTTAGTTCCTGTTCCTAGTTCTTAGTTCCAGTTCCTAGTTCTTAGTTCCAGTTCTTAGTTCTTGCCATCCATTTCTGCAAACAAACAAAAAAAAATATGGAAAATAAACCAGAAGGGATCAGAAGGATTTTTTAGTAATTTTTCTCTCATTTGAGCTCAGTTTCTCTGCAAGAGAATGGGGAACATAAGAAGTTGCACTTCCACTTTCAATCCAGCATTATTACTTCCAGTTCCTAGTTCTTAGTTCCAGTTCTTAGTTCTTGCCACCCATTTCTGTAGACAGAAAAAATTACGGAAAATAAACCAGAAGGGATCAGAAGGATTTTTTAGTAATTTTTCTCTCATTTGAACTTAGTTTCTCTGCAAGAGAATGGGGAACATAAGAAGTTGGACTTCCACTTTAAATCCAGCATTCTTAATTCTAGTTCCTAGTTCTTAGTTCCAGTTCTTAGTTCTTGCCATCCATTTCTGCAAACAAACAAAAAAAAATATGGAAAATAAACCAGAAGGGATCAGAAGGATTTTTTAGTATTTTCTCTCATTTGAGCTCAGTTTCTCTGCAAGAGGATGAGCAACACAAGAAGTTGCACTTCCACTTTAAATCCAGCATTATTAGTTCTAGCTCTTAATTCTTAGTTCCAGTTCTTAGGTCTAGTCTTAGTTCTTGCCGTCCATTTTTAAAGGCAGCAGAAAACATGGAAAATAAAAGAGAGGGAGGGAATTAAAGGAATTTTTAGTTACATTTTTCTTCCCGTTTGGGCCCAGTTCCTCTGGAAGAGGATGGGGAACACAAGAAGCTGCACCTCCAGTTTAAACCCAGCATTCCCAATTCTGTTCATCCATTTTTCCCCCACACACCCTCCCAAATTCTACCCCTAATTCATCTTTTCTTTTCAACCCAGGATTCTTCCAGCTCCTCTCCCCAGCCCACACAACCATCACCAGCTGAAATCCAGTAGCACAAAAGCTGCTACTGTTCCCTGGATGGGTCGGAGCCGCAGATTTTCCCTGGCAAATCCTGAGACAATATTTGGGAGTTGTTGATTGGGAGCCGTTCTAAGCGCATTAATCACGGAACAAACACGCTCCCCGCCTGCCAGCCCTCATAAATCTTCCTAAATTCCACCTCCCATCATAAACACATTCACAAGCACTTGAGCAATGCCTGGAAGATGAGCATGAATTCCCTGATTTGCTGAATCAATCCATGGGAGGTGGGGATGAGCAGGAGCTGAGCTCCCATCCCGAGGGGGAAGTGTGGGATAAACTCTTGGAGCCAAGGATCTGGTGGAGCAGCCTCACAAAAAGCTGTTTGCACGTTGTAATTAATATGAATCCTGAAGCTCTTCTGCACACAAGATTAGAATTTCATTGTGCTGAGATCTGTACTAAGTCTTAATTCCCAACAGGCCTTCCTCATCCTCAGAAACTCCTGGAAACTCCTGAAAAACTCCTGAAAAAATTCCTGGAAAACTCCTGAAAAAAATCCTGGAAAAATCATTTCTGGAGCAGAGGGAGAGCTGCCTCAATCAGGAATTAAAACCACAACCAAATATCAATTACTTGCATAAGATTAATAATGAGCACAATGGATTTAAGAATTAAGGGAGGTTGTTAAAGTTTCTTTTCAGCTTTTTGAGCATTTAGCAGGATCCAACCTCTGGTGGAAACATCAGCCCAATGGAAAGATGCAAACCATAAGGATGCTGCCAAGTTCCTCAGAATTTCAGGTCTGAGTAGAATTTCATCATTTTAGTGGAATTTCATCATTTAATTGGGCTTTCTACTCCTCCCTCATTATTTTATCTCACCCAAACACATTTTGGACCAAGCTTTTAGGGGCAGGCACTGATTTCATTGTCTCTACAGCCCTAAAAAGGAAAATTATGGCTCCACACCAATGATTCTTTGATTTGATTCGATTTAATTTAATTTAATTTCATTTCATTTTATATAAATGGGCCTGTCCATCCAACCTGCTGAGTCATGGAATCCCAGAATGGTTTGGGTTGGAAGGGACCAAAGGATCATCCCATTCCATGGGCAGGGACACCTTCCACCATCCCAGGCTGCTCCAAACCCCATCCAGCCTGGCCTTGGACATTCCAGGGATCCAGGGGCAGCCACAGCTGCTCTGGGAATTCCATCCCAGTCTTTCCCCAGGAATTCCTTCCCCAAATCTCATCCATCCCTGCTCTCCTTCAGGGCAGTGAATCCTGACTCATTTCTTGACTAAAGGATGAAACTTTTTCCAGCTCTCCTGTGAAAAAGGGGAAATGGGAGAGGTGGAAGGTGAGTTTGGGTTGGGATTGTGAGGAAGGAAAGGAAGAGGGAAGTTCCCATCCATGGATTCATTCATCCATGGATTCGTTCCCTGGAACAAGCTGAAGAACAAAGTTGTCAGAACTTCAAAGGAAATGAGCTGTAATTCAGGAGAAGGAGAAACAAGCAGCCACTCAAATCCCTCTCTCATCCTTTTTTAAAAATTCCTGCTGCTTTCTGAAATTCTGATGTAGCCAGACAAATAACAGTGGCCAAATTCAGATTAATTAAAACTAATTAATCTATTATTTTTATTCCTTCTGGGATGAGATCCCTGGGCTCTAGAAAGATGAGCAGGAGATTCATATGAGGCTTCTTTTGGCAAAGAAAGGAAACAAATGAGAGCAATTCCACCAGAAATCCAACAAGTTTTTCTCTGGAAGAGTCAATGCAGCAAGGCTGGATCAGGGAAATTCCAATATCAATTGGATGAAGAAATTCCAATATCAATTTTTGCTTAGTCCAGAAGCATGTGAGATATGGAAATATTTGGAAGGTAGAAATCTGAATTTACTATGAGAAGCTGGTGGGATAGAAATGTATAATAAAATTAATATAAATAATAAATTTTGGGTCAGAAAGCAGAAGGTTTACAGAGAGAAGAGCAAAGTTTTGGGAAGATTCCCTAATGGTAACAATTGGAGAAAGGGTCCTTAAGGGTTTTAAAAGGATCTGGATAAATGTTGAGAAGGATATAAAGATTAATCTGAAGAATCTCCAGGAAAATCCCTGTGAAAAGTGAGGTACATGGGCAGAATTCCTGGGGTTTTCTTCCTTGCTTTGTCTGTTGGTTGCTGTTGTATTTCATCAGTTGTATCTAACAATTAATTACTTTGCATTTTAAAGTGGCTGCATGAAGGGGAGATGAAGATTCTCCTTAAAGAATCACAGAATTAAAATGGGAATTCTTGGCTCACAGCATCATCCACATTGTCCGCATTCATCCTGCTTTTCCTCGTTATTATAATAATTTATATTATTATTATAAATTATTATAAATAAAAGGATGTTCTTCCAGAAACTCATTCCTGTTACCAGCAAGCTTTCCTTAATTTACAGATGAGTTTAGACTGATTCATTATAATACATTTATTATAATTTATAATATATTTATTATAATTATTTCCCCTTCAGAGCTTTAATTGTCTCATGGACAAACCCCAAACTGCTCTCAGTCGATTACAGAAGACAAAAATTCCTGGATCATTCCAGACATTCTCCTTTTCATTTCCAGAGGGTCCAATTAATCCTTTCTGAGCTCCACTTCCAGTGGGAATTCACTTTTCCTTCCAGGAAGACCTTGGGCTCCCAGCACATCCCAACAGGAAGGTTTGCCCCATATTTAAAGTTAGGAATAGGTTTTCCCCATATTTAAAGTGCAAGGAATTTAGGGTTTGTATTTCTGGCCTCGAATTTGTGTAGTGGACCTGCACGGAAAGGGAGATCCTGAAGTTGCCTTTTCCCACAGGAAAAGTTTCCCAGCATTAAACAAAAATGGAATAATGATCCCACTGTTCAGACACACCTTGGAAATGGAATGAATGGAGCTGACAGGAACGATTTGGGAGTCTAGAAATAATTTGTCATCAAGGGATTAAAAGTGGAAAAGGCTTGGATTACAAGCAGCAGCAGCAAATGCCGTTCCCATCGCGCGCTGCTGCCGAGGCCAGGATGCGTTTCACCTCTGGAAGCAGCACAGAATTCCTGCCTGCATCTGTCCTGGAGCTCTCCCTGTGTCCCAAACAATCCCTGCCACGCTCTTTGAACCCGCAGAGCAAGGCTGCTGCTGGAGATTAGCTTTGCTTAGCACTCCCTCCCTTCCCCACCCAGAAACCTGACGTCGTTTCCCCGCTGCAGGAAAGGAGAGGTCGGAGGACGATGATCCGGGTGGGATGGGAGAGGGAGCTGTATCCTGATATCCAGGGGCACTGCTGGGATGCTGCTGGCCAAATCCTGGCAGTGCCAGGCCATGTACCTGATTTTGAAAGCAGCAGACAGGTGCTGGGCATTTGAAAGAATCCAGCTCATAAGAGGCTGGATATTCCTGCAAAAAAAAAAAAAATTTAAAAAAGGGTTTTGCAGGATATCCCTGACCTCATCCCTTATCCTGAAGCTCCCAGCTCTTTGTAATCTCTGAATGTCAAAAGGAAACTGGGAAAGACCGAGCTGCTCTTCCTCAGATCACAGTGAAAGTGCTGACTGCCCGGTTTGTTGTGTCCTGGGATATTTCCTGGAAGGAGGAATCTCGTGTTTTACAGCTCCGTGGCTCTGATCCATCTCCCTGAGCTTTGGAGCAGCTCAGGAATGACACAGCCCATCCACACCGGCTGCTTCCCATGCAGGGATTCTCCACATGGAGCTGCCAGGCTAAAAAATCACCAGAGAGGGCTTGGCTGAAGTGTGGGCACCTTGCAGTGAAGTGACGCTGATCATTAGAAGCAGAAATTAATTAGTGCGTTTGTGGGTGGTTTTTTGACAGGATGCATATCCAAGAATTCCATACGGAATGGGAAAACTAAAGTGCTTAAAGCTGCAATAAAAATGGGAAAAAAGGAGCGCTTAAAGCTGCAATAAAAATGCTCCTCTCTTGACATCCTAGACAGAGAAATCATCCAAGAAACTCACCCTCCTTCCCAGAGCTCCTCCAGACACAGCCCCTGTGGGAATTTCGGCTCTCTCGAGATCCCAGAGGGATCCTTCTGCTGCTGGAACAGTGGGAAACATTAAAAGGAGTTTCCTCGAAAGGATGTGGGGTTTCCAGCAGGGAAAGAGTGCAGAGCTTTTGCTTCTTTTTTGCCAGGGTCAGGGTTAAATGTGTGAGATGGAATTTCTTGTTGGGACTCAGGTGTTTATCAGTTCTTATCTCTGTCACAGTCTCACAAACCCTGAGTTCTGCAGCACTTCACTCCAACAAACTAAAAATGGAGCCCCATCTCTCTCTCTGCAAGGCCTTTGAAGGATCAACTGTCCAATTAAGAAATGACACCGAAATTATTTTCACTTTTAACCCAATAACCAATCACCCATGGCTGCAATGGGGACTTTTTATCCAATTACACAAAACCTCCCAAACCCATGGAGGAGAAGAAGGAGAAGGAGAAGGAGAAGGAGAAGGAGAAGGAGAAGGAGAAGGAGAAGGAGAAGGAGAAGGAGAAGGAGAAGGAGAAGGAGAAGGAGAAGGAGAAGGAGAAGGAGAAGGAGAAAAGAAGGAGGAGAAGAAGAAGGAGAAGGAGGAGGAGGAGAAGAAGAAGAAGAAGAAGAAGAAGAAGAAGAAGAAGAAGAAGAAGAAGAAGAAGAAGAAGAAGAAGAAGAAGGACCAGCCACTCCCCAAAGACCTCCATTTTGCTTTATATCCATTACTGTATTCTAAACCCTTAAACTCTGAGTTTCCCACCCTGTGATCTCACACACTTCTATCCAAACTCCACACCCACAATCCCAGTTCTGTCATTCCATTCTGGAAGCTTCTCCACGGCCTCAGGTCAGTGCAGTGTTCTCCTGGGGGTCAGTGCCTGGCAGCACAGAAATCTGAAATTCTCCCAGGGGTCCAACAAAAGAGAAAGTGGAATGAACATCTGTCAATATTAACGTGGGCAAACTTGAGTCTGAGTTCCAGAGGAGCCCTCTGGGCTTTGAGGGAATCAATCCCAGGATTAAGGGAGGTCTTTGTGCCCCAGTTTTTAAGGAGAGAGAATTTCTGATCACTTCATGACCAAATCATGTCCTGTCCTGGCATTGTGATCTCAGCTGGGCTGGAAACACCTGGAGATCATGGAAAGGCCAAGGATGTGCCCCAGCCTGGGTTTCATTCACCTCAACCAGGTAACAGAGGGTGCCAGAGGATGGAAACAGATACAAAATTCCCAAATATCTTAATTTGTGATCCACATGGTATTCACAGCAGGGCACCTTAGGCAAGAATGTTTGAGCTGCTTCTTTCCTACTTTTTATTCCATGAATCCTGTTCAAACCTCCCTTTCAGCAACTTCCATCATCCCTTTTCCTTGTCAGAGTTAAATCCTGATGCTGCCTCTCATCTCTCACCTTCAACTTTGCAAGAATTTGGGAGAAAAACAGGGGTTTTCAGTGCTGTTGCTTCCATGATATTGTGGGAACTGTTATTTATTTATTTAAGGGAACTGCAAGGAGCTCGATAAAGGATCTCCAAATTTTTGTAATTATTTCAGTGATGATGTTTGTGATTTAATCACGAAGCCAACCTGGTTTTCACCCTTCAGCTTCTGATCTGCATCTTCCATCCCATCTCCCTTTATCCAAGTTATTTTTTTGGAAGACAACTCAGTCCTCACCATCAGCTACACAATCTTTTCCACACTATCTTCTCCAAAAATCCTCTCCAGAACTTGGAAAAAATTCCACCCAAAATGACTTGCAGATAAAATATTAAGATTCTTGGCAGAGGAATTTTGTCCTCCTTCCAGAAGTGTTTGATTTCCATGGCAAAATTTGATATTAGCAGGAAAAGGAAATACCTGAAGGTCACAAATATTCCCAAGGACAAAGCACAGCAGGACTTTGTGGGAATTGTGGGTTTTTGTCTCTTTGTTGTCTGGTCTAGATCTTAATTTTTGGTTGGACTACATTTCCCATGATGCTGCAGTTCCAAGGAATTTCATGATCTTCCTAAGGAGATGGAACTATGAAATATTTACTGAAGTGAGGAGGAGGAGAAATTATTGGAATTCTATTCCAGTGAGAAACTGCCACACATTTTCCAAACCCATCATTTCAGGCTTTAGCCAAAAGTGTTCATTCCTTCAGCAGAGGGAATTTTTACCAAAAATCAATGTTTTCTATGGAAAAATCAACATTTCAATTTGAACCTGGTTGGTTTTGAGCTCAGAATGAATCCCAGAGGAGCCATTCCCAAAGGATTTTTGCTGTCAATTAGGAACACTTGTGATGAGGGGATGCTGGCTCAGAGGAGTTAAAGATTAAGCCAGAGATTTTAAACCCTGTGTGTTCTCTGGACTAAAAGTAATGCATATTTCCTCTTTAAATCCTGGCTCAGGGGAAGAAAATGTGGAAGAATCCCACAAATTAGGGACAGTTCTTAAAAGGGTCTATCCAATTATCCGGGTGTTTCATCATTTCTGTTTTCCTGTGGACTTTAATTCATCTGATTTTTGAGGTGATTTACTTTAATTGATCTGATTTTTTTATGTGATCGGCTTTAATTGATCTGATTTTTGACACAATTAGCTTTAACTGTTCTGAATTTTGACGTGATCAGCTTTAATCGATCTGATTTTTAGTGTCATCAGCTTTAATTGATCTGATTTTTGACATGATTGGCTTTAATTAATCTGATTTTTTGATGTGATCAGCTTTAACTGATCTGATTTTTGGTGTGATCAGTTTTAATTGTTCTGATTTTTGGTATGATCAGCTTTAATTGATCTGATTTTTTGATGTGATCAGCTTTAACTTATCTAATTTTTATGTGATCAGTTTTAATTGTTCTGATTTTTGGTGTGATCAACTTTAACTGATCTGATTTTTGACACGATTGGCTTTAATTGATCTGATTTTTTTGATGTGATCAGCTTTAATTGATCTGATTTTTTGATGTGATCAGCTTTAACTGATCTGATTTTTGGTATGATCAGCTTTAATTGATCTGGTTTTGATGTGATCGGCTTTAATTGATCTGATTTTTGGTGTAATCAGCTTTAATTGATCTGATTTTTGTCACGATTGGCTTTAATTGCTCTGATTTTTGATATGATCAGCTTTAATTGATCTGATTTTTGATATGATCAGCTTTAATTGCTCTGATTTTTCATGTGGTCCACTTTAATTGATCTGATTTCTGATGTGATCAGCTTTAACTGATCTGATTTTTGGTATGATCATATTTAATTTATCTGGTGTTTGATGTGACCATCTTTAATTTATCTGATCTTTCAGAGCTTTTCACTTACCATCAACGTCATATTTCCATGAATATAAAGGGAGCCAGAAATGACCAGATCCAATGGAAGTGCTGGATGAGGAGGATGAGACCAACAGAGGGCTGCCCTAACTTTTACAAACATCTCTGTCCTTCCATGAAGCTGGAAAAATGGAAAAATGTCCCTTCAGGTGAAAGGATTGCCAGTGGTGAAAAATGTGATTTTGGCAATCCCAGTACAAGGATAAGTGTGGGAGCAGCCTCGTCCTGGAGCTGGGGGTGCAAACCTTCAGGTCCTGAGGTAAATGTGTTTGTGGGAAGGAGCTGGGGCTGCCCAATCCCTGGAATTGTTCCAATCCCTGGAATTGTTCCAGCCCAGCTTGGGCAGGGCTTGGAGCACCCTGGGATAGGGGAAGGTGTCCCTGCCCATCAGGGGTGACACTGGATGATCCCTTCCAACACAAATCATTCCATGAATCCTAGAGGAGTGCCAAGGATCCAAGCAGAGCTGCAGGAATGGTTCCAAGGGGCCAAATTCATCCCCCAGGACACAATTCCACTGTTTCCCTTGCAGTGTACCCCTCCTGCTTAAGAAATCCATACCCACACCCTCTTCCAGGCTTCCTAATCAGGGTTAGGGAAACAATCCACGTTTTTCTTGGTCACCTCAGGCCCATTTTGGATCAGATATGAGGATGAGAACAGGCATGATGTCATTACCCCCAAACTAAAATAATAATAATAATAATGATGAGAATAATTAATGATTATTTCCCTTTGTGTGCTTGCCCATTTTGGGGAGCTGATTGAGCAGGAGAGGGACATGTTTTCCATTAAATAAAATGGGATTTCAACTGAAAAATAAATTAAATTAAACCAGGAGTTTTCATCTCTGAGGTTGCTTGTTCCTGGCAGTAGTGGTCATGGGTCAGAATAAAGCTGGGGTCAGAATTTAAAGGATTTGGAAAAGCCAGAGTATGAGTTGCCTGTTGAAACTACAATGCATGAAATAATCATGGTTTTCCACTGGTTTCCAGGTGGTTTTCCCCATTTGGAGATAAGGAGCTTTTCCAGAACTCAGGTAAAAAGACAAAATCTGGAAGTTTGTGATCAACCTCCTCACCAAATCTTTGGATTTGAGATTAAATTCCTGTCAACTCCTTCACTGATGCCTTGAGAAGGCTGACCTAGAGCAGAGACTGGGCAGAGCTAAAGAATAAAGCAGAGATTTATTAAAAGGATCTCCTCCATGGATGCACCTTGGGCAGCAGAAGAGCCCAGCCAGGGCTGCACCCAAGATGAACCAAAATGGCCCCAAAATGAACCCAAAATGAACCAAAATGGTCCCAAAATGGACCCAAGATGAACCAAAATGGCCCCAAAATGCACGAGCGCTCCCGGGCTCTGTCCCTGGGATCAGTTCTGCTCCATTTGCATCTTGCAGTTCATTGTCCCATCCCAGCTTTAGCCCAGGCAGTCCCACCCTGCTTGTTTTTCTCTCTGCAGCCCACGGTGTTTGTGCTCCTGGGCTGAGATTTGGATCATTTGTCCTTGGTGCCCAGCTGGAGCAGGAATTGTTTTGTCTCCCTGCTCTGTGCACAGAGCTCAGCATGCCCTGATGTGAAGCTCGGAATTACTAAAGCAGCACAGAATCTGAAAATATAAAAGCCAAAACCTGAGGCATCATCCTCCTCATGGACTGAGCCATAACCTTTCCAGGGTGTTACCTATTATTATTTAATTAATTTAATTTTAATTAAACAATTTAATCAATAAATTATTAACCACCTAAAACATGGAGTTAAAATTAGATCCAGACTCAATTTGCTTTGCGTGTGTTCAGGTTTCCTGAGCAGTGAGCTCCAGTGCTTCCCAGGAGGTTCAACTAACTGGGAATTGTTTTCCAGCATGGAAAAGCATCTTCCTAAGATCTGTTAGAATCCAGTCCAAGGGGAATGGAAAGTGTGGAATTGGTTGTGAGGGAATCACAGCCACTGTCCAGGCAAAACCCTTCAGCTTGGGCTTGACTTGAGCAGGGAATTAACAGATCCCAACCTCTGCCAGGTTTGCTCCAACAAAGGCACTGGGAGATGGATCAACAAATGGGTGAAGAAGTGGGAAAGGCTTTTTCCCAGTGGTTGAAACAGAGATATCCTGTACTGTGTTTTTTAATTTATTTGGATTTTTTGGGGGGCTAAAACCCTGCCCTGATGAAAGAGCTTCACAAGACTTAGAGCCTCAATAAACCATGCAGTGGTTTAGGACAGGTTTAAATCCTATTTAAATTGATTCATGCTCAAAGTGTCACCAACCCAGGGTATAAACAACAGTGAAATGTCCTTTGAGCAGCTTGGAGCTGCCAATCTCCTCCTCAGAGTTGGAGACTCACCCAGTTTATTTCAGATTTACTCCCCATCCCTGGAGGATGAGTGGGGAGATCCCAGCACCATGGAATTCTGCTAAAAGGGCTTTTCCCAGCAGAGGGAACCAACCTGGGATAGAGGGAGGTGTCCCTGCCCTTGGCAAGGGTGGAGCTGGGTGACCTTTAAGGATCTTCCAACCAGAACCATCCCAAGATTTTGTGATCCAATGAAGAAAAGGAGACCTTTGGCACCTGTACCCTCCCACCATGACTGTTCTCATGCCTGCCCTCCCATCTCCAGCTGGATCCTTTATCCATGATTTAGTGTCCATCCTCCAGCTATCCTGCTCCACATCATCAGCTTTTCCTACAGAAAAAATGAAAACTTTGCATTTTACAGGCACTTTTTACTCTCCAAAAAAGCCCCCTGATCACCAAGCCATAATTCCAGTATTTACTGCACATTACTTTTCCTTGAAGTTTCAGTTACCACCACGCATCCAGAGTTTCATATCATCCCCATTTCCTCTTCCAGCTGGCTGAGGATGTTGGCAGGGAGGTTATCAAGCCAGATGCAATTTATTGTTGCTGCCTTCTCCCTTTGTCCAAACATTTTTCTAACCTGTGGAGCTCTCTGGGATCGATCGTCGCGGATGGTTTTTGTTCTGCCAAGCACTGAGCTAAAAATGTCTTTTCTTAATCAAGGAAATGTCCACAGGGGCTTGACTTTGATATGGAGTAGGATATTGAGAGCTTTTGATTAAAAATGTGGGAAAAAAAAAATTGGGAAAAATCCACCAACTGATAGCAAATTCAGACTCTGGTTACAGTAGTTTTACTCCATAAAATACGACCCTATGATTTTACAGTGCATTTCTCTGGGATGATTGGAATCAGATTGGGTTTTTTTCCCTTAAATTCATACTTAGAGAAAAGCCAGACATCCATTTTTTCCATACAGAACCAGCTGTGGGGCTCCTTGGAAAACTGATAGAGAAATTGGATGTTGAGTCTTTAAATCCCGAGCCTTGGTGCTGAGTTGTGTTTAATCTGTGGCAGCTTTTTCTAACATGAAATTATTTTTTAAATTTTTATTTTCTCTGCATTGAGTTAAAAAATAAAGGAAGATCTTGGAACAATTCTCCAGAGGAGGCCCCAGAGCTGCTCCCAGGGCTGGAGCCAGGCTGGGAGAGCTGGGAATGTTCCCCTGGAGAGAGGAGAAGGCTCCAGGGAGAGCTCAGAGCCCCTGGCAGGGCCTGGAGGGGCTCCAGGAGAGCTGGAGAGGGACTGGGGACAAGGGATGGAGGGACAGGACACAGGGAATGGCTCCCAGTGCCAGAGGGCAGGGATGGGTGGGAGATTGGGAATTGGGAATTCCTGGCTGGGATGGAATTCCCAGAGCAGCTGTGGCTGCCCCTGCATCCCTGGAATGCCCAAGGCCAGGCTGGAGCACCCTGGGACAGTGGGAGGTGTCCCTGCCATGGAATGGGATGGAATTCCATGGCATTCAGGATTCAGGTTCCTTCCAACCAAAACCATTCCATGATTCCATGACTCTTGTGGCAGTCATCACGGGAAACACTGGAATCAATCAATCTTCCTTTGTAAAAATATCCCCTAATTTCCTTGGTTCAGATTGAAAAAAGGTTTTCAAAACTCACAGAATAAAGCTTATTTTGGTCACACTTTTTTCTTTAATGGTTTCCTTATTAGGAAACTGGAATTGTCTTTTTTTAAAAATAAAAGTGTCTATTAAAATCTGAAATTTTTTATTCCTAGCTTTTTATTCACTCAAAAACTGAGTGTAAATGCTATAATATATTTGGACACAGTGACAAGGATGGGATTCAAGGTGAGGAAGCCGAGGTGGTTCAGGGTTACATGTTGGACCCCTGGCTGCTGAGAATTTCAGGTTTCTGTGCTGCCAGGCACTGACCCCCAGGAGAACACTGCACTGACCTGAGGCCATGGAGAAGCTTCCAGAATGGAATGACAGAACTGGGATTGTGGGTGTGGAGTTTGGATAGAAGTGTGTGAGATCACAGGGTGGGAAACTCAGAGTTTAAGGGTTTAGAATACAGTAATGGATATAAAGCAAGGTGGAGGTTTTAGGATGGAGATTGGTCCTTCTTTACCTTCTTCTTCTTCACCCAAACTGTACAAATCCATAAGGTTTCACTTTAGTAGGGTTAAAATAGTTATAAAACAATTTTAACATAATATAGAAATAATTATAAAATATTTATAAAATAATTATAGAATAATAAAATAATTATAAAATAATTATAAAATATGAATAAAATTATGTTATTAGCAAATACTTAAATAAAACAAAGACCTATGTAGGTGTTTTAAAGCACTTTTTAAAATGAGCTAAAATAATACCCAGAAAATAAAGGCATGGAAATCCAATTTGTGTTTATATCCAGTAAAAAACCTTACAGGAGATCACGGAATTTGCCAGGATTTTGTCCCAGAATTTATGGATGAACTGACCCACTGCAAATCCATCTAAAATGAACCTCCAGATTTCCACGCTTGTGCAAGGGAGCATTACCCCCACTGAGCTCCAGCATGAATGCTGCTGTTTTCCAAGCCATTCTTCCCGTTTTCCAAGAGAAAATTTGTCAAATTTCTTTCACTCACAGGGAAACTTTCCTAGAGCACAACAGGTGTTTGGCTGGAACGGGATAAGAGCAAAACCGAAGCCCAAGGCAAAGCTTTCCTCCCACCTGCCCCTCCATGGGCTTCTCCAAGACGTTGGGAAAACATGGAAATTCTCCAAAATCCCCCTGGTGAGCTCTGAGGTCATTCCATGCTCCAGCTGCTCACCCAAGGTGACCTCATAGCCAAGAGCGTGACCGTGTTCCCGTTAAATTGATTAATAATGGAGCCATCAAGAGATTCCAGCGCTCCTGCCAGCCAGGAAGGCCTTGGAAGCACGGGTCAATTCCTCAAGGAATTTCCTTTACAAGTTCTTCATTCCTGACTTCTTGGAAATGGATTTTGTTGGAGGAAAGGGCAGGAGGAAAAGGAGTTTGATGAATCCACTTCCAACTGTCTGGAAAGGATCTGTTGGGAATGTGGGATGAGCTGGAGGAGTCATTCTGAATTGTGTAACTCAGCCTCTCTTTTCAGATGGATTTTGTGGTTCTGATTTATTTTATTAAATTGATAAATTGATTGATTAATGGCAGAGTAATCAAAGGGTTCCAGAGCACCTGCCAGCCAGGAAGGCCTTGGAAGTACAATTCTCCACAGAATTTTCTTTACAAGTTCTTTATTCCCCAGGTTCTTGGAGATGGATTTTGTTGGAGGAAAGGGAGGATTTTTTTTGGAAGAACAGGAGCTTGATGAATCCACTTCCAACAGTCTGGAAAGGATCCGTTGGGAATGTGGGATGAGCTGGAGGAGTCATCCTGGACTGTGTAACTCAACCTCTCTTTTGAGATTGATTTTGTGGTTCTGCCTGATTTATTTGATTAAATTGATTAATAAATTGATTAATGGCAGAGCAATCGAAGAGTTCCAGTGCTCCCACCAGCCAGGAAGGCCTTGGAAGCACAGGTCAAATCTCCAAGGAATTTCCTTTACAAGTTCTTCATTCCTGAGTTCATGGAGATGGATGTTTTTGGAGGAAAGAGCAGGAGGAAAAGAAGCTTGATGAATCCACTCCCAAAGGTCTGGAAAGGATCTGTTGGGAATGTGGGATGAGCTGGAGGAATCATTCTGAATTGTGTAACTCAACCTCTCTTTTCAGATGGATTTTGTGGTTCTGATTTATTTGATGAAATTGATTAATTGATTGATTAATGGCAGAGCAATCAAAGGGTTCCAGTGCTCCTGCCAGCCAGGAAGGCCTTGGAAGTACAGGTTAATTCTCCACGGAATTTTCTTTACAAGTTCTTCATTCCTGAGTTCTTGGAGATGGATTTTGTTGGAGGAAAGGGAGGATTTTTTTTGGAGGAAAAGGAGCTTGATGAATCCACTTCCAACTGTCTGGAAAGGATCTGTTGGGAATGTGGGATGAGCTGGAGGAGTCATCCTGGACTGTGTAACTCAGCCTCTGTTTTCAGATGGATTTTGTGGTTTTGATTTATTTGATGAAATTGATTAATTGATTGATTAATGGCAGAGCAATCTAAGAGTTCCAGTGTTCCCGCCATCCAGGAAGGCCTTGGAAGCACAGGTCAATTCCTCAAGGAATTTTCTTTACAAGTTCTTCATTCCCTGGGTTTTGGAGGTGGATATTTTTGGAGCGAAGGGCAGGAGGAAGAGGAGCTTGATGAATCCACTTCCAGCTGTCTGTAAAGGATCTGTTGGGAATGTGGGATGAGCTGGAGGAGTCATCCTGGACTGTGTAACTCAGTCTCTCTTTTCAGATGGATTTTGTGGTTCTGATTTATTTTATTAAATTGATTAATTGATTGATAAATTGATTAATGGCAGAGCAATCAAAGGGTTTTAGTTCTCCTGACAGCCAGGAAGGCCTTGGAAGCACTGGTTAATTCTCCAAGGAATTTTCTTTACAAGTTCTTCATTCCCTGTCTTCCTGAAGATGGATTTTTTTGGAGGAAAGGGCACAAGGAACAGGAAATTGATGAATCCACTTCCAGCTGTCTGAAGAAATGGAATCAGCTTTAGGAGTCTTCGTGGACTGTGTAACTCAGCCTCTCTTTTCAGGCAGTTTTCCTGGTTCTTTCAGATAGCTGGGAAAACAAAAAGAGTGAGGGAATTGGGATCATAAAGATTATTTTCCTTTGCTCTCCTCTATTTTTCACCTGAAAAAAAAATGTTTGAGGAGTAAAACTTAATGCATCCAAATTTGTGCAAATTCCAGGTGAGTTTTATAGACAAGCCAGCCACTTGTTCTGAGTTAATTGTTATGTCGGTGACCAGGAGAAAATCACCAAAGGTTGAAATTCCCAGTTTCTCCTCAGTTTTCTGGGAACAACAAAACTCAAAGTAAAGACAAACTTCTTGGATTTCTGCCCATGAAGGATCTGGCACAGGAGATGAATTCATAGAATCCCAGGATGGTTTGGGTTGGAAAAGAGCTTCAAGCTCATCCAATCCCTGCCATGGCAGGGACACCTTCCACCATCCCAGGGTGATCCAAACCCCATCCAGCCTGGCCTTGGACATTCCAGGGATGCAGGGGCAGCCACAGCTGCTCTGGGAATTCCATCCCAGCCAGGAATTCCCAATTCCCAATCTCCCACCCATCCCTGCCCTCTGGCAGTGGAGCCATTCCCTGTGTCCTGTCCCTCCATCCCTTGTCCCCAGTCCTTCTCCAATTTTCTTGTAGCTGCAGAAAGGCCCCAGAGCCTTTTCCAGGCTGAACAATCCCAACTCTCCCAACCTTTTCCTTTGTGCACAATTCCCATGAAAACCTCTAAATACAAACGTGAAATCCTGGCTCTCCCTTAAATCCAATGAAGAAAAACTGATGGATCAATTCCAATTTAAATCCCTGTTTTAATCACACATTAAATCCATTACATTTACCTTCATTGACCAATTATTCTTAACCAAGCTAATTAGCTTGGGTACTGCAATCTACAAATAATCAAAATAATCCCATCACTAATTAATTAGAAGGTTTAAAAATGTCCTCATTAATTATCACAGAAATGACTAAAATAATTTAGATGTGATAAATCCCATTCTTATTAGGCTTTAATTACGATTAGGACTCAAGCTGATGAATTTTTTTTCTAAGCTGTTTTTAGGGAATATTTCCTTGATTTCCTCTCTGTTTTAGGGAAATGGACTTTGTTGCTTTGTTGCTGTTTTGTGGGAGTTTTAGTAGCTAAAATAATATATTTCTATTTTAATTTAATTTCCAGTTTTGCTTAAAAATGTTCATTTTATTTTTTTTATTTCCTACTGTTCTCCTTTCCCTTTGTACCATCAGAGAACTTTTGCTCTGCATTGAAATTTTCATTTTGTTTGTGCCTTTTTTTTCTTTGTTTTTAATTATTTTAAAAGAAGAGACTTGGAGGGACTTAAAAAACAGTTAACAGTCCTCCAAGTTCCAAAATATTTACACAAATTTTTTGCCTTTTGTGTCATTATGAAGCACTTTTTAAGCCATGGATTATGAAATGTCTTTTGTCTTTGAAGTTATCGAAATGAAAATTAAATTTTATTGTTCATTACCAGAAAAGAGTACCTGGGCACCCAGTCCAAAATACAGAACAGGAAAAGGTCATGGAGATTCCCTTGGGAAATTTTATTTCCTATTAAGTTTTCTGCTGCTCTTTCAAGTGTATTTTTACATGCAGGTCTAAGGTTTTTTTCAGGCAATGTTGTTTAAATAAAAATAGGTTTTCTATTCTAAATTAATATCTTCTCCATAAAAGCTTTATTTGTTATTCTCCTGTGATTTTTTATTGTTATTTTCCCTTCATAACTTTAGAGATGAAATAACCTCAGACTGACATCCTCCATCATCAAAAATCTGATCTTTTAAAGAGCAGAGAAAATGAAATCCTTTCAAATTCTGATAAAATAGAATGGAAATATTGGGATATTTCCTTTTTGAAGGTAGAAAACTACTTTGAAGTATCTGAAATTTCAGTGGGAGGTGGAAGCATCTGGAGAAGCTCTTCCAATGCTTTGGGGCATGATAAAGATTGGAGTGTTGGGAGGTTTGATCACTGCTTTTTATGGGATTGAACCCTTTTTGCTCTACTGAGAAATTCCAGAACCCCAGGGTGGGTTGGGTTGGAAGGGACCACAGTGGGTCACTGGTGGCAGCTCTCTGCTCCATCCCAGAGCACAGGGCTCAGGATTCCACCCTGGCAGGTCTGGAATATTCCTAGGGATGAGATCCCAGCCCCTCTCTGGTCTCTGCTCAGGGCAGAAGTTCTGCCTCCTGCACCGGGAGAATTCCTGGGGTCAGTCCCTGCCCAGGGTTCTGGTGCCATCGCTGGGCCCTGGAGCACAGCCTGGCTCTGCTCTGACCCTCCCTGCACACAGGGACACCCAGGGACACTCAGGGACACCCAGGGACACATGGGGACAGCCAGGGACAGGTAGGGACAGATATGGACACTCAGGGACAGACAGGTACACCCAGGGACACCCAGGGACACCAGGGACCCCCAGGGACAGTCAGGGACAACCAGGGACAGACAGGGACAGACAGGGACAGTCAGGGACAGCCAGGGACACATTGGGACAGCCAGGGACAGAAAGGGACACTCAGGGACACCAGGGACAGTCAGGAACAGCCAGGGACAGACAGGGACACCAGGGACCCCCAGGGACAGTCAAGAACAGCCAGGGACAGACAGGGACATTCAGGGACAGACAGGGACACCAGGGACCCCCAGGGACAGTCAAGAACAGCCAGGGACAGACAGGGACAGACAGGGACACATGGGGACAGCCAGGGACAGAAAGGGACACTCAGGGACACCAGGGACCCCCAGGGACAGTCAGGGACAGACAGGGACAGACAGGGACACCAGGGACCCCCAGGGACAGACAGGGACAGACAGGGACACCAGGGACCCCCAGGGACAGAAAGGGACACTCGAGGACACCAGGGACACTCAGGGACACCCAGAGGCACCCAGGGACACCCAGGGACACAGGGAGACACCCGGGGAAAGATGGGGACATATGGGGACACCCAGGGACACTTAGAGAACATCTAGAGACACCCAGAGACAGCTCGGATACCCAGGGACACTCAGAGCCACCCAGGGACGGACAGGGGCACTCAGTGAACATCCAGGGACACACAAAGAGAGAACAGGGACACTCAGGGACACTCAGAGACACCCACGGATACTCAGGGACAGACAGAGACAGACAGGGACACTCAGCGAACATCCAGGACACACTAGGAGAGAACAGGGACACTCAGAGATACCCATGGATATCCAGGGACACTCAGGAACAGCCAGGAACAGATGGGGACAGCCAGGGACACCCAGGGACAGCCAGAGACAGCCAGGGACACCCACGGAGACTGAGGGACACTCAGGGACAGAGAGAAACCAACAGGGACAGGCAGGGACACTCAGGGACACGTGGGGAACAGACAGGGATAGACAGAGACACATGGGGGACACACAGGGACACCCAGGAACACCCAAGGACAGACAGGGACACACAGGGACACCCAAGGACAGACAAGGACACTCAGGGACACTCAGGGACAGACAGGGAAAGACTGGGACAGCCAGGGACACTCTGGGACACACAGGGACACACAGGGACACGCGGGGACAGACAGGGACACACGAGGACACACAGGGATACCCAGGGATAGACAGGGTCAGACAAGGACACTCAGGGACACTCAGGGACAGACAGGGATACCCAGGGACAGACGGGGATAGATAGGAACAGACAGGCACAGACAGGGACACACAGAGACACCCAGGGACACATGGGGACAGCCAGGAACACTCAGGGACACTCTGGGACACTCATGGACACACAGGGACACCCAGGGACAGATGAGGACACCCAGAGACACCCAGGGACAGACAGGGACAGTCAGGGACACCCAGGGACACCCAGGGCTGAGGCCCCTCTCACTGGGCTCCTCTCCAGGCTGAGCAGCCCCAGCTCCCTCAGCCTTTCCTGGGCACTGAGTTCTCCAGGCCCTTCCTCAGCAGCTCCGTGTCCCTCCTGTGCTGAGGATCCAGAGCTGAACACAGCACTGGGATTGACCTCAAAACTTTGGGAATTTCCATCTTCAAGCTGGTCCCTCACTCTTGTCCAATCCAGGGACAGATTTGCTCAGGACAGACCTGCGGGACCTGTCCTTGAGGCCATGATTGACCAAGGTGGGCCCTGCCTGCTCCAGAGCTGGACACAGCACTGGGATTGACCTCAAAACTTTGGGAATTTCCATCTTCAAGCTGGTCCCTCACTTTTGTCCCATCCAGTGGCAGATTTGCTCAGGACAGACCTGCAGGACCTGTCCTTGAGGCCATGATTGACCAAGGTGGGCCCTGCCTGCTTTTCCAGGCATGCCAAGGAATCCATCTGCACTTCCTAGAAGTTTTTCCATGTGGAATTTGAACCGAGGCCCGTTGGAACACGAACCAAGCAGAACCTGCTGTTCATTAGGGCTGCCAGAGCTCTTGCCTGCCTTTCATGTTGGGTATTTTTGACGTGATCCATTGGAACAGACGCCGGTGGTTGCTGTGCTCTGCACCACGCCAAGGCTCGGATGCTTTCCAAGGTTCCTTCCAGCACCACGGGGATCAGGGGGTCACCTTTATTCCTGTTGAATGCTCAATAGCCAGTCGTGATTGCTGCTATCAGATGGGGAAGCTGATAAGGAGCTGTGAGCAGAAATCAAGCTGGTTTTCATCGCTGGGCTTGTTTAACAAATGTGTTGCAACAGAAGTTTGAGGCCTTCGACATGCAAACCCCAAAGCATTTTGCACTCCTAACCTCTTCCTCCTGCCTCTCCTCTCCTCCAGGAACAGAAGGAGGCAATTTCCAAGGTCAGCATGTCCCCCTTTTGCTCAGATGCTTCTTTGAAAGAGAAAGAAGGGAAGAGACACATTCCTCTTGACCTGTGGATTCCAAGCTTGAAAGGGCTCTGCTGAATAACCCTGCCCTCATTTGAAAGGCTCATTGCTGACATACCTGGGGAGCAGCCAGATCTGATAGGGAATATCCCTCAGAATTCTTTCATGTAGCTCATTTCCTAATCTCTGAGCTCCATCACTGGAAGGTTAATAGGAAAAACAACAAATGGGAATATTGCAGCAATCAGGCAAAAATCCCAAACGCTGTTTACATGGTTACACAGCTTTCATGTGCAGACAGCAAACAGATGGCTCCCTGAGCAGAAAGACACCTAAATTCAGATTTTTTTCCCTCATTGGGATATAATTCCCTCTTCTACCTGGTTCAGCAGTGCCTGG
Source organism: Geothlypis trichas (assembly GCA_009764595.1). Taxonomy (NCBI): domain Eukaryota; kingdom Metazoa; phylum Chordata; class Aves; order Passeriformes; family Parulidae; genus Geothlypis; species Geothlypis trichas. The sequence goes on along the minus strand of CM019901.1, from coordinate 151,369,614 downwards.
AGGCAGCAGTGAGGGATGAGGGATGTGTCACTCAAGGTGCTACAGGGATTCATGGCAAGAAGCCCCAGAAAATTAATAATAAATGATTTATTAATAATAATAATAAATGAGTTGTGATGTCCCTGTTTGAACAGGACCAAGTGCAAAGTGGGGTCAGGATAAACCTGGGATCAATCCAGGCTGGGGATGAAGGGATTGAGAGCAGCCCTGGGAGCAGGACCTGGAGGTGCTGCTGGGTCAGAGTTGGACATTCCCTGATCACTGGGACCAGAAATCCAATTTATCCTGGGCTGATCCCTCAGCCTGGGCAGCAGGGAATGGGGGGAATGGGGGAATGGGGGAATGGGGGAATGAGGGAATGGGGGAATGGGAGGGAATTCTGTCCCTGTGCTCAGGTGAGCCCCACCTGCAGAGCTGCCCCAGCCCTGGATCCAGCACGGGAAGGAGCTGGAGCTGCTGCAGAGAGCCCAGAGGAGGCTCCAGGATGATCCCAGGGATGGAGCAGCTCTGCTGGGAGAGCTGGGAATGTTCACCTGGAGAGGAGAAGCTTTGGGGGGACCTCAGTGTGACCTTCCAGGAGCTGGAAGAGCTGCAGGAAATGGAGAGAGACAAATTCCAAGGGATGGAGGGACAGGACGCAGGGAATGGCTTTGAGCTGACAGAGAGCAGGGTTAGATGGGATCTTGGGAAGGAATTCCTGGCTCTGAGGGTGCCCTGGACAGGGTGCCCAGAGGAGCTGTGGATGCCCCTGGATCCCTGGCAGTGTTCAATACCAGGGACAGGGCTTGGATCACCCTGGAGCAGTAGAAGGGGTTCTCCAGGAGGGCTGCAGCCACCATTTGATGGGACTGCTGCCACCATCCTGTCCCACAGAGTGTCAGCTCCTGTTCTGACTCTGTCACTGTTGTTTTGTATCACTGCATTTTTATTTTATTTTTATTTTTTCCTCAATAAAGAACTGTTATTCCTACTCCTATATCTTTGCCTGACAGCCTCTTAATTTCAAAATTATAATAATTTGGAAGGAGGGAGTTTACATTTTCCATTTCAGGGGAGGTTCCTGCCTTCCTCAGCAGACACCTGTCTGTTCAAACCAGGACAGGGAGACAAAGGGCAAAGCAAATCAAAGCTCCTCATCCCTCTGAAGGTGAGAATGCAAGACCTGGAGAAAAGACAAAAAGGAGGAAATTCCAAGTTGGAGGGATGGGGAAACCCTCAGCAGAGAAAATGCTGAGTTACTGCTGCTCATCAGCTCAGGACAAAGGGGAGGAGTTTTTCCTACTTTTGCTGAGTTTCAGCATTTTGGGTTTGCCTTGGAGTTGATTTTTTATGGCCTCCCAGCTGCTGGGAGGTTTGAAACGAGACTCAAGTGGGTATAAAATATCCCCAGTGACAGATCTGGGTGAGCACTTTGCCAGGGTATCAATAACAGCATCAAATTCTGCTCAGAAATGGGAAAGATCTCATCCAACCTGCGGTGAAATCAGGGGAAAAGACTTTTTGGACTTTGGAGTGGTTCAGTCAGGCCTCAGGCATGGCAATTAAAGCAGATATTGGACAGATTTTGCTGCAGGAATCACCAGAGGGAATTGTTAATGCATTGACAGCACCACCCCACATGTGTAACCAAAAACCAGCACAAAAACCTTTAAATATTTGCTCATCTCCATCACTTGGACCAGTCTGGAAAGTCTTAGGATTAACAGATTTTGGACTATGAGGATTTTCTCATGTAAAATTATTTTCAATATGAGGATAAACAACTGGGAAGAACAGGAGTTGTTTTTATCAATTTTGGTTTTATATATTTGTTTTTTCAGTAATTTTAATCTGATTTCTCCCCAGGATGCTGCAGGATGATGGAGCAAGAGTCTCCAGGATCCAGTCCCAGGCAGTCCTGACTCCCTCAAAGCCTTGGCTATAAATGCTATTTTTTTGTTGCTCCCAAAATTCCCCAAAATAACTTTAATTTTCAATACAAGCCAGGACATTGAGGTTGAAAAGAAGGAGATGAATTGTAGGAAGCTTTAATCAGGATTAAAGGTTCAACTTGGACTTTTGAATGGCAATTTTAAAACATGAGAAATTCTCCTTTATTTCCCTTTTTAAGATTTTTTTTTTTTTTGCAGGTGAGTCTTGCTTAAGTCAGAACCATTCAGGTAATTGGTGTCATTCACTTTTATATTGAGATTTATAAAGATATAAACTGACATAAACAGATATAAACAGATATAAACAGATATTTTCAGATATATTCAGATCCACACCCACACGTGCCTGGGTGAAATCTCACACCAACATTTCCCCCCTCAAATAAGACACACTTTCCTTCTCTCTTTTCTGTGTGGTTTTCTGTATTTATATCAGCATTAAATGTAATTTATTACGTTTGCAGCCTTGACAGTGTGAATACATTGCCATTTATTAGGCATTGGCAAGGCATGGAAACATCTGGTTCCTAAGAAACACGGGATTTTTCTGGAGCTTTTGTTCTGTTCGATGGAATTACTTTGGGAAAAGCTCCAGAGAGAAACCTCTGGCTCGACAGCTTCCAGCCACATTCCTGCAAGAGCCCTTGGCATCAGCAGCAGGGGAAGTTTGGGGCTTGATCTTTTCCTCCATCCAAGGGACAGCAGGGAATGAGAGAGATGGAAACACAGGAAAAAACTGGGAGTGAACTGGGATCTTACCATGCACTGCCTGAATTTTGTAGATTAAAGTTGGAAAGAACCTCCAAGATCATCAGTCCAACCTTTAATTGAACACTCCCATGTCCACTAAACCATGAATGGCCACATTTGTTCATTTTTTTCAACACCTACCTTGTGTTAACCTAATCCGTGGAAAATTTATCTCCGAAATTCCCTCCCAGGTGGAGCCTGACTGATGGGAAGGATCCCAGCATGTGACAGCTCCCAGCAGAGGTCAGATGTGGGAGGAAGGAAACCTGGATTTGCTACATCTGTACCAGCAGCAGAAACAGAATTTTAATCTCCAAACCATGGGAAAGTTTTAGTTGGATGTCTGTCAGTCTCTTGTCCAACCAGCTCATTCCTTTGGAAGAATGACGGAAAAAACTGGAACAAAACCTGTTCAATGCTGAAAATGCCCAAGGATGGAGATTTTGCTGCTGTGGAATTCTAGGAAGAACACTCGGGAAGGATAAAAAACCCATCCCAAAGTTGATAACAAGAGCAGCAGAGTTGGGATGAGAACTTCCAAGTGGCAACAGGTCACAGTGAATTAAAAACCAACCCTAAAAGCAGATTAACATTGAAGCAATGTCAAATCAAATACTTCCGGTCAGCTCAGCGAGGCCAAGTGAAACAATCCTGCCTCAAGGAATGCTGAAATATTTCATTTTTCCCCCCCAAAAAATGCCAAAGGAAAACATTTTGACAGATGCATTTCCATTTAGTGAAAGGAGGAAGAATTAATCTTCTCATCCTAATTTGGAATGAAAGCACATGGTGCAATTCCCTCCCCAGAATCCAAAATCCTAAAATTCTGTGTAAGGAATGAGGGAAGGAAATGGGTAAAATAGGTCATAACAGATCTTCTGGAATTTGGGAATCTGGAAGTGCATTCCATGGCCTTGCACATTTAAATGTGCACACAGTGACACAAAAATAACCATCTCAGTACCCCAAAATTTTGTGAAGGAATTGGATGTATTCCACTGACTTAAAAAATCCCAACAACTAAATCAAATCCACACTCTCTTTCCCAAAGATAGCAATTTTAAATGATGGCAAAACCAGAAGAAAATTCTTCCTTAAAGCTCAGATATCCATCCATGGATTGTTCTCCTGCCTTAGCTCTGCTGGAATTCCGTTCTTCAGTCTGATTCCTGCCATATTTGCAAGGTCCTGGATGTGAGATTTCCTGATATTGATATTCCCTGCCCTTCTTTGCAGGTTTTTGACCCTTTGGAGCAGAACAAGCCTAAAATTCTGGCCTCAAATTCCCTGAGAGCTGTGGAAATCTATGGAGGATTTATGAAAAAATTGATCTATATAACCTTCTTTTAACAACATTTAAATTCCTTGATGGATGGACAGACCTACAGAATTCCTGAGGAAGTGGGGATCTCCTGCCATTTTTTGACTCATTACCTTTGAATTCACTCTGAACACCCGCCAAAAATGAAAACTTATAGGGCAACAATTCTTCACAAAAAGTTGAAATCTAAGTGTAGAACCAACAATATCCTCTTGATTTCCTTTGTCACCAGGAGCTGTAAAAAAGTGCTTCAAGCCAGGTTTGAGGGACAAACCAGAGCATCTCTGGCTGAAAATAGTTGGATTTTAGACTTTTTTTGCAGGTGAGTCTTGCTTGAATAACCCAGAACCATTCAGGTAATTGGTAGCATTCACTTCTATATTGTGATATATAAAGATAAATTCAGATATATACAGATATAAACAGATATATTCAGATACACATTCACACATGCCTTGGTGTGGCCAGCCTGCTTCTGCCAGAATAAGTTGAGGGCTGTGTAGGAAAAAATAGACCAAAAAAATGGTTCTGGTTGTGAGGAGTCCATAGAGTATCCAGGGCTTGACTTCCTGCTCCTCAGATCCAACAGGGAATTCCCAGAGGTGAAGAAGGAACTGAGATGGGAGAGGTTGATCTGCCTCAATGATGCCTTGAGCAGGCTGGCCTAGAACAAAGACTGGACAGAGCTAAAGAATAAAGCAGGGATTTATTAAAAGGCCTCCATGGATGCACCTTGGGCAGCACAAGAGCCCAGCCAGGGCTGCACCCAAGATGAACCAAAATGGCCCCAAAATGCACGAGCGCTCCCGGGGTCTGTCCCTGGGATCAGTTCTGCTCCATTTGCATCTTGCAGTTCATTGTCCCATCCCAGCTTTAGCCCAGGCAGTCCCACCCTGCTTGTTTTTCTCTCTGCAGCCCACGGTGTTTGTGCTCCTGGGCTGAGATTTGGATCATTTGTCCTTGGTGCCCAGCTGGAGCAGGAATTGTTTTGTCTCCCTGCTCTGTGCACAGAGCTCACCATGCCCTGATGTGAAGCTCAGACCCACACACTAAAGCAGCACAGAATCTGAAAATATAAAAATTAAACCTGAGGGTCACCAATCTAGAGAGCTTCCTGGGGAAAGAGAGGGTGGAACAGAGGGTTGGAGCACCTCTCCCATAAGGAAAGGCTGGGAGAGTTGGGATTGTTCAGCCTGGAGAAGGATCTGGGGATTCTTTATTGCAGCCTTTCAATCCTTTGAGGAAGATGGGGACATACTTTTTAACCATGGCCTGCTGTGACAGGACAAGGGCTGATGGTTTCTAACTAAGAGAGGGTTGACTCAGAGCAGATATAAGAATGTTTTGTGACAGCAGTGGAGAAACACTGGCACAGGTTTCCCAGATACATGGTAGATGTCCCATCCCTGGAAATACTCAAGGCCTGGTTGGACAAAGCTTGGAGCAGCCTGCTCCAGTTGCTCATTGCAGGGATGGGGCAGCCCCAGCTTCTCTGTTCCAGGCCTCACCACCCTCAAAGGGAACAATTCCTTCCTCAAACCCACTCCAAACCTGATCTCTGCCAGCTTAAAACCATCCCCTTGTGCTGTCACTGCAGTTCCAGCCCTTTCCAGCTTCCCTGTAGCCCCTCTAGGTCCTGGAAGCTCTGAGGTCTCACAAAACCTTTTCTTCTCCAGGTGGAGCAGCCCCAGCTCTCCCAGCCTGGCTCCATAGGGAAGGTTCTCCACTCCATGGCCTCCTCTGGACTTGCTGCAGCAGTTCCACATCCTTTTCATATTTCAAGCACCACGATATTGCAGGATTTGGCTGGTCAGGGACAAAGGAGATTAACAAACACAAACCCCTGTGTGTCCCCTGTTTTAGCAGTGCCTGTGGGTCACCAGGCCTCGTTCCTGGGCCTTCCAGGAAAAAGGGATAAGCACAATAAAAGGGATAAGAAGGCACTCAACAATTGCTGGAAACAGAAGGAAGAGTCTTCCCCTCTGGGCTGTCCTGTTTGAGGAATGATGTTTCCATCCAGTGATGTTCACTAGGAGGGGCCTAAGATCACAATCCAATACATTTAAGGAATTAAACACTCAGGCCTGAAAGAAGTCGCCCTCAGGCAGAGTTATAAAACAAAGCCTATACACACACACACACATAGAAGCTTTATTTTTATTTTCCAGGATAAGGAGCCAGTCGTGGAGCCCTGGTTCCAGAGGGAAGAGCCAAGAAGGGCTGGAAAGCAGATTTATCTCGTGTTACTGATGGTGGGCTGGCCTGGCTGCAGGAAGCTTTAGCTCCCCATTAGCTCAGGGGATGGCTGCAGGAATGTGGCCTCTCTGAGTGCTGCTCTGACTGCTTGCCCTGGGAAAACTGAGGGAAAAGCATTCCAGGGCCATGGTGGTCCCTGTTTCACTCAGATCAGGTACTGCAGGTACAGCTGGATGAGGAAACGCTGCTCCAGGGCTTTACCACCCTCTGGCTCTGCTCACAATTCCTCACAAATCATTTTGGAGCTCTGGACAGGTCATTTTGGGCTCTTCAGGCCACTTGCAGAGCTCTGGAGAGGTGAGATGTTCTTATCTAAATCTTATCACCTACCTGGTTGCTTTATTTTTATTTTCCAGGATAAGGAGCCAGTCGTGGAGCCCTGGTTCCAGAGGGAAGAGCCAAGAAGGGCTGGAAAGCAGATTTATCTCGTGTTACTGACGGTGGGCTGGCCTGGCTGCAGGAAGCTTTAGCTCCCCATTAGCTCAGGGGATGGCTGCAGGAATGTGGCCTCCCTGAGTGCTGCTCTGACTGCTTGCCATGGGAAAACTGAGGGAAAAGCATTCCAGGGCCATGGTGGTCGCTGTTTCACTCAGATCAGGTACTGCAGGTACAGCCTGGATGGGGAAACCCATGGATGGTGGGCTTTACCACCCTCTGGCTCTGCTCACAATTCCTCACAAATCATTTTGGAGCTCTGGACAGGTCATTTTGGGCTCTTCAGGCCACTTGCAGAGCTCTGGAGAGGTGAGATGTTCTTATCTAAATCTTATCACCTACCTGGTTGCTTTATTTTTATTTTCCAGGATAAAGAGCCAGTCGTGGAGCCCTGGTTCCAGAGGGAAAAGCCAAGAAGGCCTGGAAAGCAGATTTATCTCGTGTTACTGACGGTGGGCTGGCCTGGCTGCAGGAAGCTTTAGCTCCCCATTAGCTCAGGGGATGGCTGCAGGAATGTGCCCTCCCTGAGTGCTGCTCTGACTGCTTGCCATGGGAAAACTGGGGGAAAAGCATTCCAGGGCCATGGTGGTCCCTGTTTCACTCAGATCAGGTACTGCAGGTACAGCCCGGATGGGGAAACGCTGCTCCAGGGCTTTACCACCCTCTGGCTCTGCTCATAAATCCTCACAAATCCTTTTGGAGCTCTGGACAGGTCATTTTGGGCTCTTCAGGCCACTTGCAGAGCTCTGGAGAGGTGAGATGTTCTTATCTAAATCTTATCACCTACCTGGTTGGATGGGTATCCACGTGGCTGTGGAACATCTGAGCCAGTCCCATTCATCCACCCCTCTCTTTTTAGAAATTGCTTTAATTTTATGAAATAAAAAAAGCAAAATAATCTGAATTTTGAATGAATTTTGGCTTTTGAGAAGTGTAATCTGTTGCTCAGAACAGACAAAGCTGTTTCTAGTTAAAAGTGGAAATGTTTTCCTGCGAGTGTCTTCTCCAAAGGCTCTCATTTGATTTTAATTTTGAACAGAAATAAAAACAAGTTCAGGGGCTGTTGTGGGTCTGGTCATGTGAGAATGGATGACAATGAGGTGCTTGAATTCAGCATAAAATGAGGGTAGGGTGAAGTGGATTGGCTCCAAGCAAAATCCATTAGCACTGTAACCTGTTTGGGATCAGGGCCAGCAGGATTCTGCATGGAATTCTCCAAGAAAACCCCAAAGCACGGAGGGATCACAGTCCCTGGGCTTCTGACAAGAAATAGGTTTGGGGGAAATCCTAAAATGCACTTGATTTAATATAAAGCTGGCTGCATCCCATTTGGAACAGGAAAAAATCCCAAGTACGTGGGTGATTGCTCCGTGTGTTCAGGGGGAGTCTGGAAAAAGGCAGAGACTGATCAAAAACAAACAGGTAGAGCCAAACAATCCTTGCTAAGAGACACGAGGGAAGGAAAAATCAGAATTGTTATTCCTGGCAAGAGGCTTAATCAGGCCTGAGTGATGAAACGGATGAAGTTGGGTTTCCTAGAGCACAAGAAGTCTCTCAAGGTAAATTCTGGTGTGTCTGTTAAACAGGATCTGATGGATCATCCATTTCCACCCCCTTCCACCATCCCAGGCTGCTCCAAGTGTCCAACCTGGCCCTGGACACTTCCAGAAATCCAGGGGCAGCCCCAGCTGCTCTGGGTAATTTTAAAAATTACATTTAAACCCTATATAAAACAGATTGAACATTTTCTTTTTTTAATTTAATTTCTTCCCTCTTTTATTACAAGAAGGTATAAAAAGGACAGTAAATTTAAAAATAGCCCCAACTTTGCACCAAAACAATTTACTTTTTTTTACTAAAGTTTGGGTTAAAGGAAATCTGAAATTTGGGATTTTGTATGCTCTCCTGCCTCTGTACACCCCTGAGTGCTTAATATGAACAAATCCAAGTTTTATTTTTCAAAACTCACAGATTCTCTTTCCCAACCACCCTTTTCCTTTGTAACTGCAGAAAGCTGGAAGCTAAACTGTTAAACTTGACAGTGGTTGAACAAAGGATTCAAAAATATTGCAAGAAGAAGAATTCATAATCACTGCAGCCTGCATGGACTTGGCAAAATCCATACAAATTCCTCAAGATTCCCCAGATAACATTTCTGTAATTGTGAAGTTCTGTAGCTCCAGCTTTATGCCATCTACTCTTCCTTGCACAGGGAATTTTGATTCCAAAACTTTTCCTTGCACAGGAGATTTTGATTCCAAAACTTCTCCTTGCACAGGGAATTTTGATTCCAAAACTTTTTCTTGCACATAAAATTTTGATTCCAAAACTTCTCCTTGCACAGGGAATCTTGATTCCAAAACTTTTCCTTGTGCAGGGGATTTTAATTCCAAAACTTTTCTTTGCACAGGGATTTTAATTCCAAAAATTTTCCTTGCACAGGGAATTTTGATTCCAAAATCTTCCATGCCCACCTGGCAACAAGAAGCCAGAACAGCCAAGATCCACGAGGTTGGAGCAGTCTGGTACTTCCCCAGGAAAATCCTCCCAGGGATTTTTTGCAGGTTTGATTTCACCAGGAGTGTTCAGGCTGAGCTGGGAATTGGCACTGGGATAATTCCTTCCCCTAAAATCCTTCCAAAATTTTCCTTGTGGTGTGGCCACGGTAGCAGAGCTCAGGGGTCTCCTGAGGGTTCTCCAGCATTTCCCTGAACCAGGAAAATGAAAAATCCACTGACAAATCCTCCTGTAAACCATTCCTGCACTCCATATATCCTTGTAAAGACAGACACACATCATCAAAAACGCTCCAGCTCTGGAGCAGGTGGAAGAGCTTCATCTGGAATAACCATCCCAGGACGAGGCTTTAGCACAGGAATATTTTCCACAAGCAGATTCCCATTTCCTGATGCAGTTTGTTGGACGTGGGATTTGACAGCTGAATTTTGCAGGGGCACTTCCCCCATAAAAGCACCTCCATGCTTTGAGAGGTTTCCTGGCAGAATTTATATTCCAGATGTGACTTCAGGTACTTAGACCCAGACCAGGCTGGGTTATGGTGCTGAGAAACATCTGCACAAGGAGTTTTGATGAGGAAAAAGTGCTTCCAGCTCCAGGATTAATGTTTTATCCTGTCTTATCCTGTGCTCTGCCTCTTGCATGTTAATAACCATTTAAAATGTGCTTTTCTGGTGGAATAACTGGGCCATTAAGGGATGAAAGGATTTAAAGTTATTATCATTAGCCTGGAAGTCTGGCAGAAAGGAAAGATGAGACTTTCTCTGACTGCATTTTGGAGCTGATTGAAATTCAGAGTGTTCCTGGGAGTTGCTGCCTTGGAGGTTCCCTGTCCTGTTTAGATTTTGGTGCTTCCATGCAGGATCAAACATTCCTTAGACATCTCAGACTGCAGGAAGAACAGTTACAGGAAAAACAGAGTTTCCTCAGTCACAGGAAAAACAGAGGCTGGCACTGATGGCCAGGCTGGAGCTACAACCAGAATATTCCCCAGAGGATGCAAAAGAGCTTAAACAACACTTTAAGCTGGTCCTGAAGTTGTCCCAGTTTGGTCACCTTGAGGTTTGACTCCAGGGCATAAATATGGATGGACAATCCAGCAAATTCTGGGATCCCTCCCATGGTTCTGCACATCTCTCTAATTGTTTGGGAATTTTTTTCCATCAATATTTCCCTGCACAGGCAGAATTTGCAGTTGTATTAAAGTACTTCCTGCTTGAATGAAGACACCATAAAACAAATTATATCAAAATATTTGGGAATTATTTGTTCCTCTGTTCACAGGTCTTTCATTCCTGGTTTCTTCTGCAAGTGTGCTGAGCTAGCAGAATTTAAGGAAGACTCCAGAGCTCGTGGAGTTCAGGAGCAGGAAGAAGACAGTGGAATCCCATATCCTGTCAAAAACTCTCTTCTCTAGACCAGGATTAAATCCCATATCCTGTCAAAAACTCTCTTCTCTAGACCAGGATTAAATCCCATATCCAGTCACAAACTGTTGTCTCTAGGCCAGGATTAAATCCCATATCCAGTCACAAACTGTTGTCTCTAGGCCAGGATTAAATCCCATATCCAGTCACAAACTCATTTCTCTAGGCCAGGATTAAATCCCATATCCAGTCACAAACTCTCTTCCCTAGGCCAGGGTTAAATCCTGTATCCAGTCACAAACTCTCTTCCCTAGGCCAGGATTAAATCTCATATCCAGTCACAAGCTCTCTTCTCTAGGCCAGGATTAAATCCCATATCCAGTCACAAACCCATTTCTCTAAACCAGGATTAAATCCCATATCCAGTTACATTAAATCCCATATCCAGCCACAAACTCATTTCTCTAGGCCAGGATTAAATCCCATACCAGTCACAAACTCTCTTCCCTAGGCCAGGATTAAATCCCATATCCAGTCACAAACTCTCTGCCCTAGGCCAGGATTAAATCTCATATCCAGTCACAAACTCTCTTCCCTAGGACAGGATTAAATCCCATATCCATTCACAGTTTATATCTGGTTGATGCTAAGCAGGAATTGTAATTAAATTCTGTGATAAAAAATTCCATTTTTTCACTTAAAAATGCAATTAAATAAATTCCTATTTTTTTTTTTTTTTTTAGTGTTTGAACATTATTTATGTCAGAGTTTGGAAAAGCTTTGAAATAACCATAGAATCATGGATTGGGTTTGGTTGGAAGGGATTTTAGGGATCATCCAGTTCCACCCCCTTCCTATGCCAGGGTTCTCCAAGTGTCCAACCTGGCCTTGGGAACTTCCAGGGCTCCAGGGGCAGCCACAGCTTCTCTGGGCACCCTTTTAAATATTGCATTTAAACCCTTTATAAAACAGATTTAACATTTTCATTTTTAATTTAATTTCTTCCCTTTTTTATTACAAGAAGGTAAAAAAAAGGACAATAAATTTTAAAGTACCCTCAACTTCACACCAAAACAATTTACTTTTTTTTATACTTCCATGTGTTTAAAAATCTGAAAGAAATAAATTTCTGATTAATTTCAATGTTTTAATTTGTGGGAAGCCTCTGTTGGAACAGGTTGACTGCTCTCAAAGGGCTTCAGGAACCTTCTCTTGAGAGAATATTTCTGTGATTTCCCTGGATTTTAGCTCAAACCTTATGGGTTTCACTCAAAGTCTGTTGGAATTTTAGAAAGAATCCAGTGGACTTTGATGGATCACAACTTCCATGAATGACCAAAACTCCTCCAGATGAGAATTCCAGCACTGCTCGAGCATCCAAACTGGGTAAACTGCTGTCATGTCACTTGAAGGAAATTAAGAAATTACTGAGCCTCAATCCAAATAAAATTCCCTTTGGAAAACAACAAATAAACTTTGCCATCTGGGACTGTCTGGTTTTCTCAAAGGGCTTCCAGAACCTTCTCTTGAGAGAATATTTCTGTGATTTCCCTGGATATTAGCTCAAACCCTATGGGTTTCACCCAAAGTCTGTTGGAATTTTAGAGAGTGAACTTTGATGGATCACAACTTCCATGAATGACCAAAACTCTTCCAGATGAGAATTCCAGCATTGCTCGAGATTCCAAACTGGGTAAACTGCTGTCATGTTACTTGAAGGAAATTAAGAAAAGAAATTACTGAGCCTCAGTCCAAATCAAATTCCCTTTGGAAAACAACAAATAAACTTTGCCATCTGGGACTGTCTGGTTTTCTCAAAGGGCTTCCGGAACCTTCTCTTGAGAGAATATTTCTGTGATTTCCCAGGATTTTAGCTCAAACCCTGTGGGTTTCACTCAAAGTCTGTTGGAATTTTAGAGAGAATCCTGTGGACTTTGATGGATCACAACTTCCATGAATGACCAAAACTCTTCCAGATGAGAATTCCAGCACTGCTCGAGATTCCAAACTGGGTAAACTGCTGTCATGTTACTTGAAGGAAATTAAGAAAAGAAATTACTGAGCCTCAGTCCAAATTCAAATTCCTTTTGGAAAACAACAAATAAACTTTGCCATCTGGGACTGTCTGGTTTTCCACAACATTTTTATTAAAAGCAGCCGGGTGCTTCCCCTGCCTTGGACTGGTTTAAGGAAGGAGGAGATGTTTATGCAAGGAGAAGATGTTTATTTAAGGTTCCTAATTTGTTTAGAGCTGGCAAATGAAACCCCTGGTTGTGTTTGAGTTCTGAGCCCCTTTAAAGAATTGCTCTGTTTAAAGGAGTTTTTGACGTGGATCCATCCAAGTGTGTCCCAAAATGGGAATCATATGCCCAGAGAAACCTGAGCTTGGCATTTCCCCACGCTGGGATTTGGGAGCACAGGGCTGAAACTCTCCAAACTAAAAGAAAAATGGGGGAGTAAAAAAGATTTTGCAGTGTTTTCAACTAAATTCTTCACTTGGTTGTTGATTTATGCCATAGAAAAATACCGATTAGCTGAGATATGAGTTAATCACAGAGTGTTAATAATTTTTAGCCACTTGAAGGATCAGAAGAGGAAACTAACCGTTAATTTTGGGTAGGAGAGGCCAAGGAAAGCCTGTAAAAAGCAGAGAATTGGCCAAAGTCACTACTGTCACTTTTATTTCTAGAGAAAAGCAGGAACAATTCCTTGGTTTTTCCCCCATGTAGCTGCAGGAACCAGGGTCTGGCTGTAGGCACATTCCTGAAAATTCCCAACATCATCCCTGCTCCTTAAGGTGCTTCCCTTGATGCCTTGTGCAGGCTGCCCTAGAACAGAGGCTGGACAGAGCTAAAGAATAAAGCAGGGATTTATTAAAACCCTCCATGGATGCACCTTGGGCAGCACAAGAGCCCAGCCAGGGCTGCACCCAAGATGAGCCAAAATGGTCCCAAAATGCACGAGCGCTCCCGGGCTCTGTCCCTGGGATCAGTTCTGCTCCATTTGCATCTTGCAGTTCATTGTCCCATCCCAGCTTTAGCCCAGGCAGTCCCACCCTGCTTGTTTTTCTCTCTGCAGCCCACGGGGTTTGTGCTCCTGGGCTGAGATTTGGATCATTTGTCCTTGGTGCCCAGCTGGAGCAGGAATTGTTTTGTCTCCCTGCTCTGTGCACAGAGCTCAGCATGCCCTGATGTGAAGCTCAGAATTAGTAAAGCAGCACAGAATCTGAAAAATATAAAAACTAAACCTGAGGCATCACCAATATAAAGAGCCTCCTAGGGAAAGAGAGGGTGGAACAGAGGGCTGGAGCACCTCTCCCATGAGGAAAGGCTGGGAGAGTTGGGATTGTTCAGCCTGGAGAAGGATTTGGGGATTCCTTATTGCAGCCTTTGAATCCTTTAAGGAAGATGGGGACAGACCCACACATGAAAGCAGCACAGAATGTGAAAATATAAAAGTTAAAACCTGAGGCATCACCATGGCTCAGTCTGTGCTCTGGGGGATTTAAGGTGTTTTCCAGCTCCCTGAGCCAGGTGCTCTGTTGGGATCCATCCCCCTGGAATTGATCTGGAGAGCAGAGCAACAATCCTGATGGATCCACCATTCCACCTGGGGAAATTCTGGAGTGACCCAAATTAATGAGGATGCAGGGAGAAATGTGGCCCTTGATAAAGAATTCTAATCAGCAGCTGAATGTGCAGAATTCCCAGGGATGGAATTAACTCTCCTATAGGATCCATCTTCCCCCTCCAGGATGATTCCTTCATCAACTCCTCCCCTCAGCATTCCTTTCTCCCTCTGACCAGCTGTGGTGGTGTTCACAGGTGTCCCAAGATGAGGAAAGGGATTAAAATCTTGACTCCAAGTTTCAGAAGGCTGATTTATTATTTTATGATATATATTATATTAAAAGAAAATTATATATTAAAACTACACTAAAGAATAGAAGAAAGGATTTCATCAGAAGGCTTGAAAGGAATAGAAAGGAATGAAAATAAAATCTTGTGACTGACCAAAGAATCTGATACAACTGGGCTGTGATTGGCCATTAATTAAAAACAACCACACGAGACCAATCAAAGATGTACCTGTTGCATTCCACAGCAGCAGATAATTATTGTTTAAATTTAATTTCTGAGGCCTCTCAGCTTCTCAGGAGAAAAGATATTAGCAAAAAGATTTTTCATAAAATATCTCTGTGACAACCAGCCTCATGATTTAGCTGCTCTTAAAGTTTTCTTCCAGGTTCTGGCACCACCCTAAATTATTATTTTATGGGGATTTCCAGTCATCCCTGCTTCCCAAGAAAGCAGCAAGTTTCCTACAGGATTCTAATAAGAATATTTTGTGCTTTAAATGACTTTTTTGGTGAAGCTCCTCCCTTCCTCATCCATTTCTCTTTATTCAACTAATTTGAATCAGCCCTCACTTTTCCAAGATTTTCTAGGCCAGATTCCTGTAAACATTCAGGTCTCAGTTACATGAGTGGAAAATGAAAATATCCCAGGAATATGAGTGGGGTTATATCAGATTTTCCCTGGATGTGAGGGTGGGTTTTGGTGACAGCAGGGTCAGTTCTCAATTTTATTGCTTTATTTTGCAGTGAAGTTTTGAAGCAGATTAATTCACTTTTACCATCATTTATTCCCTTCCTCTTCTGAGTATTTCCTTGTCATTTGGCTTAAATGTCCTCAAATTAATTTGGAAAAATTAAGGCCCTGTCTTAGTTCTTAGAGCTGAACTGAAGAGAACCTGTTTTGTTTTTCCAAAATGTGGATAAAGCATTTTTATCAACTCCTTTCCTTCATTTTTTATTTCAGTTTTGGTCAAATATCATAAAATATTGTATTTATTATAAACCCATCATCCTCATCAGGGTTAAAGGCAAATCAGCATGAGGATCAATATGATTTTCTAAGAAGTGATCCCAAATCTTGTTAAATATTCTCTCCCAGACCTTCTGTGTCTTCAATGTTATTACAGAAGTGATCTTTGCTCCTCCCCATTCCAAATTACTCCTTAATTTTTTATTTTATTATTTCACAATCCAAGACTAAAAGAAAAGTCATTAGTTTATTGCATTAGGGATTGTTTTTGCTTGTGCAGTAACTTCCTTGAGCAGCCATCTTCCTTTCCCCCAAATATTTTCTATTTAATTTATTTTTTCGAATTTTTCTTTGAGAATCTGATTCTTCATTTTTCATGTTGAAACCCAGTGACTTTAAATGACACTGGGAATCTGTTTTGGTTTCAAGCCTGGACTCAGAACCTGAAATTCCTTCCTGGATGGATCCACTCTCTGGGAATATTCCATTTTCCCAGGAAACTAATGGGAATTTTCCCATTATTATGGGATAAAATAATTATCATTGATTTAATCACTGTAGAGCCTCTTGCTGCAAACCAACGTGAATCTTCCGTGTGGTTTCTCCTTGTGGGGACATCCAGGATGGCCAAGGGTTGGGATCCAATGGGATCAGAGGCCTTGGGGTCACTCTGTGCCTTGCTCTTTATGACCCAGAGTCATTCCAGGCCCACCACCACTAATGCAGATCTGCACTTCCCACGGGGGCTCACAGGGGCTCTCATTCCCTTTCCAATCCTTCAGAAGGTCGAGATCCAAATGATTTTGGGGTGTTCCCTCAGAATGGAAGGGTGGGTGTGAGGCCCTGAGTCATCTCTAGGCCCTGTGAGAAGCCTCAGATGCCATTGGCGATCTCAGACCAGGGAATTATGGAATTTTGGAATGCTTTGGGTTGAAAGGGACTTTAAAGCTCATCCAGTCCATCCCCTGGATGGGGCAGGGACACCTTCCACCATCCCAGGTTGCTCTAAGTCCCATCCAACCTGGCCTTGGAGACTTCCAGAGATCCAGGAGCAGCCCCAGCTTCCCCCAAATGGAAGGGTGGGTGTGAGGCCCTGAGTCATCTCTCGGCCCTGTGAGAAGCTTCAGATCCCACAGGGGCTCACAGGGGCTCTCATTCCCTTTCCAATCCTTCAGAAGGTCGAGATCCAAATGATTTTGGGGTTCTCCCTCAGAATGGAAGGGTGGGTGTGAGGCCCTGAGTCATCTCTCAGCCCTGTGAGAAGCCTCAGATGCCATTGGGGATCTCAGACCAGGGAATTATGGAATTTTGGAATGGTCTGGGTTGAAAGGGACTTTAAAGCTCATCCAGTCCATCCCCTGGATGGGGCAGGGACACCTTCCCCCATCTCAGGTTGCTCCAAGCCCCATCCAACCTGGCCTTGGGCACTTCCAGAGATCCAGGAGCAGCCCCAGCTTCCTCCAAATGGAAGGGTGGGTGTGAGGCCCTGAGTCATCTCTCGGCCCTGTGAGAAGCCTCAGATCCCACAGGGGCTCACAGAGGCTCTCATTCCCTTCCCAATCCTTCAGAAGGTTGAGATCCAAATGATTTTGGGTGTTCCCTCAGAATGGAAGGGTGGGTGTGAGGCCCTGAGTCGTCTCTCGGCCCTGTGAGAAGCCTCAGATGCCATTGGGGATCTCAGACCAGGGAATTATGGAATTTTGGAATGGTTTGGGTTGGATGAGACCTTAAAGCTCATCCAGTCCATCCCCTGGATGGGGCAGGGACACTTTCCACCATCCCAGGCTGCTCCAAGCCCCATCCAACCTGGCCTTGGGCACTTCCAGAGATCCAGGAGCAGCCCCAGCTTCCCCCAAATGGAAGGGTGGGTGTGAGGCCCTGAGTCATCTCTCGGCCCTGTGAGAAGCCTCAGATCCCACAGGGGCTCACAGGGGCTCTCATTCCCTTTCCAATCCTTCAGAAGGTTGAGATCCAAATGATTTTGGGGTGCTCCCTCAGAATGGAAGGGTGGGTGTGAGGCCCTGAGTCATCTCTCGGCCCTGTGAGAAGCCTCAGATGCCATTGGGGATCTCAGACCAGGGAATTATGGAATTTTGGAATGGTTTGGGTTGAAAGGGACTTTAAAGCTCATCCAGTCCATCCCCTGGATGGGGCAGGGACACCTTCCACCATCCCAGGTTGCTCCAAGCCCCATCCAACCTGGCCTTGGAGACTTCCAGAGATCCAGGAGCAGCCCCAGCTTCCTCCAAATGGAAGGGTGGGTGTGAGGCCCTGAGTCATCTCTTGGCCCTGTGAGAAGCTTCAGATCCCACAGAGGCTCACAGGGGCTCTCATTCCCTTCCCAATCCTTCAGAAGGTTGAGATCCAAATGATTTTTGGGTGCTCCCTCAGAATGGAAGGGTGGGTGTGAGGCCCTGAGTCGTCTCTCGGCCCTGAGAGAAGCCTCAGATGCCATTGGGGATCTCAGACCAGGGAATTATGGAATTTTGGAATGGTTTGGGTTGGATGAGACCTTAAAGCTCATCCAGTCCATCCCCTGGATGGGGCAGGGACACCTTCCACCATCCCAGGTTGCTCCAAGCCCCGTCCAACCTGGCCTTGGGCACTTCCAGAGATCCAGGAGCAGCCCCAGCTTCTCTGGGCACCCTGTGCCAGGTCTTCCTCACCTTCCCACGGGATCATTTCTTCCCATTATCCCATCTAACCCTGTCCTCTGTCAGTTTAAACCCAAATCCCATGGAATATCAGGGCATGGCTTGGCTGACCCCTCACTGGTGGAGCTGGGGAAATGATGAATGTGATCCATCACCCCATTAAGGTGGGATTCCCCTCACCTAATTTTCTGTACCTAACTGAAACTGCAGGAACAGACTTACAATTAGCCCTCCAAAGAGTAATTTCAGTTTTTTTAGATAATTACATTAATAATTAAGTGTCTCCTGGAGGTGATTGGGATATTTCACTTCCCAGTGGTTAAACTGAGGTGGGAAGGATTTCATTCTTCAGTGACTTTGGAAGCCCCACCCTGGAATTCCTGGATATAACTTTCCTCATCTTGTAGCGTGATTCTGCTGAGTTCCACCCTTGCAGCTCAGGGGTGGTTTCACCCTTCATTAATTTTAAGGAAATAGAAGGCAAAGTTGCTTTTTTTGATTATTTATTTTCAATTTTCTGCCACTCAACTCCCTGAATTTCAACAACCCCTCGGCTATAATAAGCAAACAGCAGGCAGAAATACAGATTTATGGCAGAAATACACTTGGCTGGATCCCTTTTCCCTGAATATTCCCAAAAGCTGCGTGGTTCCTCCACTCCTCCAACCTCAATGTACATAACAAATTCCTTTTGTTTGTTTTTTGTCACTTCCAGGCTGAAAGTCCATAACTAACAGCAAATGGTGGTTTGTTTTCCATGCCATGGTTGGTATTATTTATGTCCTGGCTGGGTTTATAACTTTCACTCCCTCCCCATTTCTCGGAGAAAGGCCTCTGATGGCCATTAATTTGATGATGTATCTGCAAGGAACGTGCCAGCACTTGTCTCCCAATAAATTGGAATGGACAGGAATGGGTTTGGGCCATTGCCAGAGAATTGGGTTTGTGGGTTTTGCTACTCGGGCTGATTTGGACAGAAGAGCTGCATTTAACATCTGTGTAAAACCAGAGCAAGAAAGGCAGGGCAGAAAAGGAGAGGGGGAGTAAACAGCCAACTTTTCACAAAAAAAAAAAAAAAGATATTTTTGCTGCCCTCCATGATTAATCAGCCCAGTCCTGTCTCCATGAATTGACATTTTAGAGGTCTGTGGGTGACAGGTGGGTGACACTGGAGGTGGAGATTGAGAAGGTGGAAAAGGCCAGGTTGGATGGGGCTTGGAGCAAAATGAGGAACTGATTGGGGGCTAAGAGCCCTCCTACCATCCCTGGAAGTGTCCAAGCCCAGGCTGGATGGAGCTTGGAGCAGCCTGGGACAGTGGGAATTGTCCCTGCCATGGCAGGGGTGGCACTGGATCATCTCTGAGGTCCCTTCTGACCCAAACCATCCCTTGATTCCAGCTGGATCTCCATTCACTCCTTCTATGGTCATAAAACATGTCTGGAAAGTGAATCCACCTCACCTTCTCCAATGTGTAAATTATATTCCATGTATAATTACTTCTTTAACTTGATATATAGGGATTTTACACAATGAGACTAGGCCTGGAATGATGTCATATTTTTATTGCATTAATTAGTGGACTTTGGGGGAAAAAAAATTGACTTTTCAGGCAGAGAAGATCTTTTTGAGTGAAAGGCAGTGATAGGAGAGAGAGGAAAAGTTTTAAACTAAAAGAAGAGATTTAGATTAGATTTTAGAAGGAAATTCTTCTCTGGGAGGGTGTGAGGCCCCCACAGCAGCTGTGGCTGGCCCTGGATCCCTGGAATTGTCCAAGGCCAGGTTGGACATTGGGGTTTGGAGCACCCTGGGACAGTGGAAGTTGTCCCTGCCCTTTCACATCCTTCCAACCCAACTCATCTTGGGGTTCTTCCAAACTTGAAGTGGAGATTTTCTCCTCCCTCCCAGCTGCTGGGTTGTGACAAGGGAGGTGAGGAGGAAGAGAAGCCAAACCATGCCCTGGTGAGTTCAGTGTCTCTGACAAAGGAGTTGGGCTGGGTTGGGTTTTATTCCTGGTTTTATATAAAATATTTATAGACTGCAGGCTCAGGGGGGCCATAAGTGATGTGCAAAAAGAGGCAAAGCCAAGCCAAGAGTGAACAGTGGAACCTAAATAACCACCCAGAGCTTGGAGACAGGGAGAGGCTCCCTCTGATATCCATGGTGGGAAAACCCTTCGGGATATTGAGGCCACACTTAATTGGCGGATGAGGGAATTAATAACAAGTCCCTATCTGCAGGAATCTCAGGATTTATTCCAGAGTTTGGGGTATTTTTTCCTTTACCAGACACGAAATGAGCTGTGTGCTGTAGTGTTTGTAATAAGGAAGGAGAGGGCGGAATTCATTCTGGGATGTGGGATCATTCCCAGCGTTTATCAGATGGCTCATGGAATGGGATGATTTCATTGTCTGCTGTGACCAATATCGCTGTTTCCAAGTGGAAACATGCAAATAAACTTAAAAATGGAGAATTCTCTTCAGAAATCATGGAAAGAGTTCCATAAAATTCAGCAGGATTCGGCTCAGCACCCTCATGCTCAGATTTTTCCTTCTTACAGAGGCAGGAATTGGATTTCCATTGGGATATCTCACCAGACAGCCCAAACTCAAAGGCAGGAATCACCTGCCAAGCAAGAAAACAAACCCTCACATCATTTACTGAGCACACAAGAGAATGAAACCATGTATAAATCTTTAAATACACAAAATTAAAGTTGAACACAAGGAAAAAGGAATGCCACTGTCATGATTTAAAAGCTGATTCTTTTTTTTACCTGGCTATGATGGCTCCTTGTCAAGATTTTCCCTTGAATTATTTTGGGGTTAAACCAATGAATCTTTTCCTTTTCCTTTTCCTTTTCCTTTTCCTTTTCCTTTTCCTTTTCCTTTTCCTTTTCCTTTTCCTTTTCCTTTTCCTTTTCCTTTTCCTTTTCCTTTTCCTTTTCCTTTTCCTTTTCCTTTTCCTTTTCCTTTTCCTTTCTTCTTCTTCTTCTTCTTCTTCTTCTTCTTCTTCTTCTTCTTCTTCTTCTTCTTCTTCTTCTTCTTCTTCTTCTTCTTCTTCTTCTTCTTTCTCTTCTTCCTTTTTTCTTTTTTCCTTTTTCCTTTTTCTCCTATTTTCTCCTTTCTTGTTCTTCATCTTATTTTCTTAAATAATCTACTTCCCTCTATCTCAAGGCATGAGCTTCCCTGTGGAAGAAAAGCAGAAGGATCCTTCTCAAAACCTTCTCCTGTTTCCAGTTTTGCCATGTTCTTAAGCAAATCCAGTTTTTCCAAATCTAGGAGTCATCCAAACCCCCTCTCTTAATTAGAAAGACACTACAGTAGATAAGAGCTGTTCTTTCTATACCAAATCCTAAAATATAAATGGTTTTTTGCTTCAAAAATCATCTCAGTGGGGTCTTCATCCTCAACTCCAAGAGGACTTAAGAACCTGAATAGAACAGAAAATCCAGACTAAGTAAAAATAGGAAACAACATTTTCCTCATGTTTTATTCTGTTAAAATGAGAATTTAGAGAGTGGAGTGAGGGATTTTATATAAAAATACTCCTGTGTTGGGAAGACAGTTCTTGGAAGGGTTTTCCTCCACCAGCACCAACACAGGGGTCTGAGTGAGTTCAGAACCAGCTTGAACACAAACCCTGTGAGGAAGCCCTGAGGGAGCTGGGGGTGCTCAGCCTGGAGAAAAGGAGATTCAGGGCTGCCCCCATCACTCTCTGCAGCTCCTGAAAGGTGCCTGTGCTCAGCTGGGGCTGGGCTCTTTCTGCAGCAGCACTGACACAGCCAGAGCACACAGCCTCAAGGGAAACACAGGTTGGATAGCAGGGAAAAGTTTTTCACAGAAAGAGTGATAAAGTTCTGGAATGTTCTGCCCAGGGAGGTGGTGCAGTCCCCATCCCTGGGTGTGTTTAACAAAGCCTGGATGTGGCACTGGGTGCCAGGGGTGAGTTGAGCTGTTGGGGCTGGGTTGGACTGGATGACCTTGAAGGTCTCCTCCAACCCTGTGTGATTCTGTGATTCTGTAATACAGTAGGGATATAATTGATTATCTGCTGCTGTGGAATGCAACAGGTGCATCTGGGATTGGCCCATCTTAGATTGTTTCTAATTAATGGCCAACCACAGCCCAGTTGGCTCGGACAGAGAGCCGAGCCACAAAACTTTGTCATAATTCTTTCTTTTCTATTTCTAGCCAGCCTTCTGATGAAATAATTTCTTCTATTCTTTTAGTATAGTTTTAATGTAATATATATCATAAAATAATATAAAAGGCCTCATAAAAAATAATCATAAAAAAATCAAAAAATAAAAAATCATAAAAAATAAAAAAAAATCATAAAAAAATAAAAGGCCTCAATTTTTATCTTGAAGGTCTCTTCCAACCTTGTGATTCTGTGAATTCTGTGAAAATAATTCCCTAAGCAAAAACACGAGGAGACAAAGTTTAAGACTTGCCTGGGATGAGGAGAAATTTTTCCCATGGTATTGACAATTCCTTGGGTGCACAAAGTTCATGGATTTGTTAGAACTGATGCTGAGCTCAACAGCCCAGGAATGACATCAGCCCTGAACCCCACCCAGCGCTGGGGGAGCGGAAAGTCGGATAAATCCCTCTGGACACAGCTCCTTAGGAAACCAAACCTTCTGCCAGCCCCTTTCCTTGGGGCTGCTGTTATCTTGGACTCTGTTCTTCCTGGCTGGAGAGCGCCAGGAAGCGTTTAGGGAGTGGGTAATAATAGTTTCATGCTAATAGGAAATGGCAGCCTTGGAAGTGGCCAGACGAACTCAAACGGGACCCCACAGCTCTCGGAGCATGTGTGGGAATCCCACAAAGCTTTGAAGTGCATCCAAAGCACACAGAGCCTTTAATTCCCCTGTAATTGCCAGTGTCAATAGTCAGCGGGGATCCTTGGGTCATTTATTGTTTTAATCTGGGAGCAATAGTGGCTGACAGGGAGGGGAGAGGGAGCAGAGCCCGGCTGGGAGCTGGGGGAAATTCCCTTTGTGTGCCTGGAGGGCAGGAACACGATGTGGCTGCGAGGACACCCCAGCATCACCGGCTGGGGCTGTGCACAGATCACAAATGGGATGGGGCTGCTGAGAAAGAGCCTTGAGCTGTTTGATTTTCCAGCATCAGCCTCATTCCATGGTTATGACAATGGGGAGATGCCACCAGCTCACATCCCAGGCAGCAGACAAAGAACTTAATGTTACAACTCACTTTATAAGTTTTGTGACCAATCACACAAAGCAAAAGCACATTGGCAGTAGCTCCATCCAACCCCTATAACCACACTTACCTTTGGTTAAACAATGCTTGCTTATTTTGAATAAAATACCTGTTTGTGAGCCTTAAAACACAATGCACAGAGCTCCATGATTAAGCTTCAAACTTCCTGATATCTCACTAGATAAACTTTTCTGCAGCTTAGGGGGTTGTTCTAGCCAAGTGTGATGGTGTTCACAGGGTTCTTGGATGAGGGAAGAGATGAGGATCTGACTCCATGTTTCAGAAGGCTGATTTATTATTTTATGATATATATTGTATTAAAACTATACTAAAAATAGAAGAAAAGGTTTCATCAGAAGGCTGGCTAAGAATAGAAAAGAAGGAATGATGACAAAGGTTTGTGGCTCGGCTCTCTGTCTGAGCCAGCTGGGCTGTGATTGGCCATTAATTAGAAACAACCAACATGGGCTAATCACGGATGCACCTGTTGCATTCCACAGCAGCAGATAATCAATATTTATATTTTGTTCCTGAGGCCTCTCAACTTCTCAGGAGGAAAAATCCTAAGGAAAGGATTTTTCATAAAATTGTCTGTGACAGCCAAGCATTAATACACAGACCATTGTTCTATTTGTCCTTAATTTCTACTTTTAAAATAATTTTTCTGCTGACCAATCTCATGGCTGCTGCTTAGGTCTAATCACAGTTCTGCTGTCTCTGGGGCCTGCCTTTTGCAGCTTTCCCAAAACCCTCTGATTTTCAGGCTTCCCACACACAGGACACAGGGAAGCAGCACCAAGGCTGATTTTGGGCTGTCTGCAGAGCTCATCCTGCTCCTTCCCTGGTGGTTTGCCAAAACCCTGGTGGTGGAGCCAGAGGGGAAGGAGCTCTTGGCTTGCAAAGGAGACAGTGACTCCTTTTGTTCAGCTCCTCTTTGCTCTGGTGAAATCCTGCTGAGATTCCTCCATGGATGTTCCAAAACTGCCATTTCCTATTTGAGTGACACTGTTTTTACCCTATTTTTAATTAGAGTGACACTGTTTTTACTCTATTTTTAATTAGAGTGACACTGTTTTGACTCTATTTTTAATTAAAGTGACACTATTTTTACTCTATTTTTAATTAGAGTGACACTGTTTTTACTCTATTTTTAATTAGAGTGACACTGTTTTTACTCTTTACTAAAGCTAGCCAGGGCAGGTCCGTCGGACTCCAAGTAGCCTTTGATTATCAGAAAAGTTACAAAATTCTTAGAGTTCCTCCAAGGAGTAAAGTACCTATTTCCACAGAGAATAAATATTCCAGCTCTGAGCTGCTTGGCTCCTGGCTCCTGTCATGTATTTCGGACCCTCCTTGCCTTCCAGAGACTGACTGTCCCTATTCTGCAGCAAATACTGACAGAAAAGAAGCTGAAACATTCTCTTAAAAAGTGGGAAGTCTTTGGCTTTGCAGTATGAATTTCCAGGAGGTTTCCATGCCTAAAGGTCACTGAGGTTGGGAAGATGCTCAGCTGATTTTTTTGTAAATCCTGAGCTTTACCTTTTCCATTTTAAACTTTTCTAAGAATTTTGAGGAGTAGAAGGCTCATCTTTTGTCAAAAAAAAAAAAAAAAAAAAAAAAAAAAAAAAAAAAAAAAAAAGAGAAGAAAAGGGAAGAGGAATGTGTGTGTCTTATGGGTACTTGGGAAATATGGATTGGCCTTTGCTGAGAGGGACCTTAAAGCTCACCCAATGCCATGGGCAGGGACACCTCCCACTGTCCCAAATTGCTCCAAGCCCTGTCCAGACTGGTCTTGGGCACTGCCAGGGATCCAGGGGCAGCCACAGCTGCTCTGGGCAACCTGTGCCAGGGTCTGCCCACCCTCAGAGCCAGGAATTCCTCCCCAAGATCCCATCCATCCCTGCTCTCTGTCAGCTCAAAGCCATTCCCTGTGTCCTGCCCCTCCATCCCTTGGAATTTGTCTCTCTCCACGTTTCCTACAGGTCCTGTAAGGTCCCACTGAGGTCCCCCCAAAGCTTCTCCTCTCCAGGTGAACATTCCCAGCTCTCCCAGCAGAGCTGCTCCATCCCTGGGATCATCCTGGAGCCTCCTCTGGGCTCTCTGCAGCAGCTCCAGCTCCTTCCCGTGCTGGATCCAGGGCTGGGGCAGCTCTGCAGGTGGGGCTCACCTGAGCACAGGGACAGAATTCCCTCCCTGCACCTGCTGGCTGTGAAACCCATAGGAAAAAAAACCCAAACAAATCCTAAAGGTTTTTCCTATAGGGGGACAAGAAATTGAGGGAAAACATTTCTAAAAATTATCATAGAAAGAAGATCAGATTGCACAAACTTCTTTCTGTATCCATTTTTCCGCATCCAGCAGAATCCAGTGCTTTGCTGCTGATTGGAAACCCTTCAGAGGATGGGAGTCACTGCCAGGGGTCAACAGATTCCAAGGAAAGAGCCCTCCATGGTTTGAAGTCCCTTCACTCGTTTTTGGGATGGCGTCTCTCCTCCATTCCCTCTCCCACAGGGAGCAGGGTGGCCTTGTCCCCAAATCCTGAGGTGGCTTCCATGGCTGATGTCCCCCAACTGCTCAGTGGCTTCTCCACTCCAACCCTGCAATTTTATCCCAAAAATAAAAGGTGAACAAGAGGGAATTAAGCTGCTTTACCCAGCCAGCCCTCAGGAGCTGTTCAATGGAGTTCATCTCTCCCTTGGGCAGCTGCAGGGTAAAATTTTCTGATCTTTCAGCTGGATTTTTTTTTATTCCTCTCTCTTTTATTTTTTTTTAATTTTTATTTTTAAGTGAAAGATATCATGTTCCAAATTAAACTCTTGGAAATTTGCCAGCAGTGTTAAAAAGCTGCCTAAAATATGCTGAAAAAAGGAGAAGTAAATTGAGCGAAATTGGGTTTTGGAAAGGAAAAAAAAAAAGAAATGTTCTGGTCAAAGTCTTTCCAGAATATTTGTGAAACAATTTATGGGAGCTCTAAACTAGTGAGAAGAATGCCTGAAAGGTGAATTTCCTTCCTGCAGGACACAGGGAATCGAGGAAGACATTTCCCTAATTTAGCTATTCCTTCATGGATGAACGTGTCAACAAAATTCTGCAGGCTCTGGAGTGAATATCCCAAATTTTTGAGGTGGTGAAAGGGTGAATTCCAGGCATTGCACTGATCCTTCACTTGGTAAAAACCTCATTTGTCAACACAGCTTTAATTATTAGAGCACCTGGGATGTCCAGGTGGTCCCACAGTCCCTCATTCCCCATCCTAATTCCTGTGTCCCTTTGGATCAATTATCTGAGGCTGATAATTGATCCAGATAATTGGATCAATTATGTGAAATAAATAACCCCCAGTTAAGCATCTCCCTGCAGGGAGAGAAATCTCTGGAAAAAACCAAACCACCCCATCATTCCCTCTATTTCTATCCCTCTTCCTCCTGTATTTCTACATATTTTAGGGATAAATATTTTGTGGGAAAGAGAGGTTTGATACAGATCTTAAATAAATTCTTCTGCAATGCCATAGTTAAGACATTCCTTGGAGAGGGAAAATCTCTTCAGTCTATCCCTGCTTTGGGTTGATTTGGGAATTCCTCAGGAGAACACAACCAGTGGGAGAATCACAGAACAGGGATGGGAAGATGTTGGGTCAGAGTGGTTGGGTCTTCACCTCACAATTCCATTGGGATTGTGCCAGAGTTTTCTGTTTTTCATACTGACTTTGGATTTGCAGAAACCTTGCTTTAGAAACAGCTAACAAACATTTAAAATCATTTAATAATATTAAAATGAGAAAAAACAAGGATATCATGAGCTGGGACCACTCTTTATGATGGGAAAATATCCACAGGGATGAGGAGAGGTTGGGAACTCACTGGGGAAGACATGGAATGAATTCTCAGCAAGAAATGGTTTTAAAAATGAACCTGCTCCCATTCCACACTGAAACCTTTGGGATCCATGGAGAATTCCCAATCATATTCCTGGATGGTCCAAACACTACCACTCACAATATCCTGAGTGGTTTTGTGGTCATTTTCCAGATTTTACAGGAGAGGGGTTCAAGCCCCTCTCTGTCTACTCCAAGGGATTTTTAAGGGTGTTAAGGAGATTTGATTTTAAGGATATTAAGTAGATTCATGATTTTTTTAAATCATTAAAAATTATTTTCTGTGGGAGATTGTGCCCTGGAAAATATCCATAGGGATGAGGAGAGGTTGGGAACTTCACTGGGGAAGACATGGAATGAAACAGCAGCTGGAATTCAGATGAGATTCCAAATTATGTTACTTAATCCAGGGGTTGTAGGTGGAGGCAAAGCCCTCAATATTCCCTGTGAATGTGGCAAGTGCTCCACAAAATTCCTGCTGTTTTCCTGCCAGAGTTCCCTTCAAATGTTCTGTCCTGTATGGAAATGGAGATTTAAAATCCCAAATCGAATTGCAGCTCTGATATTTATTTGGGAGATGGATAGAAAAAGCAAACTCAAATTAAATCAAATACTTGTAGCAAGAAAAGTTGTTTTCTGAAGAGGAAAATAAACTTGGTCGGGAGATGAAAATAAACTTTCCCTACAGGAAAACCTGAAATAATGTTCATTTTTATTTATTCTTCAAATGGTTTATTTCAAACTTTCTTTAAAATATAATAAAAATCCCACTTTAGAGAGAGGTGCTGAGTTGAAGGAAAACATTCACTTCATTGGAATTTTAATTTTTTCTCCGTGTAAACTTTGGAAACACCAAATACAGAGGAACTTCAGCCTCCAAGAAATTTAAACACACATTTTAATAGGAATTCTCTGGAAGGGTTTTTTTTAAAATAAGAGGATGTCTCTGAATCTGTATGAACTCCATAATTCTGTATGAATGATCTGTATGAATTCCATAATTATCCAATTAAAATTTGGATAATTGTTCCAGCTGTGGTTTGGGAAGTCCAGCCCTCCCCTGAAAATGATATTTGGGAAAAGGTCCTGTTTTAGAGACACTTAATTCCATGTACAGCCTGTTCTGTGGGGATCCCAGAGTGCTGATGGAGCCTGGATCTGGTGCAATTCAACCCCTGAATTCTCCAGAGCCATTCCCTGAACTGCATTCTCCTGAAGGGTTTTTTTTAAAAGAAGAGGATGTCTCTGAATCTGTATGAACTCCATAATTCTGTATGAATGATCTGTATGAATTCCATAATTATCCAATTAAAATTTGGATAATTGTTCCAGCTGTGGTTTGGGAAGTCCAGCCCTTCCCTGAAGATGATATTTGGGAAAATGTCCTGTTTTAGAGACCCTGAATTCCACGTACAGCCTGTTCTGTGGGGATCCCAAAGTGCTGATGGAGCCTGGATCTGGAGCAATTCAACCCCTGAATTCTCCAGAGCCATTCCCTGAACTGCATTCTCCTGAAGGGTTTTTTTTAAAAGAAGAGGATGTCTCTGAATCTGTATGAACTCCATAATTCTGTATGAATTCCATAATTATCCAATTAAAACTTGGATAATTGTTCCAGCTGTGGTTTGGGAAGTCCAGCCCTTCCCTGAAGATGATATTTGGGAAAACGTCCTGTTTTAGAGACACTGAATTCCATGTACAGCCTGTTCTGTGGGAATCCCAAAGTGCTGATGGAGCCTGGACCTGGAGCAATTCAATCCCTGAATTCTCCAGAGCCATTCCCTGAACTGCACCAGGGGATGGAGAGGAAGAACAAGACCTGGATGCTGCAGAGAAGATTCCTGGTCCCCCCAAATCCAGGGAGAGGCTGTTCCCTGCCTGGAACCAGGAGAAGTTGGGATGAAAGCCACGGGAAGCAGATCCACGTGGGAGTTTTTCCTGTTTGCTCCTTTTGTTTCCCTTTTATTGCTCAGAAAAAAGTGTTCATTTGTAGGATTCTGAACTCTGGAATGTTTTATGGCCGGAGTGGTTGGGACCTCACCTCACAATTCCATTGGGATTGTGCCAGAGCTTCGTGTTTTTCATACTGACTTTGGATTTGCAGAGACCTTGCTTTAGAAACTGGTTAAAAACATTTAAAATCATTTAATAAAATTAAAATGACAAAAAACAAGGATATCATGAGCTGGGACTACTCTTTATGATGGGAAAACATCCATAGGGATGAGGAGAGGTTGGGAACTCACTGGGGAAGACATGGAATGAATCCTCAGCAAGAAATGGCTTTAAAAATGAACCTGCTCCCATTACACACTGAAACCTTGGGATCCATGGAGAATTCCCAATCATATTCCTGGAGTATCCCAACAGTACCACACACAATATCCTGAGTGGTTTTATGGTCATTTTCCAGGTTTTAAAGTGAATCCCAAACCCTGGAAAGGTTCAAGTCCAGGACAGGGAATGTGGATGCACCAAACATTGGCTGAACCAATCCATGAGAATTCCCATAATCTCCTCCACAGGGTTAAGATTTCCCCTCTTGCACCTTTGTAAACTTTCATTTTGCTATGGTGATTTCACTGCATGAATAAATTCCTCAATCCCATCCCATAACCATCCACTTTTCCTTATCCAGCACTCCTGTCCCAAGATGAACAACAGTATTCAGGTTTTATTTAAGATTTTCAGGGAAATTAAATAGAAAAAAAAAGAGTGGGCATTGTGAAATTATTCCAGGATGAGACAAACAGGGAAAATAATATTTAAAAAAAATTTAAAAGGAGAAAGAATGTTTGTGTTAGTACTCAAAGCAGCTGTCCTTAATTATCCAAAATTAAAATTAATCAGAAAGATTAAATGGAACAAGCAAGACCTTGGAAGATGACAAAAATTCCTTGTAGAACCTTTTGCCTTATTATTTTTCCCCAAATATTTGCTTTCATCCCCTGATTAAAGATGAAAAAAGGTATTTTGGAGAAGAATGATGTGGGTTTCACCGAATTTCCCAGATTCCCAAGAACCCCTGGGAGGTTATTCCTGAGCAGCCACTTTTGGAGCTCTCACCTCTGACATTCCTCTCCTCCCAGCCTTGCAGCAGCACCAGAGGAGCCCTTGCCACAAATTCCTTTTCCTGCTTCCTCCCTCCACCAAGTTTGGAGTTTATTATTCCTGTAAAAATTCTTTCATTTTGGTTTTCCCAAGCACTGAAGAGCAAAAGTGCTGCAGCAAAATAGAACTTTCCTCCAGAAGTAGTTGGTGGTCCTTTCCTGACCCAGAAATCCAGAGTCAATAGGATATTTTATGGAATTCTTTAGTGGATAAGGAGAAGACAGACCTGGCCTGATATTTGTGACTGTGTGGAGAAGGGGAACCAGCAGGAAAAGGAACTTTAGGAACGCTGTGGGTTCAACGATTTTTGGGATTGATCCATGGCAAGAGTTTCTGCCTCAATGCTGAGAGGTGAGGAATTTATCCCGTTGGGATGGAATAATTACATCCATCTCTGGTTTGGGTTCTCAGGACTCATCCAAAAGCATCAGGGAATCATGGAGAAACAGAAATTCCTGCAGAATTATCAGAGGAGCAAGTGCATCTCCTCAGGAATTTATCTGCTGGCCAGACTGAGAGGCACAGATACTTTCCCTGTGCAAGGTGCAAATGGAATAGTTTGAGTTTGAATCCAAGGGATTGGGTAGACTTTATCTCTCCCATTTCCCAAAACAAAACAAAACAAAGCAAAACAATAAAAACCACGCCAGTAGATTTGGAATAAATTGGAAGCAGCAACAATGAGCACGAGTGTAAAATCTCATCTGATTCCCCCTTCTCTCCCTGTCCTATTCCAATTGTGCAGCTCCTGTGTGATGACCTTGAAGGCTGCAATGTTTCCTATCACCCCATTCCCACAGCCTGAAGGAAAAGTTCCTACAAGTCCTTTTGCAAAGGCGAGGGAAGGGGAGGAGGAGGATTTGATCCAGTTGGGATGGAATAATTACATCCATCTCTAGTTTGGGTTCTCAGGACTCATCCAAAAGCATCAGGGAATCATGGAGAAACAGAAATTCCTGCAGAATTATCAGAGGAACAAGTGCATCTCCCCAGGAATTTATCTGCTGGCCAGACTCAGAGGCACAGATAATTTTCCTGTGCAAGGTGCAAATGGAATAGTTTGGGTTGGGATAGAAGGGATTGGGTTTATCTCTTCCATTTCCCAAAATAAAAACCCCAAAACAATAAAAACCACGCCAGTAAATTTGGAATAAATTGGAAGCAGCAGCCGTGAGCACGACTGTGAAATCTCATCTGATTCCTCCTTCTCTCCCTGTCCTATTCCAATTGTGCAGCTCCTGTGTGATGACCTTGAAGGCTGCAATGTTTCCTATCACCCCATTCCCACAGATTGAAGGAAAAGTTCCTTCAAGTCATTTTGCAAAGGCGAGGGAAGGGGAGGAGGATTTTATCCAATTGGGATGGAATAATTACATCCATCTCTAGTTTGGGTTCTCAGGACCCGTTCAAAAGCATCAGGGAATCATGGAGAAACAGAAAGTCCTGCAGAATTATCAGAGGAACAAGTGCATCTCCCCAGGAATTTATCTGCTGGCCAGACTCAGAGGCACAGATAATTTTCCTGTGCAAGGTGCCAATGGAAAGCTTTGGGTTGGGATGCACGGGATTGGGTTTATCTCTCCCATTTCCCAAAATAAAAATCCCCAAAACAATAAAAACCACTTGAGTAAATTTGGAATAAATTGGAAGCAGCAGCAGTGAGCACGACTGTAAAATCTCATCCCATTCCTCCTTCTCTCCCTGTCCTATTCCAATTGTGCAGCTCCTGTGTGATGACCTTGAAGGCTGCAATGTTTCCTATCACCCCATTCCCACAGCCTGAAGGAAAAGTCCCTTCAAGTCCTTTTGCAAAGACGAGGGAAGGGGAGGAGGATTTGATCCAGTTGGGATGGAAAAATTACATCCATCTCTGGTTTGAGTTCTCAGGACTCATTCAAAAGCATCAGGGAATCATGGAGAAACAGAAAGTCCTGCAGAATTATCAGAGGAGCAAGTGCATCTCCCCAGGAATTTATCTGCTGGCCTGACTGAGAGGCACAGATACTTTCCCTGTGCAAGGTGCAAATGGAATAGTTTGGGTTGGGATCCAAGGGATTGGGTAAGGACTGACTTTATCTCTCCCATTTCCCAAAACAAAAACCCCAAAACAATAAAAACCATGCCAGTAAATTTGGAATAAATTGGAAGCAGCAACAATGAGCAGGACAGTAAAATCTCATCAAACTGCCCCTTCTCTCCCTATTTTTTCCAACTGTGCAGCTCCTGTGTGATGACCTTGAAGGCTGCAATGTTTCCTATCACCCCATTCCCACAGCCTGAAGGAAAAGTCCCTTCAAGTCCTTTTGCAAAGGGATGGGAAGGGGAGGAGGATTTGATCCAATTGGGATGGAATAATTACATCCATCTTTAATTTGGGTTCTCAGGACCCGTTCAAAAGCATCAGGGAATCATGGAGAAACAGAAAGTCCTGCAGAATTATCAGAGGAGCAAGTGCATCTCCTCAGGAATTTATCTGCTGGCCTGACTGAGAGGCACAGATACTTTTCCTGTGCAAGGTGCAAATGGAAAGCTTTGGGTTGGGATGCACGGGATTGGGTTTATCTCTCCCATTTCCCAAAATAAAAACCCCAAAACAATAAAAACCACGCCAGTAAATTTGGAATAAATTGGAAGCAGCAGCAGTGAACATGACTGTAAAATCTCATCTCATTCCTCCTTCTCTCCCTGTCTTATTCCAATTGTGCAGCTCCTGTGTGATGACCTTGAAGGCTGCAATGTTTCCTATCACCCCATTCCCACAGCCTGAAGGAAAAGTCCCTCCAAGTCCTTTTGCAAAGATGAGGGAAGGGGAGGAGGAGGATTTGATCCAGTTGGGATGGAATAATTACATCCATCTCTAGGTTGGGTTCTCAGGACCCATTCAAAATCATCAGGGAATCATGGAGAAACAGAAAGTCCTGCAGAATTATCAGAGGAACAATGAAACTCCCCAGGAATTTATCTGCTGGCCTGACTGAGAGGCACAGATACTTTCCCTGTGCAAGGTGCCAATGGAATAGTTTGGGTTGGGATCCAAGGGATTGGGTAAGGTCTGCCTTTATCTCTCCCATTTCCCAAAATAAAAACCCCAAAACATTAAAAACCACGCCAGTAAATTTGGAATAAATTGGAAGCAGCAGCAGTGAGCATGACTGTAAAATCTCATCTGATTCCCCCTTCTCTCCCTGTCCTATTCCAGTTATGCAGCTCCTGTGTGATGACCTTGAAGGCTGCAATGTTTCCTATCACCCCATTCCCACAGCCTTAAGGAAAAGTCCCTTCAAGTCCTTTTGCAAAGTGAGGGAAGGGGAGGAGGGGGTGGCATAGGGAGGATTTCCCATTTCTGGCCTCGTGCCTTGGCTTGGGAGGGCTGGGATGGCCCCCCAGGTTAGTCCAGGCCTGGAGACGGATCAGGCCCTGCCTGTTGTGACTGGAATACGTCAAAAGACAAGGGATCCAATCCCAGTGGTGCCATTCCCCACCCGTGCCATCAATTAACTCATTAAAAAGTGAAATTCAGAGCAGCGGGAGACATCAAATGAAAAGATTTGCAAACGAGTCCTCCCCACTGGGCCTTTCAGGGATTTCTGGGAGGTCCTTTTGCTGCTGCCTGGCTTTCCCACCATCTCCTGTCGCTTCCTGCATGAACTCCATCCCCTCTGAATCCTAAAGAAAGTCCCTTTTTTCCGTCCCTTCTGAGGCTTCATTGTGGCTTTGCTCCCTGCCAGAGGCAAAGCTCCAGCTGCCCTCAGGAAATGTCCCAGTCTCTCCTCATTCCCTGGGCTCCTGGCCAGAGGCCTCTCTTCTCCCTCTGGCTGTTCCCTGTCTTCCAGAAGCTTCTCCCAGCTGAGCCAGCTCAGGTATTTCCAGGAAAGAAAATTCCACCTTCACTGTCCCTGCCCAACCCGGCCTTGGACACTTCCAGGGATGGAGAATCCACATTTTTTCTGGAAATCTGCTCCAGGGCCTCACCAGTTTTGGTGAAAATCACAATTATGTCTCTCTGCAGCCTTTTCTACTCCAGGCTGAACAATCCTTAACTCCAGCTCTTCCAGGTGTAATCCAGAGGAATTTGGGAGGGAAAATGAGGTAAAACTTCATGGCAAAGCGGGCAGAGAGGTACCATGGACAGAAAATGGGAAACAGGGAAAAAGAAGCCTCCAAGGGAATGATTCAGGGGAAACCCAACCTCTCCCAGTCTCACTTTCCCCTCACATTCCCTCCCAAGGAGGCAGTGGAAGTCTGGCTGTGGAAGGATTTTGCACTGCTTTGGAGCAAACCCTGGCAATTCTGCAGGAATTAACAATCCCAGAGTGGTATCCATGGCATCCCCGGGGCAGGATTGGGAGCTGTTTATGTCTGTTGGCTTGATCACGCCCCACTTGATGCCAAATCCTTGCCACTGACTGACTCAGGCACTAAAATTCAATTTTTTTTCCCCTGCCAGATGTTTTTTATTTGGCACAGAACCTTGCAGGGTGCCTTTCAATCATTCCTGCTCTCCATGTTCGGTTCCTAAAGAAAATTCCTTCTGCTGAGTTTTCTATCCACAAATATCCCAAATGTGGTGCAAGGATACTTTGAAATCTTGGGGATGGTTCTTTTCTTGCTCTGAGAATATGGAAATATTGGAAAAAGAGCCTAAAATCCAAGGGCTGCAGGGTGGAGGAGCAGGAAGGGCTCTGGTATCCATGTGGAGAATCAGAATCACTCTCCCTCCCTGGAGACTCATAAATTAACTGGATAAAAATAAAGATTTACAAGGATCTGCCACCATTTTTTATTTATGTTTTTCTGGGCCACACCAATGGAATCAACAGAGCTGGGATTGAATAATGATGGGACAAATTATTCCAGGGAATGGCTCAGAAGACACAGAAAAATAAGAGATGGGGGTATTTTTCCATAGGGATTGAACATGTTTCCCTCTTCCTAGAAGGGAGAAACGTTAGTAATTATTTTCAGGACAAATCTGTCAACAAAAGTGTGGAATTGTTCTTTCAAATCCATGATTAATAACCCAATAAATCTCTGTCCTAAGCATTGGGAAAGGTGAGGACAGATTTGCTGTTTGGAGACAGCTCCGACTCATCCCTGAGTTATGAGCTCACGGGTGATAATTGTGTTTGGGAATATTTTAAATCCACTAAAATTCCTGGCTGGCAGTGCCACACCTCCCCAGTCCTGGGCATTGATGGATCTCTCCTTCCCCATTTTGCTCCCCTGATGATTTTCCCAGAGTCGGTCACTGGGTTCAGTGAACTCAAAGCCTCTCCCCTTCCAGGGCTCTGGAATTTCTTCCTGGCACAGGGACAGGATTGCTCCTTGCCAGTGACTCAGAGCTGGCAGGAGGGAAGGGACTTCCTGAAAAACACATTGCACGTGTCCAGCTGGGCAAGTTATTCATGCAACCTTTGCTGCCTGGCATCAGGGACAGGCTTGGGAATCTAGAAAAGGAAGAGGGAGGTAAATTCCAGATATTTGCAGATCTGTTCCTGGAGCTGGCCTTGGTGGGGGTAAAAAGAAAAGAAAAAAATTCTGAATTCTGTTCTCCCACTGATAAAAGATGGGATAAACAAATGGGGATGTGATAAGGAGTGGAAGGGAAAGGTTTGGAGTGGGATTGTGCCAGAAAAAACGAAGGATGGCTGCCATCCCATCTGGATATGGCTCTGGAAGTGGCAGGGATAGCCATGCATTTTAAAGGATTTGGGGTAGGAAGTGTAAGTTGAGGTCAGTCCCCACCATCTCAGGATAAAACACTGGGAATATTCCCTTAAATATCCCTTTAACAAATTTCCCTTAACCAGACATGGAACTCCTCTTCTGACAAGGTAGACAGGAGACTTGCTCACCCTCTGATGACCGACAAGTCTCAGATTTATTGATTAACAGAAACACTTTTATAATCACAGTAATAAGGCTGATACATATTGCAAAAGTAGAGCTCACTATTGGTCAGCTATAAAAGTCAGTCCCACCTTTCTCAAGATGTTTGTGGCTCCTTTTTTACCTCCTGTTATCACATAATTTATAAAACAACTTCTTGCTCAAAGAAACCATGTCCTTGAATGAGGCAGCTGTTGCTTTCTCAGATGCTCTTTCTCACGTTTCTTTTCCCATGGACTGTGTCTCAGTAAAAAACTGTCCACACTCTTCAGTATCCCCAAATTCTCTGGGAATCTTTTACTTTCTCCATGTGGATATCATTACCATAAGATGGAAGTTTCCAGCTAAGTTTCTGTAAAATTTAAATTTCCCCATACCCCATTCCTCTGCCTGGTGGGTTCCCAACAGAGAAGTGAATTGTGGGATGGATGGGATTTCTCTTTTAGGATATTTCTGGAATGCTGGAGGCACAGACAGGAGATAGCACAGCCTTCACTGCTGCTCTGCAAAGGTCTTCTTTGAGTTTGTCCCTCTTTGCCAAGAGGTTTTCCTTCCTCTGTTCCCACTGGGAATGCAGCTGCCTCCAGAACATTCCTAGGAAAATCAATATGGATTCTGCATGGAGGAATCCCAGAGCAGCTCAGTGGTGTCAAAGACACCAAGTGACCTCTGGAATTGGGTCCCCACACTGATAAATATCCAGGAGTTGTCTTGCCATGGATAAAAACCCCTTTGGATTCTGGCACATGGCTTATCCTGATCCATCTCCCTGTTTTGGCAGCAGTTCCTGAGGGAATCATTCCAGCCCTTCCCTTGGATTGTCCAGCAAGGAAAATCCCAGTGCTCCGCCAGAATAATAATAAATAAGTGAAATAAATAATAATTAAGTGAACCTTAATTAAGGAATGATCCCAAAACACCTTGGCACCCTCACATTCCACGGGCATGGAATGCCATGGATTAAAGTGCTCCCTCACCTTCAGTGTGGCCCACAGAGCTGAAAGAAATCAGGGAAAATCAAGGAAAAATGGAAAGCAGATGGGAAAAAACCTACTCAGGATGAGAAGAAGCTTAA
This sequence comes from Geothlypis trichas, assembly GCA_009764595.1. Taxonomy (NCBI): domain Eukaryota; kingdom Metazoa; phylum Chordata; class Aves; order Passeriformes; family Parulidae; genus Geothlypis; species Geothlypis trichas. The sequence continues at coordinate 151,332,376 of CM019901.1, read as the reverse complement.
AAAACTTAATAAAACCATTTGTAAGTGTTAAAAAATATGTTCCTTTAATTTTTTTATTGTGGTTTTACTTTTTGTTGTTGTTGTTGGGGTTTTTGTTTTTTTGTTTTTTTGGTTTTTTTTGTTGTTGTTTTGGTTTTTGTTTGTTTGTTTGTGGTTTTTGGGTTTATTTTGTTCTGTTTTTCGGTTTTGTTTTTTGGGTTTTTTTTCCAAGGATTTGGTCCTCCTGAAATGGAAGTTTTTAGGAAGCAGTGGAACAGAATTCCACACTTAGGCTTGGATTTACCCAGCCGTTCACAAGTCAATGTTAACAGTGCTGAGAAATACAGCACTAACAAGTGTCAGGTTGCTCAAAAATCCCATATTCCCCAAAATTAGAGGAAGCAAGGAAAGAAGTGAACCTCAGGAAGATGTTTTGGAGTTGCAGCATCTCCTGGGAGCCCTCATGGAATGGTGCCTCCTGTCCTCCTCCTCTTTCCCTCAGGGACAATCCAACCTGAGAGGGGAAGTTCATGGAGGAAGAAGGAAACGGAAAAACAATTTTTCCATTTAATTTTCCCAATTAAATTTCCCAATTTAACTTGCTTCTCTGCTGGGAGAAAGGAAAAATAAAGTGTTGCAGCTGTGAGAGGCTGGACTCAATCGGGAGACTGGGTTTGGATTTCCTTGGAAAAAAATTTACAGCTGCTGCTGAGTTTCAAGCATTTCAAATGAAGATATGAGGAGACCAAATTGGATTTGAAATGGAGATCCCATAAAGGTGATAAAGAACCAAAGTCCATGTGCTAAACCCTGGGTTTTACATGGAAAAATGGTGCAGGAATGATCCTGGCACAGGTGAATCCAGCATGGAATTCCCTTAGCCTTGAGTTACCCTCTCTGCCTGAGGCTCAAACTCAAAGTTTGCATGGAAAAATGATAAATAAACCAAGGAATAGCCAATTTCCAGCCCCAAAAATAAGCAGGATAATCCCTGCTTAAACTTGGGTTTTACATGGAAAAATGGAGTGGGAACGACCCTGCCACAGGTGAATCCAGCATGGAATTCCCTTAACCATGAGCTTCCCTCCCTGTCTTAGGCTCACACTCAAAGTTTGCATGGATAAATGATAAATAAAACAGGGAAGGGCCAATTTCCAGCCCCCAAAATAAGCAGGATAATCCCTGCTTAAACCCTGGGTTTTACATGGAAAAATGGAGCAGGAACGACCCTGCCACAGGTGAATCCAGCATGGAATTCCCTTAGCCTTGGGTTACCCTCTCTGCCTGAGGCTCAGATTCAAAGTTTACATGGATAAGTGATAAATAAAACAGGAAAAAGCCAATTTCCAGCCCACAAAAAAAGCAGGATAATCCCTGCTTAAACCTTGGATTTTACATGGAAAAATGGCGCAGGAACAACCAACCCTGCCACAGGTGAATCCAGCATGGAATTCCCTTTGCCATGAGCTTCTGTCCATGCCTGAGGCTCAGACTCAAATTTTGCACAGAAATGAAAGATAAAACAGGGAAAAACCAATTTCTAGCCCCAAAAATAAGCAGGATAATCCCTGCTAAACCCTGGGTTTTATATGGAAAAATGGAGTGGGAACGACCGACACTGCCACAGGTGAATCCAGCATGGAATTCCTTTACCTGTGAGCTTCCCTCTCTGTCTCAGGCTCAGACTCAAATTTTGCACAGATAAATGATAAATAAATCAGGGAAGGGCCAATTTCCAGCCCCCAAAATAAGCAGGATAATCCTGTCTTAAACCCTGGCTTGTACATGGAAAAATGGTGCAGGAACGACCCTGCCACAGGTGAATCCAGCATGGAATTCCCTCAGCCATGAGCTTCTGTCCATGCCTGAGGCTCAGACTCAAAGTTTACATGGAAAAATGATAAATAAGCCAGGGAAGAGCCAATTTCCAGCCCACAAAATAAGCAGGATAATCCCTGCTTAAACCTGGGTTTTACATGGAAAAATGGAGTGGGAAGGACCCTGCCACAGGTGAATCCAGGAAGGAATTATCTTAGCCATGAGCTTCTGTCCCTGCCTGAGGCTCAGACTCAAATTTTGCAAATGATAAATAAAACAGGGAAAAAACGATTTCCAGCCCCCCAAATAAGCAGGATAATCCCTGCTTAAACCCTGGGTTTTACATGGAAAAATGGTGCAGAAACAGCCCTGCCACAGGTGAATCCAGCATGGAATTCCCTCAGCCATGAGATTCTGTCCCTGCCTGAGGCTCAGACTCAAAGTTTACATGGAAAAATGATAAATAAACCAGGGAAAAGCCAATTTCCAGCTCACAAAATAAGTAGAATAATCCCTGCTTAAACCCTGGGTTTTACATGTAAAAATGGCTCAGGAACGACCAACCCTGCCACAGGTGAATCCAGCATGGAATTCCCTTACCATGATCTTCCCTCCTTATCTGAGGCTCAAAATCAAAGTTTGTGTGGATAAGTGATAAATAAAACAGGGAAAAAACAATTTCCAGCCCCAAAAATAAGCAGGATAATCCTGTCTTAAACCCTTGGCTTTACATGGAAAAATGGAGCAGGACCAACCCTGCCACAGGTGAATCCAGCATGGAATTCCCTTAGCCATGAGCTTCTGTCCATGCCTGAGGCTCAGACTCAAATTTTGCACAGATAAATGATAAATAAACCAGGGAAAAGCCAATTTCCAGCTCCCAAAACAAGCAGGATAATCCCTACATAAACCCTGGGTTTTACATGGAAAAATGGCGCAGGAATGATTCTGCCACAGGTGAATCCAGCATGGAATTCCCTTACCCGTGAGCTTCCCTCCCTGTCTTAGGCTCACACTCAAAGTTTGCATGGAAAAATGATAAATAAAACAGGGAAAAAAACGATTTCCAGCCCCCAAAATAAGCAGAATAATCCCTGCTTAAACCTGGGTTTTACATGGAAAAATGGTGCAGGAATGACCCTGCCACAGGTGAATCCAGCATGGAATTCCCTTAGCCATGATCTTCCCTCTCTGCCTGAGGCTCAGAGTCAAAGTTTACATGGAAAAATGATAAATAAAACAGGGAAAAGCCAATTTCCAGTCCCCAAAATAAGCAGGATAATCCCTGCTTAAACCCTGGATTTTACATGGAAAAATGGAGCAGGAACGACCAACCCTGCCACAGGTGAATCCAGCATGGAATTCCCTTAGCCATGATTTTCCCTCCCTATCTGAGGCTCAAAATCAAAGTTTGCGTGGATAAGTGATAAATAAAACAGGGAAAAAACAGTTTCCAGCCCCAAAAATAAGCAGGATAATCCCTGCTTAAACCTGGGTTTTACATGGAAAAATGGCTCAGGAACGATTCTGGCACAGGTGAATCCAGCATGGAATTCCCTTAGCCATGAACTTCCCTCCTGGTCTTAGGCTCAAAATCAACGTTTGCGTGGATAAGTGATAAATAAAACAGGGAAAAGCCAATTTCCAGCCCCAAAATAAGCAGGATAATCCCTGCTTAAACCCTGGGTTTTACATGGAAAAATGGAGCAGGAACAACCCTGCCACAGGTGAATCCAGCATGGAATTCCCTTAGCCATGAGCTTCTGTCCATGCCTGAGGCTCAGACTCAAATTTTGCACAGAAATGAAAGATAAAACAGGGAAAAACCAATTTCTAGCCCCAAAAATAAGCAGGATAATCCCTGCTAAACCCTGGGTTTTACATGGAAAAATGGAGTGGGAACGACCGACACTGCCACAGGTGAATCCAGCATGGAATTCCTTTACCTGTGAGCTTCCCTCTCTGTCTCAGGCTCAGACTCAAATTTTGCACAGATAGTGATAAATAAAACAGGGAAGGGCCAATTTCCAGCCCCCAAAATAAGCAATATAATCCCTGTTTAAACCTGGGTTTTACATGGAAAAATGGATCAGGAACGACCCTGCCACAGGTGAATCCAGCATGGAATTCCCTTAGCCTTGAGTTACCCTCTCAGCCTGAGGCTCAGAGTCAAAGTTTACATAGAAAAATGATAAATAAACCAGGGAATAGGCAATTTCCAGCCCCAAAAATAAACAGGATAATCCCTGCCTAAACTCTGGGTTGTACATGGAAAAATGGCTCAGGAACGACCCTGCCACAGGTGAATCCAGCATGGAATTCCCTTAGTCATGAGCTTCTGTCCCTGCTTGAGGCTCAGACTCAAATTTTGCACAGATAAATGATAAATAAAACAGGAAAAAAGCTATTTCCAGCCCGCAAAATAAGCAGGATAATCCCTGATTAAACCTGGGTTTTACATGGAAAAATAGCTCAGGAACAAGCAACCCTGCCACAGGTGAATCCAGCATGGAATTCCCTTAGCCATGAGCTTCTGTCCATGCCTGAGGCTCAGACTCAAATTTTGCACAGATAAATGATAAATAAAACAAGGAAAAACCAATTTCCATCTCCCATAACAAGCAGGATAATCCCTGCATAAACCTGGGTTTTACATGGAAAAATGGCTCAGCAACGATTCTGGCACAGGTGAATCCAGCATGGAATTCCTTTACCCGTGAGCTTCCCTCTCTGTCTGAGGCTCAGACTCAAAGTTTACATGGAAAAATGATAAATAAACCAGGGAATAGGCAATTTCCAGCCCCAAAAATAAGCAGGATAATCCCTGCTTAAACCCTGGGTTGTACATGGAAAAATGGCTCAGGATCAACCCTGCCACAGGTGAATCCAGCATGGAATTCCCTCAGCCATGAACTTCCCTCCTGGTCTTAGGCTCAAAATCAAAGTTTGCATGGATAAGTGATAAATAAACCAGGGAAGAGCCAATTTCCAGCCCCAAAAATAAACAGGATAATCCCTGCTTAAACCCTGGATTTTACATGGAAAAATGGAGTGGGAACAACCAACCCTGCCACAGGTGAATCCAGCATGGAATTCCCTTAGCCATGAGCCTCTGCCCCTGCCTGAGGCTCACACTCAAAGTTTACATGAATAAATGATAAATAAAACAGGGAATAGCCAATTTCCAGCCCACAAAATAAGCAGGATAATCCCTGTTTAAACACTGAGTTTTACATGTAAAAATGGAGCAGGAATGACCCTGCCACAGGTGAATCCAGCATGGAATTCCCTTAGCCATGAGCTTCCCTCCCTGCCTGAGGCTCAGACTCAAATTTTGCACAGATAAATGATAAATAAAACAGGGAAAAGCCAATTTCCAGCCCACAAAATAAGCAGGACAATCTTAAATCCACAAATCTAAACTCTCTTCCATCCCAACCCAGCAAATTCCCAGTGGGAAACAGCCTGGCCCTGCTCTGCATCCCACAAAAAAAGAAATCCCAGAAATTCCAGATTCCTCTTCCTACCCCAGCACCAGGAGCTGGGATCCAAATCCCACAAATTTCTTGTTATTTAAAGCTAATTTTTTTGTGATTCCAACACATCCAAATCCAGATCCACAATCCACACTCTGGGAATTGATGGGAATTCTGAATTTTCACAGCTCGAGCAAGAGATTGCAGTGGAAATGATTCAACCTCCTCCTCAAAGGCTA
>CM019901.1:151279623-151326664 GCA_009764595.1 Geothlypis trichas | reverse complement strand
TTTTTTTTTTTTCTTGTTTTTTGGGGGGTGTTTTTTGGGTTTTGGGTGTTTTGGTTTTTGGTTGTTTGGTTGTTTGCTTGGTGTTTTTATTGTTGTTTTTGGGGTTTTTTTATTTGTTTTGTTTGGGCTTTGTTTTTTTTTTTCTTGTTTTTGGGGGTGTGTTTTTTGGGTTTTTGGGGGTTTGTTTTTTGGTTGGTGGGTTGGTTGGTTTGTTTTGGGTTCTATTGTTGTTTTTTGGGGGTTTTTTTGTTGTTTTGTTTGGGGTTGGTTTTTTCTTGTTTTTTGGGGGGTGGTTTTTGGGTTTGGGGTGTTTTGTTTTTTGGTTGTTTGGTTGTTTTGCTTGGTGTTTTATTGTTGTTTTTGGGGTTTTTTTATTTGTTTTGTTTGGGCTTTGTTTTTTTTTTTCTTGTTTTTTAGGGGTGTTTTTTGGGTTTTTGGATGTTTGTTTTTTGGTTGGTCGGTTGGTTGGTTTGTTTTGGGGTTTTACTGTTGTTGGTTTTTGGGGTTTTTTGGTTTGTTTTGTTGGAGTTTGTTTTGTTTCTTGTTTTTTGGGGGTGTTTTTTGGGATTTTGGGTGTTTTGTTTTTTGGTTGTTTGGTTGTTTTGCTTGGTGTTTTTTTGTTGTTTTTTGGGGTTTTTTGTTTGTTTTGTTTGGGGTTTCTTTTCATTTCTTGGTTTTTTTGGGGGGTGTTCTTGGTGTTTTTTGGGGTTTTTTGGTTTGTTTTGTTTGGGGTTTGGTTTTTTCTTGTTTTTTGGGTTTTTGGGTGTTTTGTTTTTTGGTTGGTGGGTTGGTTGGTTGGTTTTGGGTTTTTATTGTTGTTGTTTTGTGGGGTTTTTTTGTTTGTTTTGTTTGAGATTTGTTTTTTTTTTTTGTTTTTTGGGGGGTGTTTTTGGGGTTTTGGGTATTTTATTTTTTATTCTTTCCCTTTCCTCATCTCTCGGCTCCCGTGGGCTGAGCCCTGGCACAGAATAATAAATAGAACAAATAATATTTTATTTATTATTTCTTTCTAATTAAAAAAAAAATATTTATTTTAAAGAAATAAAGTAATAAAGATATATGATTATTTCTTTATATTAATAATATTATATTATATATTAATATAATATATATTACTAGGTGTTATTACCTTTTATTAATGAAGCAATTAGTAATGGCATCATGGCACAGATGGAGTAAAACTCCCATCCTCATAGAAAAAAAGAAATGATAAAAAAATTATAAAAAGAATAAATAATATTTTATTTATTATTTCTTTGTAATAAAAAAAATAATAAATGAATATTTATTTATTTTAAAGAAATAAAGTAATAAAGATATATTATTATTTCTTTATAATAATAATATATTATATATAAATATAATATAATATATATCATTTGGTGTTATTACCTTTTATTAATGAAGCAATTAGTAATGGCATCATGGCACAGACGGAGTAAAACTCCCATTCTCATAGAAACAAAGAAATGATAAAAAAATTATAAATAGAATAAATAATATTTTATTTATTATTTCTTTCTAATCAAAATAATAATAAATAAAATAAATATTTATTTACTTTAAAGAAATAAAGTAATAAAGATATATTATTATTTCTTTATAATAATAATATATTATATATAAATATAATATAATATATACTATTAGGTGTTATTACCTTTTAATAATGAAGCAATTAGTAATGGCATCATGGCACAGATGGAGTATAACTCCCATCCTTATGGAAAAAAAGAAATGATAAAAAAATTATAAATTGAATAAATAATATTTTATTTATTATTTCTTTCTAATAAAAAAAATAAAAAAAAATATTTATTTATTTTAAAGAAATAAAGTAATAAAGATATATTATTATTTCTTTATAATAATAATATTATATTATATATAAATATAATATATATATTAATACATACTAATATATGTATTATATATAATATTATATATTATATATTAATATATATAATATATATATAATTATATGTATATAATATTTAATATATATAATATAATATATACCTATAATAATATAATATAGTATAATATAATATATATTATATATTAATATATATTAATATATCTGTATTATATATAATATTATATATTATATATACTATATATTAATATATATTAATATATATATAATATATATAATTCTATGTATATAATATTTAATATATAATATAATATATACATATAATAATATTATAAAATATATTGATAGATTATTATATATTAATATATAATAATATTATATATAATATTATATATTATATATTCTATATATCAATATATATTAATATACATATAATATATATAATTATATGTATATAATATTTAATATACATAATATAATATATACATATAATAATATAATAAAATATATATTAATATATTAATATTTATTAATATATAATAATATAATATTATATACAAATTATAGATCATAAAACAATATTATTATAAAGAAATAACAATAATACATTACAAATATATTTTGAATTACATTTTTATTGATAAATACAAATGTAATAAAATAAAAATGTAATAAATATTAATAAATACAAATGTAATAAATAAAAATGTAATAAATACAAATGCAATAAAAATGTAATGTTATTTCCAGGCAGAAGGGGAATTGCTGCTGGAGATCACCCAGGATATTTGGAACAAGATAAGAGACCTGACAATGCCAGGACCGTGGGACTGATCCCTGGCTGGGCCATTCATTAAATTCGGCCTCCATGACCTGTCTGGATTCCTTCCAGCCCGGAATGCTCTGAGCTGATCCATCCCAGCATATTTCGATATTCCAGATATCCTGAGGTGATTTATTTCGATATTCCAGATATCCTGAGGTGATTTATTTCGATATTCCAGATATCCTGAGGTGATTTATTTCGATATTCCAGATATCCTGAGGTGATTTATTTCGATATTCCAGATATCCTGAGGTGATTTATTTCGATATTCCAGATATCCTGAGGTGATTTATTTAGATATTCCAGATATCCTGAGGTGATTTCTGTCGTGGAATTTACAGTTGGAGGCCGAGCCCTTGGATTTGTTTTCAGTGCTTAAAACCCTCACTCAGTTTGATCATCGTGGTGTTGTGTTTTCTTTGTTTTAAATATTTAATTTTTAACACTGGAGAGTGTGGGTGTTGCTGATGTGGCAGGAGTTTGTAGATGGATGGATGAGGCAGAATCTTGATTCTATGATCAGAAGGCTATATTTATTATATTGTGATATATATATATAACATTATAACTATATTACAGAAAGATAGAAAGGCAGAGGCTTCTTCAGAAGCTGCTAAGCTAAGAGAGAGATAGAAAAGAATGAATAACAAAACCTCTGTGTCTCAGCACAGAGCAATAACAGTTTTCTTGTTGCATTCTACACTAGCAGATAATAATTGTTTACATTTGCTGGTAAGCTTCTGAGCTCCAGCAAGGAAAAATCTTAAGAAAAGATTTCTCACAAAGGATGTCTACGACATGTGGGCTTGACTCAGATTGCACAGATCCCTTCCAGGTGACCCATGGGACATCAGGAATCTCCAAATGCCAGGCTGGAAAAGTGGCATTTCCCAATTTGCACAGATCCCTTCCAGGTACCCGTGGGACATCAGTGTGGACAGTTTTTTACTGAGACACAGTCAATGGGAAAAAACTGACATGAGAAAATCCATCTGAGACAGCAACAGCTGCCTAAGTCAAGGACATGGTTTCTTTGAGCAAGAAGTTGTTTTATAAATTAAGTAATAACAAGAAGTAAAAAAGAAGCCACAAACATCTTGAGAAAGGTGTGGCTGACTTTTATAGCTGACCAATGGTGAGCTCTGGTTTTGCAATATGTATTTTATTACTGTGATTATAAAAGTGTTTCTGTTAATCAATAAATCTGAGATTTGTCACTCATCAGAAAATGAGCAAATCTCCCGTCTACCTTGTCACATCAGGAATATCCAAATGCCAGGCTGGAAAAGTGGCATTTCCCAATTTGCACAGATCCCTTCCAGGTAACCCGTGGGACATCAGGAATCTCCAAATGCCAGGCTGGAAAAGTGGCATTTCCCAATTTGCACAGATCCCTTCCAGGTGCCCGTGGGACATCAGGAGTCTCCAAATGCCAGGCTGGAAAAGTGGCATTTCCCAATTTGCACAAATCCCTTCCAGGTACCCGTGGGACATCACTGTGGACAGTTTTTTACTGAGACACAGTCGATGGGAAAAAACTGACGTGAGAAAATCCATCTGAGAAAGCAACAGCTGCCTAAGTCAAGGACACGGTTTCTTTGAGCAAGAAGTTGTTTTATAAATTAAGTAATAACAAGAAGTAAAAAAGAAGCCACAAACATCTTGAGAAAGGTGTGGCTGACTTTTATAGCTGACCAATAGTGAGCTCTAGTTTTGCAATATGCATGAGCCTTATTACTGTGATTATAAAAGTGTGCATGTTAATCAATAAATCTGAGACTTGTCGCTCATCAGACGATGAGCAAGTCTCCCGTCTACCTTGTCACATCAGGAATCTCCAAATGCCAGGCTGGAAAATGGCATTTCCCACTTTGCACAGATCCCTTCCAGGGAACCCGTGGGACATCAGGAATCTCCAAATGCCAGGCTGGAAAAGTGGCATTTCCCAATTTTTTGCACAGATCCCTTCCAGGTAACCTGAGGGACATCAGGAATCTCCAAATGCCAGGCTGGAAAATGGCATTTCCCAATTTGCACAGATCCCTTCCAGGGAACCCGTGGGGCACCAGGAATCTCCAAATGCCAGGCTGGAAAAGTGGCATTTCCCAATTTGCACAGATCCCTTCCAGGTGACCCATGGGACATCAGGAATCTCCAAATGCCAGGCTGGAAAAGTGGCATTTCCCAATTTGCACCTGCTGATCTCAAGGGAATTCTTCAGCTTTCATTCCACTGCAGCAATGCCTTTATAAATAGAAGCTGTGGGAAGCGTGGAGGCATTTGTGGAGGTGAGGCTGGGCTTTGGGAGAGGTGACAGAGGCCAGGCAGAGGTGACCAAGGCAGCCCAGCAGGAAGTGCTGGCTAAGCCAGCCCCAGGTCCCACCTGTTGCCTGCAGTCCTTTCACGGGCACTAATAACAAAGGGTTTGTGTTTCCCCGAGCCCTTCATCCCTCCTGATCCCACAGCTCTCCACAGATGACACCTCCAAAGGTCACAGCCACGGGCTGGAATCCAGCCACAACAATGGGGAGGGAGGAGAGGCACGGCCAAGGGCAGCAGGGAGAATTCCCATTTATGCTGATGCCTCAGGTTTTGGCTTTTGTGTTTTTCAAGTTCTGTGCTGCTTTAGTGTGTGGGGCTCAGATTCATGTAAGGGGATGGTTTTTTGTTTGGGAGCAACATTCAAATCATGGATGTAGAATTGGTAAGATTTGGGGATCATCAAGTCCAGGCATCAACCTAAATAAACCTGGATAAAACAGAACCATCCCTACCTCCCTGAAAAATCCAACCTTTGCTTTGTTACCTCTCCTGGTATTTCAGAACTGTTGATTTATCCCCGAAAAATTCCCATCATTTCAGGATATGGAATCATCCTGAAAGAAAGAGGGTGGTGCTCTAAAGGGGAGATGGAATTTTCCATTTACCTGGAAACATCACCCAAATTTGTACAGGAATGTGCAAACAATCCTGCCAGAAAACACACACAGCTCTTCCCACATCCAGTGATGTCTGAGGTTTTAGATTTTATATTTTCAGATTCTGTGCTGCTTTAGTGTGTGGGTCTGAGCTTCACATCAGGGCATGGTGAGCTCTGTGCACAGAGCAGGGAGACAAAACAATTCCTGCTCCAGCTGGGCACCAAGGACAAATGATCCAAATCTCAGCCCAGGAGCACAAACACCGTGGGCTGCAGAGAGAAAAACAAGCAGGGTGGGACTGCCTGGGCTAAAGCTGGGATGGGACAATGAACTGCAAGATGCAAATGGAGCAGAACTGATCCCAGGGACAGACCCCGGGAGCGCTCGTGCATTTTGGGGCCATTTGGGTTCATCTTGGGTGCAGCCCTGGCTGGGCTCTTGTGCTGCCCAAGGTGCATCCATGGAGGGTTTTAATAAATCCCTGCTTTATTCTTTAGCTCTGTCCAGTCTCTGTTCCAGCTCAGCCTGCACAAAGCATCAATTTGAAACGTGCTTTTCCAGGCCCCTCTGGAGCTGGGGTTCTAAAGCAGCTCAGGGTATTATAGGGTGCTAAAAATCCTTGGATTTCACCCTTGGAAGGAGGAAGAGAGATGGGGAAAAAAGGTAAAAATAAAAGGTAAACAGGGTGATGACAGCGCTTTAATTCAGTGCTGTGTTTCCAGAGAGGCTGCACAGTTTCAATCTGGTGCTCAGGCTGTTAATCCATCCCCTCCAGTGCCCTTTCCCTGGATTAGCTGTGCTGTTTACCCATTGTTCCAAGGCAGTGAAATGACTCACACCGTGCCTGTTCCCAGGAAATCTTGCCAGGTGAGGGAGGGTGACATTTACTGGGGGACCTGTTAATTGGAACCCACCCTAATAACACAAACAGAACAGGAATTCCCCAGCTCTGCGTGGCCTGAGCTTTATCACCCCATCTCTGGGAAGCTCCCTGTGCCTGTTCCACTGGGCAGCCCCGAACAATCCCCTCTCACAGCTCCTGCAATCACAGCAGGGAAAGGCCAAATGGCTCCTGAAATGGAATATTCAACGGCTCTGGGAGGGGTCAGGGAGAGGGAAATGCATTTTCCCAGGAGACAAAGCCAAGCATTTGTCTCTTAGGGAGCTGCTGCCCCTTTGCAGGTTGGGAAGAGCTCCATGGGAAGGCAGGGAGGGATGCACAAATCCATTTCCTCCATTTCCTCACCAATCCATCCCAGGATCAACCCACAGGGTGACATCAAGTGCTGGCAGCTGGAGATCCATCAGAAATGGTCCCAAGGTGCAGAGTGTCACCCTGGTTTTTTAAGATTTTCTAACCCTTTTGATGTTGGCATTCTTGTAGCGAACTTTCTCACGCACTTTCTGTAAATAATTATTGTTTTGCATTCCTTTATGGAGGAGGAGAAATTTGATGGACTGTTGGACTGTCCAGTGTCACTGGACAGGTGGCACTGTCACCCTCCAATCCATGGGCACTCTTGGAAAACTATAAATGTTGGATCAGAAAATAAATTTCCCTTTTTTCTTCACCTTGAGAGCAGCAGTGTGTGTGTTTGTGTTCTTTCATGCCCCATAGTGACATCAGAGATTCCCTTGGATCTGCTGCTTCTCCTCCCTTTTCTCACTCCAGGAGAATTTATTCCCCAGGATTTTCAGGTGAAAGCAGTGGGAAAACGAGGCAGTGCCTGAATGAAAGCAGATCCAGGGAATTTTCTTTTGGAGGTGATTCCTTTGCCCCAATAGAAATGCTCAGTGCTGCTCATCCACCCCTGGGTGTTGGGGAATCTTTGTTTTTTCCTGTTTATCCCTGGGAGCTGCTCCAGAGGGGGATCAGAGGGATGGAACAGCTCTGCTGTGAGGACAGGCTGAGAAAAATGGGATTGTTCAGCCTGGAGGGGTCTGCAGGGAGAACTCATTGCTGCATTTCTGTGCTTAAAGGGAGCCCAAAGGAAAATGGGACAAATTTTTAACCAGGATCTGTTGCAATGGGACAAGGAGCGATGGTTTTAAACTAAAAAAAAAAGTGGATTTAAATTAACTTAAAGTGGGAATTTATCTTTTATTACAAAGGTGATGAAACACTGGCACACATTGCCCAGAGTGTGAAGGGTGTCCATTCCTGGGAATATTCAAGGTCTGGTGACTTTGTTGTGATCCATCATTCTGCCAGTTCTGTGGTCATCCTTGCTGGACTTGGGAATTCAGAGTTTTCATTATTTTTCCTGCCTAATTTTCCTTTGTTCATATTGAGGGGTTCTGTCCAGAGTTTAGGTTTTCCTACACCAGGAGCAGATGATATTTCATTGTTATGTGTTAAATTATTTATATATAATAGGGAATACCATGAATGGAGCTAATCCTAATAATTACAGGCTAAAATAACTCAGGACATGAAAGGCTGGAATTAAGGAATCACCTTAATTAATTAAGGACCTCACTTTAGGAGTTTTCAATCAGGATTTCAAGCCTTAGTTTGGGTATATTTGGTGTAAAGATGTTCAGGCCAAGAATTTGGTTTTAATGTGTAATTAAAATGTATTGTAATGTATAATTAGAATAATTAAATAATTAAAATTCAATGTATCATTTTCTGCCTTGTCCAATGGAATCTTTGGAATTTCACTTTTTTTTTAAGCCAAATCAATAATTTGAGTCACAGATCCTCAACAAGGAATTGAGCCTTGGTTCAGAAGAGCAGAGGGAAAACACAGAGCCTGTTCCAGTGGTTCAATCCTCTCCCTGTGCATCCATGCCTGGTTTTTATCTTCTTCCAAGAAGGAAATGTAAATCCTAGAATCAGAATGATTTTATAACCACAGAACCCCAGAGTGGTTTGGGTTGGAAGGACCTTAAAGCTCATCCAGTTCCACCCCTGCCATGGCCATGGCACCCTCCTCTATCCCAGGCTGCTCCAAACCCCATCCACCCAGGGAAGATCAGGAATTACAAATATCACAATTCTGACCCTTTGACCAACTCCATTTAAATTTCCCCCTCAGTCAATGCTGAAGATCAGCTAGGGATTAATTATAACTAAAAAACTAGGGATTAATTATAACTAAAAAGTCAGGGCAGAAGAGGGTCCAAGAGGGTCCAGTTTTTTTGTTTTTTTTTTTTTTTTTTTGGGGGGGGGGGGTTCTGTATCAATTGAAATATTTGGGTTGTCCCAGACGCCACCAAAACACAGAACTGGAAGCAACGGGAATGTGGCTGACAAGGAATGGGGTTGTACAAAAATGCACAAAGAAAGATGAAAGGGAGACCCAAAAATTGAATCAAGAAAGGACCCCCAGAGCATTGCAGAAGGCTTAAAACAATCACTTCTGCTGCTGTAGGGGAAAAGAAATAGAAAATAAAAGAATAATAATTTTAAAAATAATTTTTAATAATAATTTTCCCTCTGCCATCTAGTAGGGAATTGCGAAACATACCAGAGTTAAAAGCCAACCTCCATCTCCAATTCCATTTCTCTTCACAGCCAAAACCACAGGGGAACAAATAAAATCCAGACCCGAAATCCAAAGGATTCTTTTATGGATCCATCAGATCTCTGGGAGTCACCTGTCCCACCTGCTGGAATGTCCCTGCTGGAATGTCCCTGCTCCATCCCCTGTCCTCTCCTCATTCCTGAGCTCCAGATGTGCCTCAGGAGAGACAGACAGGGGAAAATGAGGGAATTCACCCCAGGCACAAGTGGGCAGGGGATAACAATCCTTCTGGCATGAAAATGAGACATTTTCTGTGGTCAGCAAAACCTCTGCCATGGCCGGGGCTGCTCTGAATCCATCACAGCCCAGCAAGGAGGAAAAAGGGACAAATCTTTGTGGGTAAAAGCCCTTCCTTTAATCAGGGGTTCCCAAAGTGCCAGAGGTGCTTCCCTAGAGGTCCTGAAGGAGCAGCCCAGGGGATTGTGGAGCACAAGTGTTTGTTCTGGGAGGTGTGGGGGTCATTGCAGCCACAGGGCTGGAGAAAAGATCCGTAAGAGTCCTCTGGAATCCACAGGAAGGAAAGGACAACTCCATCATTCCTGGGAGAGCCATGAGATCCCCTGGATTCCACAGGAGGGAAGGAAGGGACAACTCTATTCCTGGGAGATCCATGAGAGATCCATGAGATCCCCTGGAATCCACAGGAGGGAAGGGATTAATCCATTTTTGGGAGGTCCATGAGATCCTCTGGATTCCAACAGAAGGGAAGGGACAAATCCATTCCTGGGAGAGCCATGAGATCCCCTGGATTCCACAACAGGGAATGGACAACTCCATTCCTGGGAGATCTCTGAGATCCCCTGGATTCCACAGGAGAGAAGGGACAACTCTGTTCCTGGGAGATCCATGAGATCTCCTGGATTCCACAGGAGGGAAGGGACAATTCCATACCTGGGAGATCCATGAGATTCCCTGGATTCCACAGGAGGGAAGGGACAAATCCATTATTCCTGGGAGATCCATGAGATTCCCTGGATTCCACAGGAGGGAAGGGACGACTCCATCATTCCTGGGAGATCCATGAGATCCTCTGGATTCCATAGGAAGGAAGGGACAACTCCATTCCTGGGAGATCCATGAGATCCCCTGGATTCAACAGGAAGGGAAGGGACAAAACCATCATTCCTGGGAGATCCATGGAGACCCCTTGGATTCCAACTCCATTCCTGGGAGATCTGTGAGAGATCCATGAGATCCCCTGGAATCTACAGGAGAGAAGGGACAACTCCATCATTCCTGGGAGAGCCATGGAGACCCCCTGGATTGCAACTCCATTCCTGGGAGATCTGTGAGATCCCCTGGATTCCACAGGAGGGAAGGGACAACTCCATTCCTGGGAGAGCCATGGCGACCCCCTGGATTGCAACTCCATTTCTGGGAAATCCATGAGATCCCCTGGATTCTATGGGAAGAAAGGCACAACTCCATCATTCCTGGGAGATCCATGAGATTGGATTCCACAGGAGAGAAGGCACAACTCCATTCCTGGCAGGTGGGGAACTCCAACCTGGACCACTGGGGCTGATCCCCCAGGAATTTCACACAGATATTTGGGAAGGGCTCTGCCACCCAAACTCCTTTGTTTGTGGCGTTTTGGGCACATCCCAGCCTCATGTGGGGATGTCTGCTCCAGGAAAGGCCCTGATCTCCCTGGTGTGCTCCATCTGCCAGGTGTCCTACAGCCCCAGGGGATCTCCAGGAATGTTGGATGCTGGTGAATCACCCCTCTGGAGAGCTCAGGGCTCACCCAGCTGTCATCATGGATGTCTGCTGGAATTTGAGCTGTCTGAAACGATCCTGTTTTGCCTCCAGCTGCAGCCCCAGCAAGGCACAGCCCCCTTGCAGTTGTGGTGTCACATCTGGCAGAGCAGTGCAGATGTGTCAGAGCCCTCAAACACCTCACTTGGCTCGAGGTGCCTGGAGGTGTGCAGCTAAGTGGAGCTTAAATTCCTTCTTTGCAGATGTTTGGTCTGCCCTGGGCTCAGAGCCTGGAGCTGGAGGTGTGGGGGTCTAAATTAAACCCACTCCTGGTACCCAGTTTTGGGATCTCTGCTGCTCACAGTGACCCCAAGGTGTGTTAGAAAATCCCTTTTCCCAGCCCAGCACTCAAGGAAGGAGTCAGAGCTCTTCAGTTCTCGGTCTCAAGGTTGTTTATTGCTTCTTATCTATAAAATTTTTTCTCCTGTCCAGCCAAGGTCCACTCAGCAGGACAGACAGAGGCTCTGATCACTCTCAGAGCAGTGTTATGTTTTCATACTAAAATCTATGTATACAATATTTACAATTCCTTCCCAATACCCATCACCTGTGTTAGACAGTGAGCTCCTACTCTAAACCAATCCAAAAGTGCCAACATCACAGCAGAAGATGGAGGCCAAGAAGAAGAAGGAGAAAGGCTGGACACACCCAGTTCCCTCCATCTGGCCTCCTGAACCCCCATACCAAAAACCCTAAAATCTACTTTTCCACCCCGTGATAACTTCACTAATATTCTACTTCAACTGTTGTGGCCTGCTGACCTTCATACAAGGTTGGTAATTTGCTCCATGGGCCATAATCAAACCCACAGGGGCATTTTGGGCTCTGTGCCAGGGTCTCTGAGCCCCCTGGCAGGGTCTCAAGTCCTCCAGGGCAGCCAGAGGAATTTCCTGGGTTCCAACAACCCTGGACAGGCTCAGCCTGGGTGTCCAAGGAGAGAGGATTTATCCCCCAGGATCTCAGGGTAGTGCCCAGTTTGCTGAGTCTCCTATGTTTAGGTTCAGCATGCAGGAATGTCCTCATGGCAGCCAGAACCAATGCAGCTCTAACTGCCCGAAATTTGGGATCTGGTTCAGAGCAAAATCAACTCCCAGGCACCCAAATGAGGCTGAATGTGGTGTGGGAGCATTGGGAGATCTGGAGAGGAGAAGCTCCAGGGAGAGCTCAGAGCCCCTGGCAGGGCCTGGAGGGGCTCCAGGAGAGCTGGAGAGGGACTGGGGACAAGGGATGGAGGGACAGGACACAGGGAATGGCTCCCAGTGCCAGAGGGCAGGGATGGATGGGAGATTGGGAATTGGGAATTCCTGGCTGGGATGGAATTCCCAGAGCAGCTGTGGCTGCCCCTGCATCCCTGGCAGTGCCCAAGGCCAGGCTGGATCACCAGGGACAGTGGGAGGTGTCCCTGCCCCTGGCACTGGGTGGAACAAATGACCTCTAAATCCCTTCCAAGCAACCCATTCCATGGTTCCATGGAAGGTCTGAAGGCTCCTGGGATCAGATATAATTCCAAAGCCATTCCAGGAGGGCTTGGACAGCCCTGAGAAATGGCTCCTTCTCTCCTTTGACCAGAAAGGACTGCAGGAGTCCAGATGGACCCTTGGACATCAGGTGGGTCCCACCTGGCCTCAGGGTTTGGGACATGGATGGAAAAAGCTGTGAGACCATGGAAGGGGAAGCTGAGATCCAGCTGAGGTCATGCCAGCCTGGCCATTCCCTAAAAGCCATGGATGGAGTGTACAGGGCCTGGCATTTGGGTAACAAAGGGCAGGAATTGGCTCCTCCACACCTGAAATGCAAACAGAACAAACCCATTGTGTGAGGAGGCTCACAGGCAATTTGCCAAAACAAATAAACACAAAGTTGTGGCTTTATGTTTTCCCTCTTTAATGCAGCAGGAATTAAGACAGGAATATATTTCAGTTGCCACTTAGAGGAGAAATCTGTAGAATTTTTACTTTACTTTATTTTAATTTAATTTAATTTTAGTTAATTTTAGTTAATTTTAGTTAATTTTAATTTTTTATTTTAATTTTATTATATTATTTATATTATTTATTATTTTTATTCATTATTTTATTTTATTGTTATTTTAGTTAATTTTAGTTAATTTTATTTTTATTTTAATTTTATTATATTATTTTTATTATATTATTTATTATTTTATTATATTATTTATTATTTTCTTTTATTTTCTTTTATTTTAATTTTAGTTAATTTAATTTTTTATTTTAATTTTATTTTATTATTTTTATTAATAAAAATATTTATTATTTTGTAATGTTATTTATTATTTTATTATATTTTATTTTATTTTATTTCCATTTCAAACTGGGATATGTTTCAAGTAAGGGAACACCAGTTCAGAATATCCTAAGCCACATCAGACCTCTAAATAAAATTACTTCATTTTTTGTCATTTTGCTTGATCTTAAGCAGGAATTCATTTCCATAGGTCCTGTATGAGTCCTGAGATCTTTTGCTGCTCTTCCTTCCAAGCTCCCAGGCCAATAAATCATATTCTGATATAAATTTCTGTTCCCACCACTCAGTCACTTAGAGAAAAATCTCCAGTGAAGCTTCCACGTGCACAGACATGTCAGGATTTGGCTTCATACCTCAACAGAGGAGTTTTTCCAGAATATTCCTTTCCTATAGACTCAAGCAGAGAACTCCAATCCCAGAGTTTCCAGCCCTGCAACCTACGAGTTTTCCTTGGAGGTTTCCCAGTCTTGACCAAACAAATTCCTCACTGTGTGAGAACTGATGAAACTCCAGCCAAATGTGGGAAGTTGCACCCCAATCCTTGGGTTAAAAGGAGCTGGTTTTAGGGATGCATTGATAACAAATGTCTCCACAGGCTGATGAGGTTGTGAAGGCAAACATCACTCACCCTCTTGGTTTTGGGTACAAAAACCCTCTTTTGGTGGAGCAGCTCTGTGGCATGGGCATGTTCTGGTGCCAGGAACAGGGGTCAGGAGTTGGCATCCCATTCCCACATCCCAGGGGTTGGTTTGGCTGCTGGTGGAGGTGAAGCAGCCTCACAGGCAGGAAGGGATGGATCAGAAGCTCTGTGCTGTGAATTTTGTGAGTGATTCCCTCTGCAGGTGAGGGGAGATATCACACAACTCTGCGTTGTGGCATCCACAATCTCTGAAAAATCCCTTCACCCAGGATTTTTCTCCTGGGAAGCTGAGAAGCCTCAGAGAAAATGAAAACAATTCTTATCTCATTTGCTTCTCCTGTGTTGTGCTCATGTGGAATGTGTTTGGAGATTGTTTACCCACAGGTGATTGTTTCATTGGATTCTGCTGTGAGTTGTTTTCACTCTTTGGCCAATCAGGGCCAAGCTGTGTCAAAATTCTGGAAAGAGTCAGGAGTTTTCATTATTATCTTTTTAGCATTCTGTCTGTATCCTTTCTGTATTCTCTAGTATAGTATAGCATTCTTTAATACAATATAGTATAATAAAGTAATTAATTAGCCTTCTGAGAACATGGAGTCAGATTCATCATTCCTTCCTTCATTGGGGCATTCCCTACAAATCCAATTCTGCCTCATGCCCTGCAAGGAGCCAGCAATTGTGGCAGCTCTAGAAAAAGCAGTCACAAATAATAAAAGCATCCTTAGAGATATATATTTTATATCAATATATATAAAATATGTAAAGATATATAAAAAATAGATTTTTTTGTTTTTGATATCCGTGGTGGGGACGGCTGGCATATAGCACAAATTTTCTTTTCCTCAAGATGTTTTTCTGAGCTTACAATAATTTCACAAATAAAATACTGTGTAGGTGAAATGCCAGAGGGGCCAAGTTTGCAGGTTCAGTGACCAAGGACTCGTGTAAAACTCACCAGCCAAAATAAGATGGGAGAGTCATGCCTTGCTATCCAAAGGATTCCTTAAAGATAAAAAATAACAGGGTATCTATGTGTGTTTGTCAGGGTGTGTGACTGTAGAAGTGGAATATAAATGTGAAATGCAAAGGTAAAAAACAGGAGGAGGAGACTCACTGATGTGTGAGGGAAGAAGTTCTGCAGAGATTTCCCTGAGGAAAAAGAAGCTCTGGCTTTTTCTTCCCAAACTTTGATGGGGGAGGAAAGGGGAGAAGGGGAAGGTCTGGAGAAAGGAAAGGTTTGGAGAAAGAAAAGGTCTGGAGAAAAGGAAGGTCTGGAGGAAAGGGAAGGTTTGGAGAAAGAGAAGGTCTGGACAAAGGGAAGGTCTGGAGATATGGGAAGGTTTGGAGAAATGGGAAGGTCTGGACAAAGGGAAAGTTTGGAGATAGAGAAGGTCTGGAGAAGGAGAAGGTCTGGAGAAAGAGATCGCAAGAAAGGGAAGATTTGGAGAAATGGGAATGTCTGGAGAAGGAGAAGGTATGGAAAAGGGAAGGTTTAGAGAAAGAGAAGGTCTGGTGAAAGATGTTGGGAGAAAGGGAAAGTTTGGAGAAAGGGAAGGTCTGGAGAAAAGGGAAGGTTTTGAGAAAGAGAAGGTCTGGAGATATGGGAAGGTCTGGAGAAGGAGAAGGTCTGGAGAAAAGGTTTGGAGAAAGGGAAGGTTTGGAGAAAAGGTTTGGAGAAGGTTTGGAGAAGTGGGAAGGTCTGGACAAAGGGAAGGTTTGGAGATAGAGAAGGTCTGGAGAAGGAGAAGGTCTGGAGAAAAGGAAGGTCTGGAAAAAGAGATCGCAAGAAAGGGAAGATTTGGAGAAGGAGAAGGTCAGGAGAAAGGGAAGGTCTGGAGAAATGGGAAGGTCTGGAGAAGGAGAAGGTCTGGAGAAAAGGTTTGGAGAAAGAGAAGGTCTGGTGAAAGATGTTGGGAGAAATGGAAGATTTGGAGAAGGAGAAGGTCTGGAGAAGGAGAAGGTCTGGAGAAGGAGAAGGTCTGGAGAAAAGGTTTGGAGAAAGGGAAGGTTTGGAGAAAGAGAAGGTCTGGTGAAAGATGTTGGGAGAAAGGGAAGGTTTGGAGAAGGAGAAGGTCTGGAGAAGGAGAAGGTCTGGAGAAGGAGAAGGTCTGGAGAAAGGGAAGGTCTAGCAGCAGTCACAGAGTCTGAGTGGAGTAAAAGGTGCCCAAGCAACTCTTTTCTTCCCAGAATAAATAAGGATTTTTAAAATCACAGAATTCCAGAGTGGTTTGGCTTGGACAGGACCTTAAGGTTCATCAACCCCTGCCATGTCAGGGACACCTTCCAATGTCCCTGGCTGCTCCAAGCCATGTCCAACCTGGCCATGGACACTTCCAGGGATGGGGAATCCACAAATTTTTGCTTGCACAGAAATTCCAGAATCCATGAGAGTGCCTGTGTGTCAGGAAGGAGGAAAAGTGATCAGGGCAGGGGCGAGGGAAGAAGGAGATGGGGGCAGATGGAAAAACTTTGGCTCATGGAAATTCTAAAGGATCCCTCGCCCCCACTGCAGCATTCCTTCCCAAAACGTGGCCAAGCAGCCCAGGGGGGTGGGATAATTGAAAAGCCAGAGTGGGATGGTCTTTAGATGGGGTTTTAATCTTTCCACAAAAACTCATAAAGCCTGAATGGCCCTCCTGAGGCCCCATTTTATTGCCACAAATTCCCACCGCGTCCCTGGGAGAAGTAGCTCACACACTAAAGCTCCTTGTGAGTCCAAGCAAAAATAAATTCCTTCAGCCACCTCCTCACAGCTGCCAGAAACCCCCATTTCCCCAGCAATTCCCACTTTTTCTTCTCCAGGCATTTCATTTTCCAGGAGAGCCAGAGGCTCCACCAAAACCGAGGGTGGGATTTGTGACCTCCTCCCTGCAGCCTTTAGGGTTAATAATGACACAGAACTTGTTATTCCTCAGGTAAATTCCCATTTTTTGAAGTTTTTGAGTTTTTTGGATGCAGATCTTCACAAAATTGTTTGATTTTCCTACTAAAATAGAATTATGAGGTTGGAAAAGTCCTCCAAGGTCATCCATTCCAAACTCCAACCAAATTCAACTGTGCCAAATAAACCAAAGTGAAATGCTGATATTTCAGCCTCCTGCCCACTCCTCCTTCCTCCAGGATAAAGAAATTGTGGATATCTGAACCCTTGGCATTATGTTTTCTATTTATTCCTCTTATTTCCTTTTTTTAATGACTGGAAAGGATGATTTCATTAAGGTGACATCTAATTAAATGAAGATCCAGCTGGGGCCAGGATCTCTCCCACATGAAAAGGAACAAAGAAAGTTGGAATAAAATGTCCCTCAGTTCTTTGTGTGTCTTGTTAAACAATCCTGTCCTGCAGTAATATTAATGTTAATATTTGTGTTAATAATATAATAATATATTAATATATTTTAATATAGTAATAATATATAATATATAATATACATTATATATAATACATATGTGTAATGTATTAATAATAAATATATATTAATATATTAAAAATATTAATATTTGTTTTCACATTATTACTTGTGTTAATATTACTGTTACTATTACTATTAATATTTGTATTAATATTAATATTTGTAGTCATAGCAATTCTTATAGTTTTAATATTTATAATATTAGCAATTCTTATAGTTTTAATATTAATAATATTATTAATAATGGTAATAAATAGCTGTAGAGATGTGACTTGAACATGAAAATTCACATTCCAAATGCATATTAAAGGGTCTGGCAGCTTGGTGGGTCCCTGAACTCTTTTCTCCCCATAAAATTCATGTTTGCTGTTCTTCTGAAGACCCCAGGAAAATCTTCCTGCATGATCAGGGACCACTGGGGATGTTTCATTCTCACCCACTCCCCACAGGTGGAACGATCAGTGGATAAACAGAACAGAGGTGGCTTTCAGAAAACCAGCAGAAGTTTTTGATACCTGGAAATCAAGACAGAAATTCAAGTGGTTGTTCTAATCAATAGGTAAGATCCACATTGTCAGTGTGAGTGTTGGTGTTAATGTCCATGGAATTGTGGAATTCCAGAAGTTTTGGGTTGGAAGAGATCTTCAGTCATCTCATCCATGCCTTGCCATGGGCAGGGATACCTGCCTCTGTCCCAGGCTGCTCCAAGCCCCATCCAGCCTGGCCTTGGACACTGCCAGGGATCCAGGGGCAGCCACAGCTGCTCTGGGAATTCCATCCCAGCCCCTCCCTCTTGGGTTTCTGTGGTTGAAATGGCTCCCAAGGTACTAGAAAGTCATTTTTCTCCCAGCTCTGCAACTGAAGAAGTGGGGATTCCTCAGTTCTGCTTTTCAAGGTTGTTTATTTTCTCTTATCTATCACATTCTTTCTCTGACCTGCTGAGATCTGTCCTGCAGGTTGGTTTGTGCCACACTGACCACCTTGGGAAGGTGTTGGCTTTTTATACTAAAACCTACATGTACTTTATTTACAATAATTTTCCAATACCTATCACCTGTGTTAGACAGTCTGTGTCTACTCTAAACCAATCCAGAAGTGCCACCATCCCAGAAGAAGATGGAGGACAAGAAGAAGAAGAAGAAGACGAAGACGAAGAAGAAGAAGAAGAAGAAGAAGAAGAAGAAGAAGAAGAAGAAGAAGAAGAAGAAGAAGAAGAAGAAGAAGAAAAAGAAGATGAAGAAGAAAAAGAAGAAGGAGGACAAGACATGCCCAGATTCCTCCATCTTGCCTCTTGAACCCCCATTCTAAATCCCCCAAAATTCTACTTTTTCACCCTGTGGTAAATTAGCTATCATTCTACTCAAACCCTTGTGGCTTGTAACTCCTCACACAAAGTTGGCAATTGTTTCCATGGGCTAAAATCACAGGCACAGGTGTTTGTGACTCTGTGCCAAGGTCTCTGAGCCCCTTGCCAGGGTCTGGAGTCCTCCAGGGCAGCCAGAGGAATGTCCTGGGTTCTGACACCTCCCCACCCTCCCAGCCAGGAATTCCTTCCCAATATCCCATCCATCCCTGCCCTCACACAGCCTAAGGCCAATTCCCCCTGTCCTGTCACCACAAGCCCTTGGGAAAGGTCCCTGTCCAGCTTCCCTGTGAGGTGGCAGCAGCTCCATTTGGGCCACTGTGCCAAAGCCAGGATCTCCTTGGAGCTCTAATCCAAGCCTGGGTTCCCTTGGTAGCTGTAGATCCAAGTGCAGTGAGAAGCCTCAGGGATTCCCAGACATCCATGGGACATACACAGAAAAGGATTTTTGGGAGAACAGGGATTCCCAGACATCCATGAGATTTGCACAGTAAAGGATTTCTGGGAGAACAGGGATTCCCAGACATCCAGGAGATTTACACAGATAAGGATTTTTGGGAGAACAGGGATTCCCAGACATCCATGGGGCTGACACAGAAAAGGATTTTTGGGAGAACAGGAATTCCCAGACATCCATGAGATTTGCACAGTAAAGGATTTTTGGGAGAACAGGAATTCCCAGACATCCATGGGACTGACACAGATAAGGACTGTTGGCAGAACAGGGATTCCCAGACATCCATGGGACTCACACAACTAAGGACTTTTGGGAGAATAGGGATTCCCAGGACGTCCATGGGACTGACACAGGGAAGGATTGTTGGGAGAACAGGGATTCCCAGACATCCATGGGACTTACACAGATAAGGAGTCTTGGGAGAACAGGGATTCCCAGAGATTCATGAGATTTACACAGAGAAGGACTTTTGGGAGAACAGGGATTCCCAGGACATCCATAGGATTTACACAGAAAAGGATTTCTGGGAGAACAGGGGTTCCCAGGATGTCCATGGGACATACACAGGAAAGGATTTTTGAGAGAATCAGAATTCCCAGGATATCCACAGGATTTACAGAAGAAAGAACTTTTGGGAGAAGAAGATTCCCAGATATCCATGAATCTCACAAAACAAGGGACCTTTGGGAGAACAAGAATTCCCAGATTCCATAGGATTTGCACAAAAAAGGACCCTTGGGAGAATAAAAACTCCCAGAATCCATAGGATTTACAGAGAAAAGGACCTTTGGAGAACAGGGATTCCCAGATATCCGTAGGATTTACATGACAAAGGAATTTTGGGAGAACAGGGATTCCCAGGACATCCATAGGATTTGCACAAAAAAAGGACCCTTGGGAGAACAGGGATTCCCAGGTATCCATAGAATTTACACAGAAAAGGACCCTTGGGAGAATCAGGATTCCCAGGACGTCCATGGGATTTACAGAAGAAAGAGCTTTTGGGAGAAGAGGATTCCCAGATACCCATGGATGTCACACAACAAGGGACCCTTGGGAGAACAAGGATTTCCACATATCCATAGGATTTGCACAAAAAAGGACCCTTGGGAGAACAGGGATTCCCAGGTATCCATAGGATTTACACAAAAAAGGACCCTTGGGAGAACAGGGATTCCCAGACATCCATGGGACTGACACGACAAAGGAATTTTGTGCAGACTGGAGCAGCAGCTGAAGGCCAGGTGAAATCCCCCAGGCCATCCACATGCAAATCCCCAAATTCTGCTTTCTTTACCTCCGAGCTGAATTCCTGGCTTTAGCTGGAGCTAATCCTACCCCATATGAAGCATAAAAAATCCAATCCCTCCACATATTCCTGATCCAATCAGACCCAGGAATTATTCTTAGCCTGGCCTTTGAGCAAATTTCTCTGGTTTTATTTGAGTTTATTGATAATCAGAGCCCCCTGTGAGCGAAACAAATTCGACTCAAAGACCTTTGCAATTTGTAGAGGTCATCTTTAATCTGGATTTGATAAATTCATATTTTAGAGTAGGCACATTCCTGGTATTATAAGGGAAGGAAGGAGAAAATGGGATAAGAAATGACCCAGTGGGGCTCAGGAAAACAGGTGGAGGGGAAATGGAAATGTCAGGCAAAGAGCCAAGGGTGGGAGGGATGGAAGGGCAGACTGGAGAAGTGAGGAGATGATCTGGGCTAAAGGGACAACTTTTCATTGGGAAATCAGCTGGGAAATGGGGAAATCAGCTGGGAAATGAGGAAATCAGCTGGGAAATGAGGAAATCAACTGGGAAATGGAGAAATCAGCTGGGATACAGGAAAATCAGCTGGGAAATCAGGAATTCAGCTGGAAAATGGGGAAATCAGCTGGGAAATGAGGAAATCAACTGGGAAATGGAGAAATCAGCTGGGATATGGAGAAATCAGCTGGGAAATGAGGAAATCAGCTGGGATACAGGAAAATCAGCTGGGAAATCAGGAATTCAGCTGGAAAATGGGGAAATCAGCTGGGAAATGGGGAAATCAGCTGGGAAATGGGGAAATCAGCTGGGATATGGGGAAATCAGCTGGGATTGGGGAAATCAGCTGGGATATGAGGAAATCAGCTGGGAAATGAGGAAATCAGCTGGGATTGGGGAAATCAGCTGGGAAATGGGAAATCAGCTGGGAAATGGGGAAATCAGCTGGGAAATGGGGATATGGGGAAATCAGCTGGGAAATGGGGAAATCAGCTGGGAAATTGGGAAATCAGCTGGGAAATGGGGAAATCAGCTGGGAAATGAGGAAATCAGCTGGGAAATGAGGAAATCAGCTGGGAAATGGGGAAATCAGCTGGGAAATGTGGAAATTAGCTGGGAAATGAGGAAATCAGCTGGGAAATGAGGAAATCAGCTGGGAAATGGGGAAATCAGCTGGGAAATGAGGAAATCAGCTGGGAAATGAGGGAATCAGCTGGGAAATGAGGAAATCAGCTGGGAAATGGGGAAATCAGCTGGGAAATGGGGAAATCAGCTGAAAAATGGGGAAATCAGCTGGGAAATGAGGAAATCAGCTGGGATTGGGGAAATCAGCTGGGAAATGAGGAAATCAGCTGGGAAATGGGCAAATCAGTCGGGAAATGGGGAAATCAGCTGGGATATGGGGAAATCAGCTGGGAAATGGGGAAATCAGCTGGGAAATGAGGAAATCAGATGGGAAATGGGGAAATCAGATGGGAGATGAGGAAAATTGGTTGGGAAATGGGGAAATCAGCTGGGAAATGGGGAAATCAGCTGGGAAATGGGGAAATCAGATGGGAAATGAGGAAATCAGCTGGGAAATGAGGAAAATTGGTTGGGAAATGGGGAAATCAGCTGGGAAATGGGGAAATCAGATGGGAAATGACAGCTGGGATTGGGGAAATCAGCTGGGAAATGGGGAAATCAGCTGGGAAATGAGGAGATCAGCTGGGAAATGGGGAAATCAGTTGGGAAATGGGGAAATCAGCTGGGAAATGAGGAGATCAGCTGGGAAATGGGGAAATCAGCTGGGAAATGGGGAAATCAGTTGGGAAATGAGGAAATCAGCTGGGAAATGAGGAGATCAGCTGGGAAATGGGGAAATCAGCTGGGAAATGGGGAAATCAGCTGGGATACGAGGAAATCAGCTGGGAAATGAGGAGATCAGCTGGGAAATGGGGAAATCAGCTGGGAAATGGGGAAATCAACTGGGAAATGAGGAAATCAGCTGGGAAATGGGGAAATCAGCTGGGATATGAGGAAATCAGCTGGGAAATGAGGAAATCAGCTGGGAAATGGGAAATCAGCTGGGAAATGAGGAGATCAGCTGGGAAATGGGGAAATCAGCTGGGAAATGAGGAAATCAGCTGGGAAATGGGGAAATCAGCTGGGAAATGAGGAAATCAGCTGGGAAATGGGGAAATCAGCTGGGAAATGAGGAAATCAGCTGGGAAATGGAGAAATCAGCTGGGAAATGGGAAATCAGCTGGGAAATGGGGAAATCAGCTGGGAAATGAGGAAATCAGATGGGAAATGAGGAAATCAGCTGGGAAATAGGGAAATCAACTGGGAAATGGGGAAATCAGCTGGGAAATGGGGATATCAACTGGGAAATGGGGAAATCAGATGGGAAATAGGGAAATCAGCTGGGAAATGGGGAAATCAGCTGGGAAATGGGGAAATCAGATGGGAAATGAGGGAATCAGCTGGGAAATGAGGAAATCAGCTGGGAAATGGGGAAATCAGCTTCCTGCCAGCCCAGGTAATGTGGCTAAAGGTTTTCAAAGCTGCTGATGTGGAGGAAAGAAGAGCAGTGACAAGAGAGGAGTCATTTGAGGGTTAAATAATATTGGGGATTTCTGGGATTAAATAATAATGTTTGGTGTTGTTGCACTCAAAAAAAAAAAAAAAAGGAAAAAAGACAGAGAATGGTGAAATCAAGTTTGGTTACACAGCAATAAATAAATTCTCCCAAAAATCAATTAAAATAATTCAAGGCAGTTTCTGTTCCCTTTCATTTTCATGTCAAAATTATCAATTCCATGCACAGTCCCCTTGGAACGGTTTTCATGATTCATTTTTCAATCCAAAGAAGCTGAAGGGAGGAACGTGCCTGGGATTGGGGAATCTGATTTGATGGCCACAACCTCAGACCAAAAAAAACCTCAGTTTCATTCATTGAGGAAATTTCAGATTTGATGAAAAAGCCCTTTGACTTCGGGCTTCATCATCTGTTTATTATTTGAGGAATGGGTTTTCAGTAGGAAGAAAAGTGCAAGTGTTTTCCCTCTGGGATTGATGCCTCTCCCTTCCAGCCACCAGACTTTTGTTTCTTTAAAGTCCAGGGAAAAATAAACAGAAGGGAAACCTGATCCCACTTCCCTAATCTGGAGACAGTAGCGCTGGAGGAAAATAAACCAAGCTCCTCGCCCACTAAGGATGGGAAAAGAGACCTTGGCCTTCAACTTCAGCCAGGGAAAATCCATTTGGAAATTGGGAGTGGAGGATGGAATTTTCTGTTGGAATTTTTTAATGGTAAAAGTAATGAAAAAGTGGAGTGGATGGTCAGGAATTGCAGGTGGGGATTTATTGATTTACTGGTGTTAACTGAGCTGCTCTCAGGAGACAAAGGGAATAATGAGATTCCCCCTGATTTCAATTTTCTGGGATATTTTAATTCACATTTTAACACTCAGGAAGATCAGGAGAGCCAACTCTACCTCAAGCTCATCTCTTGGTGGAGGCCACAAAAAGCAGCTGTCAGTGAGGCATCACCAAATAAAGATCTTTTCAACTGCAGTTCCTGGGAGAATTTCTCTTGGGGTCTCTGTGGTCAGGATGAACCTGTGGTGTTGGAAATTCTTTTTCCCAGCCCAAACTGTCACAGAAATCTTTTTATAAAAATCCTTTCCTCAGGATTTTTCCTCCTGAGAAGCTGAGAGGCCTGAGGAACAAAATGCAAACATTGATTATCTGCTGCTGTGGAATGCAACAGGTGCATCTGGGATTGGTCTCATGTGGTTGTTTCTAATTAATGGCCAATCACAGTCAGCTGGCTCTGAGAGCTGAGCCACAAACCTTTGTCATCATTCCTTCTTATTCTATTCGTAGCCAGCCTTCTGATGAAATCCTTTCTTCTATTCATTTAGTATAGTTTTAATGTAATATATATCATAAAATAATAAATCAGCCTTCTGAAACATGGAGTCAGATCCTCACATCTTCCCTCACCCTCAGACCCCTGTGAACACAGTCACACCCAAGACCAAAGAAGGAGTGAGGATCCTTCAGCTCTGGTTCTCAAGGTTTTTATTCTCTGTTATCTCTGACATTTATTCTCTGACCTGCTGAGATCTGTCCTGCAGGTCAGTTCATGGCACACTGACCACCTTGGGGTGGTGTTGATTTTTATACTAAAAACTACGTGTGCATTATTTACAATAACTTTCCAATACACATCACCTGTGTTAGACAGTCTGTCTCTACTCTGAACCCAACCAAAAGTGCCACCATCACCCAGAAGATGGAGGCCAAGAAGAAGAAAGAAGAAGGACAAGGTTTGCCCAAACCCCTCCATCTTGGCTTCTGAATCCCCATTCTAAAAAAAACCCAAAATTCAACTTTTCCACATTGTGACAAACTAACCATCATTCTATTTAACCTCTTGTGGCTTGTAAATCTTCACACGAAGTTGGTAATTTTCTCCATGGGTTAAAACCCAAGGCACAGCTGTTTGTGACTCAGTACCAAGGTTCCTGAGCCCCTTGGGTGCCCGACCCGGCTGTTGTCTCTGCTCAGCACACTCAGGATGGTTCGGGGCAGCCGCGGATCAAAGGACGAGTCTGGGCTCTTCAATGCTTTGGGCTTCAAAATGTTTGTCAATTTTAATCTCACAGAGTTTTTCTTTCTGCCAGCCGGGATCTGACCAGCGAGGCAGCCAAGGGCACTCTGACCACCCCTGGGCAGTTGTGTCCTTTTATAATAAAAACTACCTACATCATATTTACCTTTTATCCCCAATACCTTTCACCCTTGTTAGCAAGTGCACCTTCACCACAAACCAATCCCCAAGTGCCAGCATCACCACAGAAGATGGAAGACAAGAAGAAGAAAGAAGAAGCAGAGACACGCCCCGATTCCTCCATCTTGTCTCCATAACCCCCTGTACCGAGATAGAACAACCCTGTACCAAAATCCCAAAATCCATATTTCACCCTGTGAATGTGTGATCCCCAATACCTTTCACCCTTGTTAACAAGTGCACCTTCACCACAAACCAATCCCCAAGTGCCAACACCACCACAGAAGATGGAAGACAAGAAGAAGAAAGAAGAAGCACGAGACACGCCCCGATTCCTCCATCTTGTCTCCATAACCCCCCTGTACCAAAATCCCAAAATCCATATTTCACCCTGAGAATGCACAATCCCTCCACCACTCAAACTGTGCTCATTCTCATGTCCTCACACACACCCTCAGAAGGGTCACAGTGCAGCCACCAAGAATGCCTGGAACATTCCAGGACCTCCGAGCCCCCCGTGGGTTTTCTCGGTGATTCTGGACGTTAGGAGCGATGGGCTGAGCTCCCACAGCTGGGCACGGTCTGGAGTCCTCCAGGGATCTCCTGGGTTCTGACAAATTCCAGGGCTCAGGAGCTTGGAGGGTTTTCCAAAGGAATTTAGAAGTGACCTGGAAAGAAATTGTCACTTAATTGATGAGGATGACATCATCAATGTCAGAGTGTGCAAAAGGCAGGAGGAGACTCTTGCAAAATCCCCTGGCCTTAAATTGAGTTGATATGTTGGAAATTATATAATTTTCTAATTAGTTTTTGTGATTTTTAAATTAATCATAACCAGGATATTAATTAGAAGTAATGTGTTAGTCTTAAATCACTTTTAGCGACATAGCTGAATATTTCTACATAGAGTTTATCGGGAAAATCACTGAAAATTTAAGTTTTTCTAAAAAAAGCTTTTCTAAATAAAAATCTTTAAGGTGCTTCAATGAGCAAGGTCTGGGAGAAGGAAATGGATATATATATATATATATATATATATATATATATATATATATATATATATATATATATATATACTGGATATAACGAGTGCAGGATTTCTGGAGCACAAGGACATTTTGCAGGAAGCAGAAGATAAAGGAGAAGGTAAAAAATCCTCAATGTATTTTCTAATTAATTTTTGGGTTTTTTTAAATTAATCATAACCAGGATATTAATTAGAAGTAATGTGTTAGTCTTAAATCACTTTTAGCCACATAGCTGAGTATTTGTACACAGATTTTTTTGGGAAAATCACTGAAAATTTAAGTTTTTCTACAAAAAAATTAAATTTTTCTAAACAAACCATGAGGAGAAACTCAGCTGATTCCAACATGAAAGAATTTGATTCATCAAGATCATCAACATTGGTGAAGTGAAGTGGAGAAAATTATAGGAATTTTTTTCACACCTAAATCACATTTATGGACTGATAAAATAATAGGAAGAAATCCCAGAGAAGGATTTCTGGGATCATCTGCTCCATCCCTTTTGACCTTTGAGCATGAAAAGAGAATTTGGCCCAAGTGACCAGGGAGAAGCAGCCAAGAAATAAAATTTGAATGTTTCATGGAGTGTGAAAACTCAAAGTCACCACAGCCAGGTTGCCACAAATCTTGATGCAGCATCCCAGAAATTATGGCTTTGACTTCCACTATTTCAGCCATATCATTTGGATAATTTTATTTTCCTTCTGATTTGGAGCCTTTCCCAAAAAATTCTTTCAAGCCTTTATGCAACACACAAATCTTATAATATGTCTTAAAAAAATAATGATTCTAGGAAGATAATTTAATGAAAAATATCAATTCTCCTCTGTATTTTCCCAGGTTTAGGTGAGTTAAAATGATATCAAGGGAGGAAAATACAATAGAAGCCCCTCCTAGATAGGCACAGAAAAAGAAAGGGTGTTTGAAGCAGAACGAGGCGTGGGGAGATGAAAAATGACAGCAGGAAAACGAGGGCTGATGATTAGGAGATATTTCCTGAAAAACCACAACCACCAGATGACTGCGACTTTCCCAAGGGAAAGGGTGGGAAATCTTTTCCTTTTGGCTTCTAATGTTGGATAAAGCCCCGAGGGACAATTCCACAGAACCCACTGCTGTCGGTGCTGATGCCTCAGGGTTTGGATTTTATATTTTCAGATTCTGTGCTGCTTTAGTGTGTGGGTCTGAGCTTCACATCAGGGCATGGTGAGCTCTGTGCACAGAGCAGGGACACAAAACAATTCCTGCTCCAGCTGGGCACCAAGGACAAATGATCCAAATCTCAGCCCAGGAGCACAAACACCGTGGGCTGCAGAGAGAAAAACAAGCAGGGTGGGACTGCCTGGGCTAAAGCTGGGATGGGACAATGAACTGCAAGATGCAAATGGAGCAGAACTGATCCCAGGGACAGAGCCCGTTGTCAGAGACATCATTTTATGAAAAATCCTTTCTTTAAGATTTTTCATCCTGAGAAGCTGAGAGGCCTCAGGAACAAAATGTAAACATTGATTATCTGCCTCTGTGGAAGGCCACAGGTGCATCTGGGATTGGCTCATGTTAGTTTGTTTGTAATTAATGACCAATCACTCTCAGCTGGCTCAGATTCTCTGTCTGAGACAGAAGCTTTGTTATCTTTCTTTGCTATTCTATTCTTAGCTTAGCCAGCCTTCTGATGGAATGTTTTCTTCTATTCTTTCAGTATAGTTTTAATGTAATATATATCATAAAGTAATAAATCAGCCCTCTGAAACATGGAGTCAGATCCTCATCTCTTCCCTCAACCTGAGACCCCGGTGAACACGGTCACAACCCAGGAGCACTCGTGCAATTTGGGGCCATTTTTGTTCATCTTGTGTGCAGCCCTGGCTGGGCTCTTGTGCTGCCCAAGGTGGATCCACTGAGGATCCACCCTTTTAATAAATCCCTGCTTTATTACAGAATCACACAAGGTTGGAAGAGACCTTCAAGACCATCCAGTCCAACCCAGCCCCAACAGCTCAACTCACCCCTGGCACCCAGTGCCACATCCAGGCTTTGTTAAACACACCCAGGGATGGGGACTGCACCACCTCCCCGGGCAGAACATTCCAGAACTTTATCACTCTTTCTATAAAAAACTTTTTCCTAATTTCCAATCTATATTTCCCTTGAGGCTGTGTGCTCTGGTTGTGTCAGTGCTGCTGCAGACAGAGCCCAGCCCCAGCTGAGCACAGGCACCTTTCAGGAGCTGCAGAAATTGATTCTTCAGCCCTGTCCAGCCTCTGCTCCAGGTCAGCCCTCACAAGGCATCAGGGCCAGCTCAGGTTATCACCTCTGGCCTGGGAATTATTGCCCTGATGCCTTAAGGAGCTGGGACAGAGGCTAGACTGAGTTAAGGGAAATAAAAAGGACAATTATTGAGGAGCCTTCAAAGGCCACACCCTGGCAGTACCCAGAGATGGCTCCAAGATGGAAGAGGGCTTGGTCATGAAATCTCACATTTTTATAAATTTTAGTCCATTTGCATCTTGGAGTTAACTGCCAATTAATGGCTTCAAATTATGAAGTTTCATCCTCCTTGCTTGCTTGCCCATCCTCCTCTTCTCAAGCATGTTGTTCATTCTTGAAGCTTAAAGGGATTGTCCTTGAATCTCCAGCTAGAAAATGATTGTTTGGTCTTTATCACCCAATGAAAAGACCCTGGTAGCACCTTATATAACACTAAAAACTTTATATATTTTTTAAAATACTTAGGTATATGTATATGTATATGTATATGTATATGTATATGTATATGTATATGTATATGTATATGTATATGTATCTATATTTATATCTATATATATATCTATTTATATATCTATTTATATTTATATATATATTTATATTTATTATATTATATATTATATTTATATTTATATTTATATTTATATTTATATTTATATTTATATTTATATCTATATTTATATTTATATTTATATTTTAAACGCAAATAAATGATTTATATTACATACATTAAATACAATATGTTGTTATAATACATATATATATAATTTATGTATTTATACACCAAAACAGAAAATAAAGACTTAAAACCCAAGGTATGAGGCCCAGACGATGTTTTGTGTTGAATTTTGTATTTCAGCAATGATTTTCCCAGCTTGCATAAGAGCATTTCAGCAGCTCTAATCCTCCAAAGACATTTTTCCAAATGTTTGGCTATTAAAATCCACACAGTGAAATTCTGGCTGGAAGAAATAAAGATTCCAGTCCAGCAGATCCTTTGCTGGGATAATGTTTTGACACTTTAACCTGCTTTAATGCCAATGATAATGACAGCAATAATCACTTTACTATTTAATTTTTCAATCATTTTATCTCCCTGAGAGAAATTGAAAGTTAATAAGACACCAAACCTCACATAAAGGCCTCATCCTGCCTGGATTTTGCATTTTATTCATATTTTCTCTTTCCAAACCTCTGCTTCCCTTTCCCTGGGAAATACCACTCTTTTCTAAAGGTCAGCTGGAGAAAATAAAAGGCTTTTTATTAAATGCAAACCGTGTGGATTTCCACTTGTGCTGCATAAGAATTGGCCTGTCATTGTGAAGGGGAATTAAATCTTTTATAAGGTAAAAGAAGGTAATATTTTATATTTTTCGGATGGTGAACAACAAATGTGACCTGCAGCAGGTTCCTGGGCTGGGAGTGCTCTTAAAAAGCTCTGCTGATTTTAAATTAAATTCTTGGCCTTAGTTCATTTTCTGACTTTTAGTTTTGTTTTCACTGTTTTGGGAATACCTTGGGAATCCCATCCAGATGATGACCACACTGTCCTAGGAGTTACAAATTTCCATAATTAGAAATATTCCCAGTGTCCAACACTTCACAGAGGGAGTTTTAGATCTTCTGTAAGATATTTATAAATTCAGAGTCCTGCTTTTTATAATATTTTATATTTCCTTCAGTATTTCAGGAATAAATAGGCACCTTTAAGCGAGTTTCATTTATGTTTGAGCCCACGATTCTCTACACATATTTTTGAGGCTGTTTGGCCAAATTCTGACCAAAAATTCTTCACAAAACAGAAGGAAAAACCCCATGGAATAAAGGATGGAACTACAACCTGGAAAAATCTGTGCTCAGGATTTATTCTTCCCCTGCATCTGCTCCTCCATCCTGCCCCACCCTCAAATGTCAGCTTGCCCTGGTTTCAGTCTCTATTTTGGGGGATTTTGGTGGATTTTTGGTGGTTAAAACACTGAGGGAACTCAGAGCACGTTGGTATCCAACCCCTAATTCCCAATGGGAATGTCAATCCAGCACCTCCAGAGAGGAGAGATTCAGCTGCAAAAAATAGAAATTAGGAAAGGAGCTGGTTCTGCTTTCCTGAATTCCATGGGGATGCTGCTCCTCCGCAGGAAAAGGAAAGTTGGATTTGTGTTGCTCCTGAAGTGAAATTCTCAATTTGAGTATTTTCCTCTGGATGAGGTGTTAAAAAAAGCTCATTCCTGGCTGCCAGTGCCAGTGATGGGAATCATAAAATCATAGAATTTTTTAATTATAAGAGACCTTAATGATCATAGAATTCTTTGAATTATAAGATAATTCAAAGAATTATCATAATTATACCTTTATGATCATAGAAAAATTTGAATTATAAGTGACATTAATGGCCATAGAATAATTTGAATTATAAGGGACTTCAATGATCAAAAAAAGGTTGAATTACAAGGGATCTTAATGGTCATCTAAATGTTGTTAAATCTTGTGACATTGCATTGGAGCTGGCAAAAAATAAATGTAATTTATTATCTACTCAGCTTTTCCTCTGAAGAAATTTTATCTTATCTCTCATTCAGCATCTCTATCCATGGAGTTAATTAGCCCTGCCTTCTAATTAGCCCTCTAATCCCAGCCTTTAGAAAATTCCAGTTGAAGTTTATCAGCTAAACATTGGATAATGGAGATAAAATCTTAATTTCCAGTTTCCTGCCATCCAAAAATAGGTGGAAAGTGTCTGGATGTGCAGAGGGGCCTTGTTGAGAGTTAAAACTGGAAACCTCTTGTTCAGATGCAACAAAAATATCCTGAATGGAGCAGAATTCTATTGGTCCTTGAATTCCATCCAGGATTTCTCCCAGTTTTTCATCTCCTGTTAAATTTTATCCTGTCCTACAAAGTGTTCCCAGCTCCTGCCAGCATGGGGCTGATTTCAGAGGCTTTGAGTTTTAAAGAATTTAATTTTGTAGGTGTTGGAGCCCTGGCTGCTGAGAATTTCAGATTTCTGTGCTGCCAGGCACTGACCCCCAAGAGAACACTGCATTGACCTGAGGCCGTGGAGAAGCTTCCAGAATGGAATGACAGAACTGGGATTGTGGGTGTGGAGTTTGGATAGAAGTGTGTGAGATCACAGGGTGGGAAATAAATGGGACTATCCAAAAAATGAAATTAAACTGATCTTCTAAAAGAAGGGTCAAGGAAAGAGGAAAACCTGAGGTGATTCCAACATGAAAGAATTTGATTCATCAAGATCATCAACATTGGTGAAGTGAAGTGGAGAAAATTATGGGAGAGTTTAATGGTTTAGAATATGATAATATATATAGAGCAAGATGGAGGCTGGTCCTTTTTCTTCTTCTTCTTCTTCTTCTTCTTCTCCTCTTCTTCTTCATCTTCTTCTTCCTCTTCTTCTTCCTCTTCTTCACATTCTTCTTCACATTCTTCTTTTCCTTCTCCTTCTCCTCCTCCTCCTCCTCCTCCTCCTTCTCCTCCTCCTTCTTCCTCTTCTCCTCCTTCTCCTCCTTCTCCTTCTTCTCCTTCTCCTTCTTCTCCTTCTTCTCCTTCTCCTCCTCCTCCTCCCTCTCCTCCTTCTCCTTCTTCTCCTTCTCCTTCTCCTTCTCCTTCTTCTCCTTCTCCTTCCCCTTCTCCTCCACGGGTTTGGGTGGTTTTGTGTAATTGGATAAAAAGTCCCCATTGCAGCCATGGGTGGTTGGTTATTGGGTTAAAAGTGAAAATAATTTCGGTGTCATTTCTTAATTGGACAGTTGATCCTTCAAAGGCCTTGCAGAGACAGAGATGAGGCTCCATTTTTAGTTTGTTGGAGTGAAGTGCTGCAGAGCTCAGGGTTTGTGAGACTGTGACAGAGATAAGAACTGATAAACATCTGAGTCCCAACACGAAATCCAGTTTTGAGAGCTTCAATCCCGACCCTGACCCAGGCAGAAAAAGAAGATAAAAAAATCAATACAAAGTGTTATCAGCACACCCAGCCTGCTGAAGGGAGGGGTTCATTCCCAAATTACCAAATTCTGTGGATGTACAAAATTCAAAAACTGCTGTTCCCAGAAAGTTATTCTTTAGTTCAAGTTCTGTAAAGACTCTGCTATTAGATTTTAAATATCTTGAGTAATTAACCACCCTGACTTAGTCTCTCCTGCACCTTTTTGTTGATGGTTCTGCTTTCCAGAGGATTGACAAAATTCTGCTGAGTGTAAATGGGATTTATCCCACAAGGAATGAAAGGATTTTGCCATAATCCACAGTTCCCACCCCATTTTCTCTGCACTCCCCTGCAGCTCTAGCCAACCTTGGAATTTTCATGAATTCCCATTTATAGCATCAGTTTTATCCACCCATCTCCATTCCTTCTAAAACTGAAGAGATGTTTGGGTTATAAACTTTATAAGGAAAATTTTAGGATATTCCACAATGTCAGGGAATTAAAATTACCATGTCTTTAGGTTGTTTCAAGGATGAGGCAAAATGAGATCTACATAATTTGCTGATAAAAGAGAATAAAATTCCCTCGAAATGGAGGCCAGGAAAGTACAAAGGTGGCAACTATTTAGG
Source organism: Geothlypis trichas (assembly GCA_009764595.1). Taxonomy (NCBI): domain Eukaryota; kingdom Metazoa; phylum Chordata; class Aves; order Passeriformes; family Parulidae; genus Geothlypis; species Geothlypis trichas. The sequence goes on along the minus strand of CM019901.1, from coordinate 151,293,717 downwards.
AATGTTTATTTCAGGAATTAAGTTTAATAACCCAGAACCTCCCCACTGCAACTAAAGGAAAGTTCATGTTCACAGGTATGGAAAATAGAGATTTTCCCTGCTGTAATGCCAGAAAAAAGGAGACTTTTTACTCCTCAAATGCCATTTTATTCCCTATGGATTTGTGGTTTGGGTTTGTTTTTTTTTTAACATCTCAGAACAAGGGTAAAAAGTTGCTCTTACTTCACACTAAAAACTTTCTCTGGGCTGGTTTTGCTGTCCTTTGAATTATCTCCTTGCCATTAAAGGCATCCAAACCCAGCCTTAAGCAGCCACAAAAAACTGAGTTTGAAAATTAATAGGACCAGGAGCCCCAGTGGGAGCTCCCCCTCTTACCTAAATATCATTATCTTTTATTTATGGCCCCTCAGAACCTGCAGGGCCTGAGGGACATTTTGCCCGTGTTTATCCTACACGCTCCGTGTGTTGTTTTTTAAATCCTGTCATGTCCCATATAATTGTAAGTTGTCTCCTGAGGATCCAGCCTCTGTTTTCATACAATTTCCCATTATTTTTGCTCAGGGTATGCACTGATACCTTTTTATTTTTCCTTTCCAAACTAACAGCATAAACAAAATAAACCCTGGCCTGCGCAGCACTTTGTTGGCATCTTCTCCCAAAGTCACACTAGGAATAAATTTATTTTTCAAGCCAGGATAAAGCAAAAGGTTGTTTGTAGAGAAAGGAGTCAGCACTTTATATTTTATGCCTCGTGAATGTTTTTTTCAGCTGGAATTTGGGATAGCTCTGATCAGAGAGTTCTTTACTTCTTTAAAGGTTGGGGTTCAGTTTTTCACTTCAGGCAGAAGGGTCTGGCTGGGGACATTTTTCTTGTGTCACTACAGAGGTGTCCTCTTGGGTTCAGGTTGGATATCAGGAGAAATTTCTTCCCTGGTAAAAGTGATCCCAGGGAAGTGGTGGAATCACCATCCCTGGAAGCATCCAAAAACCAGGTGGATCCCACCCTTCACACCACAGGTTTGTGAGCATGGTGGGATCTGACCAAAGGTTGGACTTGGTGACTTGGTGCATTTTTCTAACCTTAATTATCCTACAATTCTATGATTCCACTTCCTAAGTCATAATTCCATCCTCCAAAATACCCTCCAGACACCTCCCTCTCCAATGACATTAAATTTTGAGGGAAATCTCCCAAATCACACACAGGGATTGATCCCACCCTGCTGCAGCCACCCACACCCATTCAGCTGCCCTGATCCAACCTCATCAACGCCACTAATTATCAATAAAAACTTGGAATTAATTGCCACTAATTCCTGCTCATAAGGAAGCCCTGATATGCACAGAGATAATTCTTGCCATCCTTATCTGCCCAGCAAACCCCACCCCTGTGTTGGAGCTGCCCTGCTCAGATCCCACGTAGGAATTTACAAGCAGAAGTGGGGTGAGATGAATTTCACACCCCCTGAATAAATTGTAGTCAGATTTAATAAAAACCCACTTAATTATGTGTTTTATTTTGGCTTCCAGTGGCTCCCTGCAGACATCTGGGCCAGCTCCTCATCTGCTGTAAATGAATAATGCTGCACTGGTTGCAATTAGAGGTTGAATTATTTAGGACAGCTGAAATTTGGGCTCTAAATAAAAATATTTCTGCTTCAGCTGAGGTGAGAAAATGAGAAAATGCCATGCTTGGTTCTCTTTCTAAAATGTAGGGTTTTAAATTTCTGTTGTTTTGTACAGAAATCAGTCCCTGAGCTTGGTGTGAATCAAACATTGTCAGAGAGGTTTAAAGATGGCAAATGGATTAGGAAAATCTCCTTTCTAAATTAGGAAAAATTCTTTTCTAAAAATCGGTTCTTCTCTCTTCATGACAGGCTTATAAACTCAGTGGAACTTGTAAAGCTTGAAAATGGATAAAGAAAGACAGGAAGGGAAAAAAATGCCTCAAATTTATGAGGAAAAATTCTCTGCTCATGAAAAGAAAACAATTAAAAATTTGTTTTAGAATGATATTGCTGTGGAAACACAATTCCATCAATCTTCCTGACTCCTCTCACATTCATTCAGGAGCACATTCCTCAGAATTTTGGAGAAGTCTGGGAATATTCTTCTGCTCCCAGACACAGGTAGGATGCCTGTTCAAGGTTTCCCAGGAAACCTGGAGCTGGGATTTGAGCTGGTCCAGCCTTAAACCACCCCCAGCAGCTGCTGGAGTTGGCTCTGGAGCTGTGGGAATTTGCTTGGACAAGAAGGGAGGGAGAATGTTGGAACCCTGATTTCAGATTTCTGTGCTGCCAGGCACTGACCCCCAAGAGAACACTGCATGGACCTGAGGCCGTGGAGAAGCTTCCAGAATGGAATGACAGAACTGGGATTGTGGGTGTGGAGTTTGGATAGAAGTGTGTGAGATCACAGGGTGGGAAACAAATGGGATTATCAAAAAATGAAATTAAACTGATCTTCTAAAAGAAGGGTCAAGGAAAGAGGAAAACCTGAGGTGATTCCAACATGAAAGAATTTGATTCATCAAGATCATCAACATTGGTGAAGTGAAGTGGAGAAAATTATGGGTGAGTTTAATGGTTTAGAATATGATAATATATATAGAGCAAGATGGAGGTTTTAGGGTAGAGGCTGCTCCTTCTTCTTCTTCACTTTCTCCTTCTCCTCCTTCTCCTTCTCTTTCTCCTTCTCCTTCTCCTTCTCCTTCTCCTTCTCCTTCTCCTTCTCCTTCTCCATCTCCTTCTCCTCCTTCTCCTTCTCCTTCTCCTTCTCTTTCTCCTTCTCCATCTCCTTCTCCTCCTTCTCCTTCTCCTTCTCCTTCTCCTTCTCCTTCTCCTTCTCCTTCTCCTTCTCCTTCTCCTTCTCCTTCTCCTTCTCCTTCTCCTTCTCTTCTCCTTCTCCTTCTCCTCCATGGGTTTGGGTGGTTTTGTGTAATTGGATAAAAAGTCCCCATTGCAGCCATGGGTGGTTGGTTATTGGGTTAAAAGTGAAAATAATTTCGGTGTCATTTCTTAATTGGACAGTTGATCCTTCAAAGGCCTTGCAGAGAGAGAGATGGGGCTCCATTTTTAGTTTGTTGGAGTGAAGTGCTGCAGAGCTCAGGGTTTGTGAGACTGTGACAGAGATAAGAACTGATAAACACCTGAGTCCCAACAAGAAATTCCATCTCACACATTTAATCCCAACCCTGGCAGAAAAGAAGCAAAGACTTCACAGGAGAATGAAGCAGTGAGGGGAGGAAATGAGGGGAAATACAGGTGCATGCTGCTATTTATTTTTTTAGCTGAGGGACAGGCCCGTAGCTCACAGAAAAATCATTAAATGGAGCCAAGGTTGGGGTTGTCAGGAGCTGTGGTCATTCCTGGAATCAGAGCCAGCATGTGGGAAATAGATATTTAGAGAATTTTTCAAGTCTGATAGCAGGTTTACATAGCATCTATTTGTATGTAAACTTTGAGTTAAAAAATGTTAATTTAGAAATAAGATATTGTTGAGAGAGAAATGGAATTAGAAATAAGATAGATATTGTTGAGAGAGAAATGGAAATAAAAATAAGTTGTAAAGGATGGTTTTGTAAATAAGATTAGATATTTTAGAGAAATAGAAGTATGAAAGATGTATTGAAGTAGGATTTATGAGAATCCATTTTAGATGATTAGTTTTAAAGTATTTAGAACATGGTGTAATTAAGTTGGTAAGTTAATACTTATCTTGTAATTAAGAAATAGGTGGATTTTGATCGTAATGGTGTGAATTATAACATCTGTATTGTCTCATCCTTCACATGAGACTGAAAATAGAATAAAAGTTTTTAAAACACCGCTCAGTTCCCCATCTCTGGGCCAGAAAAGAGCCTAATCCAGCCCCAGGACACAATGCTGGCACAGGGATTTATTGTTTCCTGTGCTTGCTGGGCTTGATGTCATTAAAGTGTCACTGGAGTCAGCTCCGTGTCACCGAGCAGCAGCTCCGTGTTTACCAGCACAGCGCTGAGAAAATTTCGGATTTCGAGGGGTTCAGATGCTCAGGGAGGTTTGACAGCTCTCTCTCTCTCTCATTCTCAGGCTGCTGAGCCTAATCTTTCCTGGAGCACTGGCGTGAGATCCGCGTTTCCTGATGGGAGATAATCCGCTGGCGTCACCGGCATGGGAGACGGCGTTCCCGGAATGAGCAGCCACAAGAGGTGTTGCCTTGGAATCAGAAAGGAACTCATCCCTCCCAGCACCCTATCTCCCATGTGCTGCTCCTCAGGATTGGGGTTTCCCAGCAATTCAGAGGCCAGAACAAAATAATAATTAATGAGTGTCAATAATTCATGGGGAGGATAATGAGTGATTGATGTGTGGATGGCTGTTACAATAAAAACACAATTAGAGGTCACAGGTTGAATAAATCTCACCTAACTTTTTAGTTAGATCTTAAAGTTAGTTATACCTCACCTAATTTTTTAGTTAGATCTTAAGACCTCAGAACATCTTAGACTCTCCTTTCTAATCACTTCAAAACTCAACACAATGAACTATTTTATTGCAAAGTATGTATCTAAAAAAGCCTTGATTATTTTGCTTTTTTGGGGATGTTTTTCCTCATGATGATTACCTGGGACTTCATGATTTCCTTCCATACAACTAAAGATAGGTGAGCTCCATCCCACCTCTTCTTACCCTTGAATCCAGCAGAATTTGGGTTCAATCGTGCTGTTGTGGGCCTAGGCCTTGTGTGTTGGAGTGGAAAAGGAGTCTCTTGACCCCAGGGAAAGGATCAGTGCCCAAGGGGTGACAAACCACCTCTGTAGCCATGATATTTTTTGAAAAATCCTTTCCTTAGGATTTTTCCTCCTGAGAAGCTGAGAGGCCTCAGGAACAAAATGTAAACAATGATTATCTGCTGCTGTGGAATGCAACAGGTGCATTTGTGATAGGTCTCATGAGGTTGTTTTTAATTAATGGCCAATCATAGTCCAGCTGTCCAGACTGGCTCAATCAGTCACAAGCCTTTGTTATCATTCTTTTTCTATTCTTAGCCAGCCTTCTGATGAAATCTTTTCATCTATTCTTTCAGTATAGTTTTAATATAATATATATCATAAAATAATAAATCAGCCTTCTGAAACATGGAGTCAGATCCTCGTCTCTTCTCTCACCCTCAGACCCCTGTGAACACATCACCTCCTCTGCCTCTGCGGAAGGGAATTGCAGCTGACCCCACTTCCACCTCTTTCCAGCACAGCTGAAATCCTTCTGGGAAGAGGAATTGCGTCCTGGAAATTCCACTGCCACTACCTAGCACCCCCTAAAAACCTCCTGCATGTCCCCAGCCCTCCCTGGACAACATCTTGTCCCCAAATCCCTCAGTCACTGCAGAAACTCGAGTTTGGAGAGCCCTGATGGGACTCTGTCTCCATGAACGGTGACACCACCATCAGTTCTGGGGCCTGTGATGGAGCAGGGACTGTCAGTGCTGGATGAGCAGCCTGGGGACAGCCCAGCCACCCTCAGAGTGCAGTGACTTTTAGCCTGGGGACATTGTAGGTGTGTTCCAAAGGCCACTGATGTCAGCAGGAAAAGACCTTTTGATTTCCATGTGCTTTGGACGAGGCCCAGGAGGAGCAGCGCGTGAAGTCAGGGCCGCTCTTTCTCACAGGCCTGGAAATCTCTGGTATTTGCTGAGCAGCACTGAGTGTGGGTCAGGAAGGCAGCTGAGCTTTCCTTTCCTCTCAAACTTGTTTGTTTTGCTCTGCAGCCTAAAGCAATAGAGTGATTCCATGACAAAATTCAGGCCCGGAGAAGCTGACGGAGCAAAAATCGCGACCAATAGGAAACCTACAAAGGCTCCTCCAAACTGAAGAATTTCATTCCTATTGCCTGGTGTGAGAAACAGCCACTCACTTTTCATGGTTTAGGAAGGTTTATTAATCCTTATCAAAAATACAACAGGAGACTGAATAAAGAAAAAAGGAGCAAAAGATTTTCCCTGCCATAGATCTCTTCCTCAAATCCTGATTGAAGGTCAGGTGTTCCATAGTGACAATCCAGCCCTCCCAGATGTCCCAATCCAGCTGTCCCTTGATAACCCCACCTTTTATCATATTTATAATATTTATAATATTTTCTGTTTTGCTGGGATAGTTGAGCTGCTGCCCTGGGATGGTTTGCACTTAACTCCTGTCTCATGCTTTGCCTGCTTGATGTTGGTGCATTTGGCATTTTGGTTTCCCAAGCAAATATTTTCACTTGCTGATGATTTCCAACGGCTGGAAACAAGAGGGGAGGGAATAAATATCTTTATGAGACTCCTGAAAAAGGGAGAAAACAACCTGGGGTGTTCCAGCCCAGGTTGGGCAGCGCTTGGAGCATCCTGGGATAGTGGAAGGTGTCCCTGCCATGGGATCAGGATGGGATTTTTAAGGTTTTTTCCAACCCAAACCATTGGGATTCTCAGATTCTAAGATACTTCCTGAGCTAAAAACCAGCTGATAGAGAAAATCCCAACCCAGATCTCTAAAGTTAACAATTTTTTTGCAGCTCCACTTTCGTTATCCTGAATACAGACATTTACTGACAGTGAGTGCAATGGCTCAGTGATGATTAACATCAGTGGAAGGTTTGCTCTGGAGTCATGTGGGGTTTCCTAATTTTATTAGGATTTGGTTCTTGTTTGTCAGTGATACAGAAAGAAAATTCATCTCCAAGCCAGCAACAAGAATTTGCCATAGTGAACATGGAAAAGAGGATGGAACAGCTGAGAAGAGGGGGAATTAAACACATTTTTAAGCATTTAAATTAAAATAAAACCCAAACAAAACAACTGCATGACAGAGGGTGAAAAAAGAGAAAAAGGAGAGGGGAAAGAACACAAACTCAGCAAAGTTCCAGTGTCCTCTGAAGACTGCTGATGCTCAGAGATTGAGAGAGCCCAGATTTCATTTCTTGGCAGCTCAGCCAAGCTGAGGACAATCCCCAGGGACCAGCTCCAGCTCCAGAGGTGAGCAGCCAGAGGTTCATCCCAAAGGCTACTGGGATGCTGGCATCCTTTCAGCAGGGAAGATGGGAAAATAGGAACACTTTAAAAAGCTCACAGGGCCATAAATCCGAGCTCTATCACAGGCCCAGCACTGATAGAGACAGATGTGTGAGGAGCTCTTTTATGGGGCCAAAAAGGAAGGAATCTTTCCAGGCTCAGCCATTTGAAGCCTACGACTCCCATAAATCTCCCCAAGCAGAGGGTTCAGGCCAGATCTTCACTGCTGAGTTTTTGTTTCTTGCCTTGTATGAAATGAATTCATATCTGGCATAAATAGGTTTAAGAAAATGAGTAAAAAATAGATGGGAAAAAAAAGGAAAATCTGAATGTTGTTTTAATGCAGGGGCCAGAGTGAATGAGAATCAATATCCAAGTGGGAGGTGGGTCTCTCCTTCCTTTCCATGCCCCTCCAGATTTTTTTGGAAAACATGTCAGGAAAGGCTTCAGCTCTGCTTTTCTAAACACAGGAACTTAATCTTATACAAGTCTGAGCCTACTTTAGGCCTGTTTTTAATCCCTTATCCAATTTGAACCAAATTTGATAGCTGAGATGTGAGGATCTGGGAAAATTAAGGATGAAAAGATCTGTTGGGAGAGCACTTGCTTTTAGAAAAAGAAGTTGCACCTCTTACAGATACAGATAAAAAGCTTTTCTTTAGAGAAGAGCTGCAAAAACCCCGTGGTTTTTTGAGCACCAAAAATTTGGGATATGGCTCTGGAGGAAGTCTGATCCTGTTCCTGTGGATCAGCCCCTCAGGATCAGCTGTTCTTTGCTTGATCAGCATCTTCTCATGCTTTAAAATCTCACACAAACCCTCCTGGCTGCTTTGGAATTGCAGGGACACCTTCCACCATCCCAGGTGGATCCAAGCCCTGTCCAACCTGGACCTGGAGACTTCCAGGGATGGAGCAGCCACAGCTTCTCTGGGAAATCCATCCCAGTCCCTCCCCAACCTCACAGCCAAGGATTTCTTCCCAATATCAGACCTAAACCTCCCCTGTTCCATCCTCAATCCACTCCCCTGACAATCCCAAGAGAATCCATTGCCTTTGGAAGAGCTGCCTGGGGTTTTATGTGAGGCAAGAAACTAAAAACAAATTCAAAAGTCAATTTATTGACATCATCAGAACCTGCTTGACCATCCCTGTCTGTGCTGCTCACAAGCGTTGGACAGAGGGTTTTTCATGGGCTTCAGCTGAAATAAACCCAAGGAAATCAAAGAACTCAACCCTTACTCCCAGGAGCTCTTCACAAATGGCAAAAGTCTTTGAGGAGCAGTCACTAGAGAGCACCAAACATCCACACTCCCTCCAGGTGGCTCCTGTGCCATGGGAATTACTGATGTGGGATTTTTTTATCTCCATTGACCTCCACCAACCTCCCTAGGCCTGGGCTCCAGCATTCCAAAGGGGTTTTCCTCAGTGTTTTTTGGTGGGAATGGTTTGGGAGTGCTGGAGAAAAAGAACAAAAAGCAACATGGTTTAAGGAAATATTTTAGGGTGACTTAGGTCCTTGTAGTACAGAATTAAGAGAAACAAAGGAAATTAAAGATTTCTTTTTTTTCCAGAGTGCATTTGGGTTTTGTCCCAGGTGAAGACTCCTCAGGGACCTGCTCACCTCAACCCTCAGCAATCTCAGCTCATTCATTCCCACCCATGAAGTTCTTCTGCAGCTTAACCAATCCATGATTTTAAGGAATTTTCTGTCTCAAGCTTTCATGGCATTTTTGGGCCTTTTCTCAGTTTTTTTCATTATTACCACCTGCATGGAAAGAGGGAAATGGTTGTGTTTAAAGCACCTGTGAAGTCATAAAGCAGCTGTGAAATGAAATATTTGGAGACCTATGAGCCTCAACTCTGCTATTTTCATGGTCTTGCTTTCAGTACTTTTTTGTGTCATGTTTTATCACTCATTACCAACAACACAGAATTTAATTGTGTCCATTTTATTCAGCACAGCTAAGGAGCTTGGCTTCAAGAATATTTATGAAACTGAAATTACTGTGGGATAACTGATCTCATTTTGAAATCTATGGGTTGGGTGTGTTGCAGAAGGGTCCACGAGTTGCTCATCCCAATTCCTCCTGTCCCTGTGCATGAGCACATCTTCCTCTTTCCCTCTTTTCCAGTCCTTTATCCCACAGAAATTGTTCCCTCTCAAAATACAAAGATGAGCAGTTTTGAAAAATTTCTCCTTTTTTCTCGGCTGAAAAATTTTGCCAAACTGTTAATTTTGGCCAAATTAATTAATTAATTAATTAAATGCCAAAATTAATTCCACAAATGCATTTTGTTCCTCCACATCTTAAACATGGAATTTAATCAAATTCCTTTAGACCAAAAAACTGGGGCTGTGTTCCAGCATTTTTTTTCCATATCTGTCTATTCCATAGGTATGGGTAGGGATAAAATTCCTGCTGTATTGTGGAGATGTGTTATATGTTCACTACATAAATATTTTTATTTACTGAAGGTTTGTTGTAAACCAAAGAAATTTGAATTTTTTTAAGAAAGTCTTAAATTTTTTCTCTAATTTCCCAGTGATTTGCACAAGCTCTGAGAGATCCCATAGGCATGAGTAGGACTTTTAAGTCTGATTTAACATTGTGCAACTGAAATCTTTATAAATTTGGGCAAATCTTGACCACACACAAAAGAAAGTATCCATTTTTCCCTTAAAAAAGGACTCAATTTCCCCCTAAAAAATGACTCAATTTATCTCTAGAAGAGAGAAAGGAGTAGAAAAATGAGGTTCTTTCTCCCTAGAGGAAGATTCCATTACTCATTCACTAATTAAATATGTGTGTTTAGAAATAAAAATAAATAAAGAAATGAAGAAATAAATAAACCTTTCCGTGTCCCAAACCTTAATCAGAACAGAATTTTCCGTGCCTTCCCCGTGGTTTCTGCTTTGTCCCAGGATCAAAGAGCAGTGACCATTACTAAGGAAAATAAAAACCCCAAACATCTGCCTGCCCAGTATTTACAGAACAATCCAAACTGGGCAAAAAAAGCAATCCAGAGGCTGAACAGCTCCACATTATCACGGGATCATGGAGAGGGTGAGGCTGGAAGGGACCTCTGGAGTCGGAGTCGTTGCTTCTTTTTCTGCCAGGATCGGGACTGAAGCGCTCAGGATGGAATTTCTTGTTGGGACTCAGATGTTTATCAGTTCTTATCTCTGTCCCAGTCTTACAAACCCTGAGTTCTGCAGCACTTCACTCCAACAAACTAAAAATGGAGCCCCATCTCTCTCTCTGCAAGGCCTTTGAAGGATAAACTTAAATCCAATTGAGAAATGACACCAAAATTATTTTCACTTTTAACCCAATAACCAACCACCCATGGCCACAATGGGGACTTTTTATCCAATTACACAAAACCACCCAAACCCATGGAGGAGAAGGAGAAGGAGAAGGAGAAGGAGAAGGAGAAGGAGAAGGAGAAGGAGAAGGAGAAGGAGAAGGAGAAGGAGGAGAAGGAGAAGGAGAAGAAGGTGAAGAAGAAGAAGAAGAAGGAGAAGGAGAAGGAGAAGGAGAAGGAGAAGGAGAAGGAGAAAAAGAACGAGAACAAGAAAGTGAAGAAGGCCCAGCCTCCACTCCAAAACCTCCATCTTGCTTTATATCCATTCTGTATTCTAAACCCTTAAACTCTGATTTCCCACCCTGTGACCTCACACACTTCTATCCAAACTCCACACCCACAATCCCAGTTCTGTCATTCCATTCTGGAAGCTTCCCCATGGCCTCAGGTCAATGCAGTGTTCTCTTGGGGGTCAGTGCCTGGCAGCACAGAAATCAGAAATTCTCAGCAGCCAGGGGTCCAACTCTCTGGAGATCATCTGGTCCAACTCCCTGTCTCGAGCAGTTATTTGGGAAGGGCTCTTTATTTCCACCATACTGAGATCCTAAGGAAAATCTAGTTTTTCCATGGATTTCCATTAACTTTGAAGCCAAAGGAGCCACATCCCAAAGGATAATTAAGGAATCAGCTGGTTAAAGCTTTAAACTCATTTAAAGCTTTGAAATCATTAAAATTATTTTGTTGGTTTTTAAGCTGTGTGGAATGAAATCTTTTGGAATAATATCTCTAATATTCCTTGGGAAAATGATCTGTCTCCTCTGCTGCATCTCCAGACAAGAGCCACTAATTGATCACTATAAAAACTTCCTGGGGAAGTTGGGGTTGTCCATCCTGGAGAAGAGAAGGCTCCAGGGAGACCTCAGAGCCCCTTCAGAGCCTAAATGGGTTCCAAGAGAGCTGGAGAAGACTTGGGACAAGGAATGGGGGGACAGGACACAGGGAATGGCCTTAAACTGGAGAAGGGTGGGTTATTATGGGATATTGGGAAGTAATTCCATTTTATAAGGGTGAACAAGGTGTTCTCCATGACCTGATAAGGTTTTTAAGGACATCAGTTCTCTCTGCACATGAAACTGAACTGGAAGATCCTTCAAGAAATCCCTGACTTGGCTCTTATCCACTGCTGGAATTCTCCTCATGAAATTCATGGAATTGGACTGGAAGATCCTTTAAGGAATCCTTGCCTTGACCTTTATCTACTGCTGGAATTTTCCTTACAAAATTCATGGAATTGAACAGGAAGATCCTTCAAGGAATCCCTGACTTGACCTTTTTCTACTGCTGGAATTCTCCCTGTGAAATTCATGGAATTGAATGGGAAGATCCTTCAAGGAATTCCTGACTTGACCTTCATCCAGTGCTGGAATTCTCCTCATGAAATTCATGGAATGAACAGGAAGATCCTTCAAGGAATCCCTGATTTGACCTTTATCCACTGCTGGAATTCTCCTCATGAAATTCATGGAATTGAACAGGAAGATCCTTCAAGGAATCTCTGACTTGACTTTCATCCACTGCTGGAATTCTCCTTGTGAAATTCATGGAATTGGACAAGAAGATCCTTCAGGAATCCCTGATTTGACTTTTATCAACTGCTGGAATTCTCCTCATGAAATTCCATGGAATTGGACAGGAAGATCCTTCAAGGAATCCCTGACTTGACCTTTTTCTATTGCTGGAATTCTCCCTGTGAAATTCATGGAATTGAACAGCAAGATCCTTCAAGGAATTCCTGACTTGACCCTTATCCAGTGCTGGAATTCTCCTCATGAAATTCATGGACTTGAACGGGAAGATCTTTAAGGAATCCCTGACTTGACCTTTATCCACTGCTGGAATTCTCCTCATGAAATTCATGGAATTGAACAGGAAGATCCTTCGAGGAATTCCTGACTTCACCTTTATCCACTGCTGGAATTCTCCTTACAAAATTCATGGAATTGAACAGGAAGATCCTCCAAGAAATCCCTGACTTGACCTTTATCCACTGCTGGAATTCTCCTTGTGAAATTCATGAATTGAACATGAAGATCCTTCAAGGAATTCCTGACTTGACCTTTATGCACTGCTGGAATTCTCCTTGTGAAATTCATGGAATTGGACAAGAAGATCCTTCAAGGAATCCCTGATTGACTTTTATCAACTGCTGGAATTCTCCTCATGAAATTCATGGAATTGAATGGGAAGATCCTTCAAGGAATTCCTGACTTGGCCCTTATCCACTGCTGGAATTCTCCCTGTGAAATTCATGGAATTGAACGGGAAGATCCTTCAAGGAATCCCTGACTTGACCTTTATCCACTGCTGGAATTCTCCTCATGAAATTAATGGAATTGAATGGGAAGATCCTTCAAGGAATCCCCAACTTGACCTTTATCCACTGCTGGAATTCTCCTCATGAAATTCATGGAATTCTCCCCACCTCTTGTCCATAGAGGCCTGGGAATGCTGTTGGCAGACTAAAGCAAGGAAGAGGTTGGGTATCTCAGCCTTATTTGTGGCAGCTCTTTCTAATCACCCATCCCACCCAGAAACAGGCACACATTTTCCTTGCCATCCTTTTATTATTAATTTATTCCAATTATTAAAAGCTCTGGATACCCTTGAAAGTGTCAACTCTGCTTCAGCTGATTTTTCCTCACACCATCCATCCATGTCCAGTTTTTTCATGCTCTGCAGAAATGAGATAAAATCTTGTTTTCCTTTATCCCAGCTCTCAAAAGTGACTCATTAAGGTTCTGCTGTGGCTTCAGGTCTTGACAAAAATAAATCAAATGAACAAAGAGCAATTTTCCATCCTCGCCCTCTGTCTTTCCCTCTCTGCCTGTTTTTATTTGCTTTTTCCCTTGGATAAAACTATTTGGAAAACATTGCAAGAACACTTAATTTGGATGACATGAAGCAAATTTGCCTGCTGATTTAAGGGATGTTTTCCCTTCAGGAACACACGAACAAATTTGGGGATAATTTTCCTATCAAAAGACAGAATTGTTTGAACTAAAGGGAGACTTTGCCCCAGCCTGGATTCCAGGGACAATGTTGTTCCCAGATGTGGATGGGAATGGAGCTGTGCAGGACACAGAGGCTGAGCACAGGGAATGAGAAAACCTCACCAGAGCTGCTCTTCAGGGCTTCAAACCTTTCATCTCTCATCATTTCAGAATTTATATTTGGTGGCACCTTCCAGAGAAAATCTGAAATCTGTTTCCTGAGAAATGCAGGTTTTGTATAAACTGAGAGTGTATTTCTTTGTTTTTGTTCTTCATGGCTCAGAGTGGGAGCAGGGAGCTGAAAATCCTTGGATCACCATAAACCAAAGGAATTGTTCTCCAGGCCACTCATTTGAAGGGAATGTCACAGTTTTGGGACACTTGAGCAATTTCATGCTTTGCATGTGTTTCGTCTCCTCTCCATCCTATGGCTGAAACTGTTTACAGATGAAAATAATGGGAATATGGGAATTAACCAGGAGAGCCAGAGTGGTGTTTATCCTGAGAAAAAGGAGCCTCAGACCAAAGGGGGTTCTCCAGGAAGGAATTTTGTGGATTTTCCCTCTTTCTTTTTTGGAAGATGAGAGTTTTGTCCAACAGGAATTTACAGGTTGATGTCAATATTAAATATAACATAAACAAGGGAGGTTGTGCAAGAATTAGGTGTTGGGTCAGGCATTGGAGTGGAGTTCCCCTTATGGGATCCTGTGGG
>CM019901.1:151178217-151279423 GCA_009764595.1 Geothlypis trichas | reverse complement strand
TCTTCTCTCTTCATGACAGGCTTATAAACTCAGTGGAACTTGTAAAGCTTGAAATTAAAAGAAAGACAGAAGGGAAAAAATGCCTCAAATTTAATGAGGAAAAATTCTGCTCATGAAAAGAAAACAATTAAAAATTTGTTTAGAATGATATTGCTGTGGAAACACCAATTCCATCAATCTTCCTGACTCCTCTCACATTCATTCAGGAGCACATTCCTCAGAATTTTGGAGAAGCTGGGAATATTCTTCTGCTCCCAGACACAGGTAGGATGCCTGTTCAAGGTTTCCCAGGAAACCTGGAGCTGGGATGGGCTGTCCAGCCTTAACGCACCCCAGCAGCTGCTGGAGTGGCTCTGGCTGTGGGAATTTGCTTGGACAAGAAGGGATGGAGAATGTTGAACCCTGATTTCAGATTTCGTGCTGCCAGGCACTGACCACCCAAGAGAAACTGCATGGACCTGAGGCCGTTGGAGAAGCTCCAAATGGAATGACAGAACTGGGATTGTGGTGTGGAGTTTGGATAGAAGTGTGTGAGATCACAGGGTGGGACCAATGGGATTATCAAAAATGAAATTAACTGATCTTCTAAAAGGGGTCAAGGAAAGAGAAACCTGAGGTGATTCCAACATGAAATTTGATTCATCAAGAATCATCAACATTGGTGAAGTGAAGTGAGAAAATGGGGTGAGTTTAATGGTTTAGAATATGTATATATATAGAGCAAGATGGGGTTTTAGGGTAGGGCTGCTCCTTCTTCTTCTTCCTTTCCTCCTTCTCCTCCTTCTCCTTCTCTTTCCTCCTTCTCCTTCTCCTTCTCCTTCTCCTTCTCCTTCTCCTTCTCCTTCTCCATCTCCTTCTCCTCCTTTCTCCTTCTCCTTCTCCTTCTCTTTCTCCTTCTCCATCTCCTTCTCCTCCTTCTCCTTCTCCTTCTCCTTCTCCTTCTCCTTCTCCTTCTCCTTCTCCTCCTCCTTCCCTTCTCCTTCTCCTTCTCCTTCTCCTTCCTCTTCTCCTTCTCCTTCTCCTCCATGGGTTTGGTGGTTTTGTAATTGGTAAAAAGTCCCCATTGCAGCCATGGGTGGTTGGTTTTTGGGTTAAATGAAAATAATTTCGGTGTCATTTCTTAATTGGACAGTTGATCCTTCAAAGGCCTTGCAGAGAGAGAGATGGGGCTCCATTTTTAGTTTGTTGGAGTGAATTCTGCAGAGCTCAGGGTTTGTGAGACTGTGACAGAGATAAGAACTGATAAACACCTGATCCCAACAAGAAATTCCATCTCACACATTTAATCCAACCCGGCAGAAAGAAGCAAAGACTTCACAGGAGAATGAAGCAGTGAGGGAGGAAATGAGGGAAATACAGGTGCATGCTGCTATTTATTTTTTTAGCTGAGGGACAGGCCCGTAGCTCACAGAAAATCATTAAATGGAGCCAAGGTTGGGGTTGTCAGGAGCTGTGGTCATTCCTGGAATCAGAGCCAGCATTGGGAAATAGATATTTAGAGAATTTTTCAAGTCTGATAGCAGGTTTACATAGCATCTATTTGTATGTAACTTGAGTTAAAAATGTTAATTTAGAAATAAGATATGTTGAGAGAGAAATGGAATTAGAAATAAGATAGATATTGTTGAGAGGAAATGGAAATAAAATAAGTTGTAAAGGATGGTTTTGTAAATAAGATTAGATATTTTAGAGAAATAGAAGTATGAAAGGTATTGAAGTAGGATTTATGAGAATCCATTTTAGATTAGTTTTAAAGTATTTAGAACATGGTGTAATTAAGTTGGTAAGTTAATACTTATCTTGTAATGAAATAGGTGGATTTTGATCGTAATGGTGTGAATTATCATGTATGTCTCATCCTTCACATGAGACTGAAATAGAATAAAGTTTTTAAAACACCGCTCAGTTCCCCATCTCTGGGCCAGAAAAGAGCCTAATCCAGCCCAGGACACAATGCGGCACAGGGATTTATTGTTTCCTGTGCTTGCTGGGCTTGATGTCATTAAAGTGTCACTGGAGTCAGCTCCGTGTCACCGAGCAGCAGCTCCGTGTTTACCAGCACAGCGCTGAGAAAATTTCGGATTTCGAGGGGTTCAGATGCTCAGGGAGGTTGACAGCTCTCTCTCTCCTCATTCTCAGGCTGCTGAGCCTAATCTTTCCTGGCACTGGCGTGAGATCCGCGTTTCCTGATGGGAGATCCGCTGGCGTCACCGGCATGGGAGACGGCGTTCCCGGAATGAGCAGCCACAAGAGGTTTGCCTTGGAATCAGAAAGGAACTCATCCTCCCAGCACCCTATCTCCCATGTGCTGCTCTCAGGATTGGGGTTTCCCAGCAATTCAGAGGCCAGAACAAAATAATAATTAATGAGTGTCAATAATTCATGGGGAGGATAATGAGTGATTGATGTGTGGATGGCTGTTACAATAAAAACACAATTAGAGGTCACAGGTTGAATAAACTCACCTAACTTTTTAGTTAGATCTTAAAGTTAGTTATACCTCACCTAATTTTTTGTTAGATCTTAAGACCTCAGAACATCTTAGACTCTCCTTTCTAATCACTTCAAAACTCAACAATGAACTATTTTATTGCAAAGTATGTATCTAAAAAAGCCTTGATTATTTTGCTTTTTTGGGGATGTTTTTCCTCATGATGATTACCTGGGACTTCATGATTTCCTTCCATACAACTAAAGATAGGTGAGCTCCATCCCACCTCTTCTTACCCTTGAATCCAGCAGAATTTGGGTTCAATCGTGCTGTTGTGGGCCTAGGCCTTGTGTGTTGGAGTGGAAAGGATCTCTTGACCCCAGGGAAAGGATCAGTGCCCAAGGGGTGACAAACCACCTCTGTAGCCATGATATTTTTGAAAAATCCTTTCCTTAGGATTTTCCTCCTGAGAAGCTGAGAGGCCTCAGAACAAATGTAAACAATGATTATCTGCTGCTGTGGAAGCAACAGTGCATTTGTGATAGGTCTCATGAGGTTGTTTTTAATTAATGGCCAAATCAGCGTCCACTGACTGGCTCAATCAGTCACAAGCTTTGTTATCATTCTTTTCTATCTTAGCCAGCCTTCTGATGAAATCTTTTCATCTATTCTTTCAGTATAGTTTTAATATAATATATATCATAAAATAATAATCAGCCTTCTGAAACATGGAGTCAGATCCTCGTCTCTTCTCTCACCCTCAGACCCCTGTGAACACATCACCTCCTCTGCCTCTGCGGAAGGGAATTGCAGCTGACCCCACTTCCACCTCTTTCCAGCACAGCTGAATCCTTCTGGGAAGAGGAATTGCGTCCTGGAAATTCCACTGCCACTACCTAGCACCCCCTAAAACCTCCTGCATGTCCCCAGCCCTCCCTGGACACATCTTGTCCCCAAATCCCTCAGTCACTGCAGAAACTCGAGTTTGGAGAGCCCTGATGGGACTCTGTCTCCATGAACGGTGACACCACCATCAGTTCTGGGCCTGTGATGGAGCAGGGACTGTCAGTGCTGGATGAGCAGCCTGGGGACAGCCCAGCCACCCTCAGAGTGCAGTGACTTTTAGCCTGGGACATTGTATGTGTTCCAAAGGCCACTGATGTCAGCAGGAAAAGACCTTTTGATTTCCATGTGCTTTGGACGAGGCCCAAGGAGCAGCGCGTGAAGTCAGGGCCGCTCTTTCTCACAGGCCTGGAAATCTCTGGTATTTGCTGAGCAGCACTGAGTGTGGGTCAGGAAGGCAGCTGAGCTTTCCTTTCCTCTCAAACTTGTTTGTTTTGCTCTGCAGCCTAAAGCAATAGAGTGATTCCATGACAAAATTCAGGCCCGGAGAAGCTGACGGAGCAAAAATCGCGACCAATAGGAAACCTACAAAGGCTCCTCCAAACTGAAGAATTTCATTCCTATTGCCTGGTGTGAGAACAGCCACTCACTTTTCATGGTTTAGGAAGGTTTATTAATCCTTATCAAAAATACAACAGAGACTGAATAAAGAAAAAAGGAGCAAAAGATTTTCCCTGCCATAGATCTCTTCCTCAAATCCTGATTGAAGGTCAGGTGTTCCATAGTGACAATCCAGCCCTCCCAGATGTCCCAATCCAGCTGTCCCTTGATAACCCCACCTTTATCATATTTATAATATTTATAATTTTTCTGTTTTGCTGGATAGTTGAGCTGCTGCCCTGGGATGGTTTGCACTTAACTCCTGTCTCATGCTTTGCCTGCTTGATGTTGGTGCATTTGGCATTTTGGTTTCCCAAGCAAATATTTTCACTTGCTGATGATTTCCAACGCTGGAAACAAGAGGGAGGGAATAAATATCTTTATGAGACTCCTGAAAAGGGAGAAAAACAACCTGGGGTGTTCCAGCCCAGGTTGGGCAGCGCTTGGAGCATCCTGGGATAGTGAATGGTCCCTGCCATGGGATCAGATGGGATTTTTAAGGTTTTTCCAACCCAAACCATTGGGATTCTCAGATTCTAAGATACTTCCTGAGCTAAAAACCAGCTGATAGAGAAAATCCCAACCCAGATCTCTAAAGTTAACAATTTTTTTGCAGCTCCACTTTCGTTTCCTGAATACACATTTACTGACAGTGATGCAATGGCTCAGTGATGATTAACATCAGTGGAAGGTTTGCTCTGGAGTCATGTGGGGTTTCCTAATTTTAATTTGGTTCTTGTTTGTCAGTGATACAGAAGAAAATTCATCTCCAAGCCAGCAACAAGAATTTGCCATAGTGAACATGGAAAAGAGGATGGAACAGCTGAGAAAGGGGAATTAAACACATTTTAAGCATTTAAATTAAAATAAAACCCAAACAAAACAACTGCATGACAGAGGAAAAAGAGAAAAAGGAGAGGGGAAAGAACACAAACTCAGCAAAGTTCCAGTGTCCTCTGAAGACTGCTGATGCTCAGAGATTGAGAGAGCCCAGATTTCATTTCTGGCAGCTCAGCCAAGCTGAGGACAATCCCCAGGGACCAGCTCCAGCTCCAGAGGTGAGCAGCCAGAGGTTCATCCCAAAGGCTACTGGGATGCTGGCATCCTTTCAGCAGGGAAGATGGGAAAATAGGAACACTTTAAAAAGCTCACAGGCCATAAATCCGAGCTCTATCACAGGCCCAGCACTGATAGAGACAGATGTGTGAGAGCTCTTTTATGGGGCCAAAAAGGAAAATCTTTCCAGGCTCAGCCATTTGAAGCCTACGACTCCCATAAATCTCCCCAAGCAGAGGGTTCAGGCCAGATCTTCACTGCTGAGTTTTTGTTTCTTGCCTGTATGAATGAATTCATATCTGGCATAAATAGGTTTAAGAAAATGAGTAAAAAATAGATGGGAAAAAAAGGAAAATCTGAATGTTGTTTTAATGCAGGGGCCAGAGTGAATGAGAATCAATATCCAAGTGGGAGGTGGGTCTCTCCTTCCTTTCCATGCCCCTCCAGATTTTTTTGGAAAACATGTCAGGAAAGGCTTCAGCTCTGCTTTTCTAAACACAGGAACTTAATCTTATACAAGTCTGAGCACTTTAGGCCTGTTTTTAATCCCTTATCCAATTTGAACCAAATTTGATAGCTGAGATGTGAGGATCTGGGAAAATTAAGTGAAAAGATCTGTTGGGAGAGCACTTGCTTTTAGAAAAAGAAGTTGCACCTCTTACAGATACAGATAAAAAGCTTTTCTTTAGAGAAGCTGCAAAACCCCGTGGTTTTTGAGCACCAAAAATTTGGGATATGGCTCTGGAGGAAGTCTGATCCGTTCCTGTGGATCAGCCCCTCAGGATCAGCTGTTCTTTGCTTGATCAGCATCTTCTCATGCTTTAAAATCTCACACAAACCCTCCTGGCTGCTTTGGAATTGCAGGGACACCTTCCACCATCCCAGGTGGATCCAAGCCCTGTCCAACCTGGACCTGGAGACTTCCAGGGATGGAGCAGCCACAGCTTCTCTGGGAAATCCATCCCAGTCCCTCCCCACCTCACATCCCAAGGATTTCTTCCCAATATCAGACCTAAACCTCCCCTGTTCCATCCTCAATCCACTCCCCTGACAATCCCAAGAGAATCCATTGCCTTTGGAAGAGCTGCCTGGGTTTTATGTGAGGCAAGAAACTAAAACAAATTCAAAGTCAATTTATTGACATCATCAGAACCTGCTTGACCATCCCTGTCTGTGCTGCTCACAAGCGTTGGACAGAGGGTTTTCATGGGTTCAGCTGAAATAAACCCAAGGAAATCAAAGAACTCAACCCTTACTCCCAGGAGCTCTTCACAAATGGCAAAAGTCTTTGAGGAGCAGTCACTAGAGAGCACCAAACATCCACACTCCCTCCAGGTGGCTCCTGTGCCATGGGAATTACTGATGTGGGTTTTTTATCTCCATTGACCTCCACCAACCTCCCTAGGCCTGGGCTCCAGCATTCCAAAGGGGTTTTCCTCAGTGTTTTTTGGTGGGAATGGTTTGGGAGTGTGGCAGAAAAGAACAAAAGCAACATGGTTTAAGGAAATATTTTAGGTGACTTAGGTCCTTGTAGTACAGAATTAAGAGAAACAAAGGAATTAAAGATTTCTTTTTTTTCCAGAGTGCATTTGGTTTTGTCCCAGGTGAAGACTCCTCAGGGACCTGCTCACCTCAACCCTCAGCAATCTCAGCTCATTCATTCCCACCCATGAAGTTCTTCTGCAGCTTAACCAATCCATGATTTTAAGGAATTTTCTGTCTCAAGCTTTCATGGCATTTTTGGGCCTTTTCTCAGTTTTTTTCATTATTACCACCTGCATGGAAAGAGGGAAATGGTTGTGTTTAAAGCACCTGTGAAGTCATAAAGCAGCTGTGAAATGAAATTTTGGAGACCTATGAGCCTCAACTCTGCTATTTTCATGGTCTTGCTTTCAGTACTTTTTTTGTGTCATGTTTTATCACTCATTACCACAACACAGAATTTAATTGTGTCCATTTTATTCAGCACAGCTAAGGAGCTTGGCTTCAAGAATATTTATGAAACTGAAATTACTGTGGATAACTGATCTCATTTTGAAATCTATGGGTTGGGTGTGTTGCAGAAGGGTCCACGAGTTGCTCATCCCAATTCCTCTGTCCCTGTGCATGAGCACATCTTCCTCTTTCCCTCTTTCCAGTCCTTTATCCCACAGAATTGTTCCCTCTCAAAATACAAATGAGCATTTTGAAAAATTTCTCCTTTTTTCTCGGCTGAAAAATTTTGCCAACTGTTAATTTTGGCCAAATTTTAATTAATTAATTAAATGCCAAAATTAATTCCACAAATGCATTTTGTTCCTCCACATCTTAAATGGAATTTAATCAATTCCTTTAGACCAAAAACTGGGCTGTGTTCCAGCATTTTTTTTCCATATCTGTCATTCCATAGGTATGGGTAGGGATAAATTCCTGCTGTATTGTGGAGATGTGTTATATGTTCACTACATAAATATTTTTTATTTACTGAAGTTTGTTGTAAACCAAAGAAATTTGAATTTTTTTAAGAAGTCTTAAATTTTCTCTAATTTCCCAGTGATTTGCACAAGCTCTGAGAGATCCCATAGGCATGATAGGACTTTTAAGTCTGATTTAACATTGTGCAACTGAACTTTTATAATTTGGGCAAATCTTGACCACACACAAAAGAAAGTATCCATTTTTCCCTTAAAAAGGACTCATTTCCCCCTAAAAAATGACTCAATTTATCTCTAGAAGAGAGAAAGGAGTAGAAAAATGAGGTTCTTTCTCCCTAGGAAGTTCCATTACTCATTCACTAATTAATATGTGTTTAGAAATAAAAAATAAAAAGAAATGAAAATAAATAAACCTTTCCGTGTCCCAAACCTTAATCAGAACAGAATTTTCCGTGCCTTCCCCGTGGTTTCTGCTTTGTCCCAGGATCAAAGAGCAGTGACCATTACTAAGGAAATAAAACCCCAACATCTGCCTGCCCAGTATTTACAGAACAATCCAAACTGGGCAAAAAAGCAATCCAGAGCTGAACAGCTCCACATTATCACGGGATCATGGAGAGGGTGAGGCTGGAAGGGACCTCTGGAGTCGTCGTTGCTTCTTTTTCTGCCAGGATCGGACTGAAGCGCTCAGGATGGAATTTCTTGTTGGGACTCAGATGTTTATCAGTTCTTATCTCTGTCCCAGTCTTACAAACCCTGAGTTCTGCAGCACTTCACTCCAACAAACTAAAATGGAGCCCCATCTCTCTCTCTGCAAGGCCTTTGAAGGATAAACTTAAATCCAATTGAGAAATGACACCAAATTATTTTCACTTTTAACCCAATACCAACCACCCATGGCCACAATGGGACTTTTTATCCAATTACACAAAACCACCCAAAATGGAGAAGGAGAAGAAAGGAGAGGAGAAGGAGAAGGAGAAGGAGCGAGAAGGAGAAGGAGAAGGCGAAGGAGAGAGGAAAGAGAAGGAGAAGAAGGTGAAGAAGAAGAGAAGAAGGAGAAGGAGAAGGAAGGAGAGGAGAAGGAGAAGAGAAAAAGAACGAGAACAAGAAAGTGAAGAAGGCCCAGCCTCCACTCCAAACCTCCATCTTGCTTTATATCCATTCCTGTATTCTAAACCCTTAAACTCTGATTTTCCCACCCTGTGACCTCACACACTTCTATCCAAACTCCACACCCACAATCCCAGTTCTGTCATTCCATTCTGGAAGCTTCCCCATGGCCTCAGGTCAATTGCAGTGTTCTCTTGGGGGTCAGTGCCTGGCAGCACAGAAATCAGAAATTCTCAGCAGCCAGGGGTCCAACTCTCTGGAGATCATCTGGTCCAACTCCCTGTCTCGAGCAGTTATTTGGGAAGGGCTCTTTATTTCCACCATACTGAGATCCTAAGGAAAATCTAGTTTTTCCATGGATTCCATTAACTTTGAAGCCAAAGGAGCCACATCCAAAGGATAATTAAGGAATCAGCTGGTTAAAGCTTTAAACTCATTTAAAGCTTTGAAATCATTAAATTATTTTGTTGGTTTTTAAGCTGTGTGGAATGAAATCTTTGGAATAATATCTCTATATTCTTGGGAAAATGATCTGTCTCCTCTGCTGCATCTCCAGACAAGAGCCACTAATTGATCACTATAAAAACTTCCTGGGGAAGTTGGGGTTGTCCATCCTGGAGAAGAGAAGGCTCCAGGGAGACCTCAGAGCCCCTTCAGAGCCTAAATGGGTTCCAAGAGAGCTGGAGAAGACTTGGGACAAGGAATGGGGGGACAGGACACAGGGAATGGCCTTAAACTGGAGAAGGGTGGGTTATTATGGATATTGGGAAGTAATTCCATTTTATAAGGGTGAACAAGGTGTTTCTCCATGACCTGATAAGGTTTTTAAGGACATCAGTTCTCTCTGCACATGAAACTGAACTGGAAGATCCTTCAAGAAATCCCTGACTTGGCTCTTATCCACTGCTGGAATTCTCCTCATGAAATTCATGGAATTGGACTGGAAGATCCTTTAAGGAATCCTTGCCTTGACCTTATCTACTGCTGGAATTTTCCTTACAAAATTCATGGAATTGAACAGGAAGATCCTTCAAGGAATCCCTGACTTGACCTTTTTCTACTGCTGGAATTCTCCCTGTGAAATTCATGGAATTGAATGGGAAGATCCTTCAAGGAATTCCTGACTTGACCTTCATCCAGTGCTGGAATTCTCCTCATGAAATTCATGGAAATGAACAGGAAGATCCTTCAAGGAATCCCTGATTTGACCTTTATCCACTGCTGGAATTCTCCTCATGAAATTCATGGAATTGAACAGGAAGATCCTTCAAGGAATCTCTGACTTGACTTTCATCCACTGCTGGAATTCTCCTTGTGAAATTCATGGAATTGGACAAGAAGATCCTTCAAGGAATCCCTGATTTGACTTTTATCAACTGCTGGAATTCTCCTCATGAAATTCATGGAATTGGACAGGAAGATCCTTCAAGGAATCCCTGACTTGACCTTTTTCTATTGCTGGAATTCTCCCTGTGAAATTCATGGAATTGAACAGCAAGATCCTTCAAGGAATTCCTGACTTGACCCTTATCCAGTGCTGGAATTCTCCTCATGAAATTCATGGACTTGAACGGGAAGATCTTTAAGGAATCCCTGACTTGACCTTTATCCACTGCTGGAATTCTCCTCATGAAATTCATGGAATTGAACAGGAAGATCCTTCGAGGAATTCCTGACTTCACCTTTATCCACTGCTGGAATTCTCCTTACAAAATTCATGGAATTGAACAGGAAGATCCTCCAAGAAATCCCTGACTTGACCTTTATCCACTGCTGGAATTCTCCTTGTGAAATTCATGAATTGAACATGAAGATCCTTCAAGGAATTCCTGACTTGACCTTTATGCACTGCTGGAATTCTCCTTGTGAAATTCATGGAATTGGACAAGAAGATCCTTCAAGGAATCCCTGATTTGACTTTTATCAACTGCTGGAATTCTCCTCATGAAATTCATGGAATTGAATGGGAAGATCCTTCAAGGAATTCCTGACTTGGCCCTTATCCACTGCTGGAATTCTCCCTGTGAAATTCATGGAATTGAACGGGAAGATCCTTCAAGGAATCCCTGACTTGACCTTTATCCACTGCTGGAATTCTCCTCATGAAATTAATGGAATTGAATGGGAAGATCCTTCAAGGAATCCCCAACTTGACCTTTATCCACTGCTGGAATTCTCCTCATGAAATTCATGGAATTCTCCCCACCTCTTGTCATAGAGGCCTGGGAATGCTGTTGGCAGACTAAAGCAAGGAAGAGGTTGGGTATCTCAGCCTTATTTGTGGCAGCTCTTTCTAAATCACCCATCCCACCCAGAAACAGGCACACATTTTCCTTGGCCATCCTTTTATTATTAATTTATTCCAATTATTAAAAGCTCTGGATACCCTTGAAAGTGTCAACTCTGCTTCAGCTGATTTTTCCTCACACCATCCATCCATGTCCAGTTTTTCATGCTCTGCAGAAATGAGATAAAATCTTGTTTTCCTTTATCCCAGCTCTCAAAAGTGACTCATTAATGTTCTGCTGTGGCTTCAGGTCTTGACAAAAATAAATCAAATGAACAAAGAGCAATTTTCCATCCTCGCCCTCTGTCTTTCCCTCTCTGCCTGTTTTTATTTGCTTTTTCCCTTGGATAAACTATTTGGAAAACATTGCAAGAACACTTAATTTGGATGACATGAAAGCAAATTTGCCTGGCTGATTTAAGGGATGTTTTCCCTTCAGGAACACACGAACAAATTTGGGGATAATTTTCCTATCAAAAGACAGAATTGTTTGAACTAAAGGGAGACTTTGCCCCAGCCTGGATTCCAGGGACAATGTTGTTCCCAGATGTGGATGGGAATGGAGCTGTGCAGGACACAGAGGCTGAGCACAGGGAATGAGAAAACCTCACCAGAGCTGCTCTTCAGGGCTTCAAACCTTTCATCTCTCATCATTTCAGAATTTATATTTGGTGGCACCTTCCAGAGAAAATCTGAAATCTGTTTCCTGAGAAATGCAGGTTTTGTATAAACTGAGAGTGTATTTCTTTGTTTTTGTTCTTCATGGCTCAGAGTGGGAGCAGGGAGCTGAAAATCCTTGGGATCACCATAAACCAAAGGAATTGTTCTCCAAGGCCACTCATTTGAAGGGAATGTCACAGTTTTGGGACACTTGAGCAATTTCATGCTTTGCATGTTTCGTCTCCTCTCCATCCTATGGCTGAAACTGTTTACAGATGAAAATAATGGGAATATGGGATTAACCAGGAGAGCCAGAGTGGTGTTTATCCTGAGAAAAAGGAGCCTCAGACCAAAGGGGGTTCTCCAGGAAGGAATTTTGTGGATTTTCCTCTTTCTTTTTTTGGAAGATGAGAGTTTTGTCCAACAGGAATTTACAGGTTGATGTCAATATTAAATATAACATAAACAAGGGAGGTTGTGCAAGAATTAGGTGTTGGGTCAGGCATTGGAGTGGAGTTCCCCTTATGGGATCCTGTGGGATTCCTCATCCTGTAGAAAATCTGACCCTTCCCAGCATCCCAGAGCCTGCTCCACACACCAGCACTTCCCCAAACCCTGCAGAAAAATTACTTGATTATTTTTGATCCCTGTTTTTGTGTGGACCTGGGGAATGGGAGTGAAATGTTTTTAAAATAAAAATTAACGGCATGGAGCTGTGCCAGGGAAGGATCAGGTTGGATATCAGGACAAAGCTCTTTCCCACAGGGTGGTGGGCACTGCCCAGGCTCCCCCGGGCATGGGCACATTCCCAAGGCTGCCAGAGCTCCAGGAGTGTTTAGAAATGGTGAAACTTTGGGGATTTTCCAGGACCAGCAGGTGGAATCCTTGTGGGTTCCTTCCAAATCAGGATATTCTTGAGGTTCACCAGAACCAGAAAGGTCTGATTGGCAGATCTGAGGGAAAAATTTTCCTGGATGGGTTAGAAAAGGAAATAAAACCAATGCTCTGCTCCCATTGCTTATTCCCTTATTCCAGCTCTTTTCTGCCTGGAAAACCTCTGCAATTGCCTCTGCAATTCCAGATATCCTCTGGTTCTGGGATTATTAAATCTTCTGTTGGCAGCCAGTCAGTGCTGGACATTCCTCACTTCTCTGAGTTTCAGACTCACACCTTCCTCTCACTCACCTTCCCACATCATCTAACAGGCCCCATGCATCCCTAATTTTTGGATATTATTCCCAAAAATACTCCTGCATAATGATGTAACCACTGGTTGTGACTCCCTTTCCCCTGCTCAGTTCCTCCTTTCTCAGGAATGTCCCTTTAGAGAATCACAGAATCATTAAATTGGAAAAGATTTTAGATTATCTAGCCCAAGCTATGATCCTGTGATTCACAGAATCACTTCTCTGAATTTCAGAGTCACAGCTGCCTCTCACTCACCTTCCCACATCATCTAATGGGTCCTGTGCATCCCTAATTTTGGGATATTCTTCCCAAAAATATTCCTGCATTATGATGTAACCACTGGTAATCCTGGGGCTGTGACTCCCTACTCCCTGCTCAGTTCCTCCTTTCACAGGAATGTCCCTTCAGAGAATCACAGAATCATTAAATTGGAAAAGATTTTAGATCATCAAGTCCAAGCTATGATCCTGTGATTCCAGGGTAATTTCCAGAGGTCCTGGATGTTTGCAGACCACCTGAGTTTTGGCTGAGAAAGGATGGCATCTGTGACTCCCTTTTCCCTGTTCAGTTCCTCCTTTCACAGGAATGTCCCTTTCAGAGAATCACAGAATCATTAAATTGGAAAAGATTTTAGATCATCAAGTCCAAGCTATGATCCTGTAATTCACAGAATCACTTCTCTGAATTTCAGAGCCACAACTGCCTCTCACTCACCTTCCCACGTCATCTAACAGGTCCCATGCATCCCTAATTTTGGGATATTCTTCCCAAAATTATTCCTGCATAACGATGTAACCACTGGTAGTCCTGGGGCTGTGACTCCCTTTCCCCTGCTCAGGGACATTTCTCAGGAATGTCCCTTTAGAGAATCACAGAATCATTAAATTGGAAAAAATTTTAGATTATCTAGCCCAAGCTATGATTCTGTGATTCACAGAATCACTTCTCTGAATTTCAGAGCCACAGCTGCCTCTCACTCACTTTCCCAAGTTATCTAACAGGCCCCATGCATCCCTAATTTTGGGATATTCTTCCCAAAAATATTCCTGCATGATGATGCAACCACTGGTTGTGACTCCCTTCTCCCTGCTCAGTTCCTCCTTTCACAGGAATGTCCCTTTAGAGAATCACAGAATCATTCAATTGGAAAAGATTTTAGATCATCAAGTCCAAGCTATGATCCTGTGATTCACAGAATCACTTCTCTGAATTTCAGAGCCACAACTGCCTCTCATTCACCTTCCCACATCACCTAATGAGTCCTTTGCATCCCTAATTTTGGGATATTCTTCCCAAAAATACTCCTGCATAATGATGTAACCATTGGTAATCCTGGGGCTGTGACTCCCTTCTCCCTGCTCAGGGACATTTCTCAGGAATGTCCCTTTCAGAGAATCACAGAATCATTAAATTGGAAAAGATTTTATAGATCATCAAGTCCAAGCTATGATCCTGTGATTCACAGAATCACTTCTCTGAATTTCAGAGTCACAACTGCCTCTCACTCACCTTCCCATGTCATCTAACAGGCCCCATGCATCCCTAATTTTGGGATATTCTTCCCAAAAATATTCCTGCATAATGATGTAATCACTGGTTGTGATGCCCTTTCCCCTGCTCAGGGACATTTCACAGGAATGTCCCTTTCAGAGAATCACAGAATCATTAAATTGGAAAAGATTTTAGATCATCAAGTCCAAGCTATGATCCTGTGATTCACAGAATCACTTCTCTGAATTTCAGAGCCACAATTGCCTCTCACTCACCTTCCCACATCATCTAATGGGTCCCATGCATCCCTAAATTTGGGATATTCTTCCCAAAAATTCTTCCCAAAACTCCTGCATAATGATGTAACCACTGGTAATCCTGGGGCTGTGAATCTCTTCTCCCTGCTCAGGGACATTTCTCAGGAATGTCCCTTTAGAGAATCACAGAATCATTAAATTGGAAAAGATTTTAGATCATCAAGTCCAAGCTATGATTCTGTGATTCACAGAATCACTTCTCTGAATTTCAGAGCCACAGCTACCTCTCACTCACTTTCCCAAGTTATCTAACAGGCCCCATGCATCCCTAATTTTGGGATATTCTTCCCAAAATTATTCCTGCATAACGATGTAACCACTGGTAGTCCTGGGGCTGTGACTCCCTTTTCCCTGCTCAGGGACATTTCACAGGAATGTCCCTTTCAGAGAATCACAGAATCATTAAATTGGAAAAGATCTCTCAGATCATCAAGTCCAAGCTATGATTCTGTGATTCACAGAATCACTTCTCTGAATTTCAGAGCCACAGCTGCCTCTCACTCACCTTCCCAAGTTATCTAACAGGCCCCATGCATCCCTAATTTTGGGATATTCTTTCCAAAAATATTCCTGCATAATGATGTAACCACTGGTTGTGACTCCCTTCTCCCTGCTCAGTTCCTCCTTTCACAGGAATGTCCCTTTCAGATAATCACAGAATCATTAAATTGGAAAAGATTTTAGATCATCAAGTCCAAGCTATGATCCTGTGATTCCATGGCAATTTCCAGGGGTCCTGGATGTTTGCAGACCACCTGAGTTTTGGCTGAGAAAGGATGGCATCATGATTATGATGTTGATGCCTCTAAAATCTTGGCTCTGTGACAGGGACCATTTTACATCAGAAATATCTGTGGATATGTTTTTACCTAATTTTAGCTATTTAAACCTCAATCATCGAGCTTGGCTTTGGAGGTAAAGAGAGAGACAAGTTATTTCCCATCCTGAGAGGGAGAATAAATCCCTTTCTGGAGATATTTATTCCTCTACAGTGATTTTAGGGGGTGACTACACAGACAAAGTGAACTGAAATCAGTCCAAACTCATTTCACAGCATCCAAGCTCTTCACTTTGAAGCTGAGCTTAATCCTTGTCCATCCAGGTTCCAGCATTTCCACATGCAGGAACCATTTGAATGAATATTTATTTAAAAGTTTTACTCTTTTCAAGCCTGGGGTTAGCAGATTTATTAAAATATTGTGTAATGACCAACAACTCTATAAAACAGGGGCAGCATTTGTGATAAGATTTTATCCAGTGCAGGTTTGTCTTTCTGGTGTTAGAACCCTGATTTATCCAGTGGCTTTTTTCCCCCTTTAATTCTCATTCTTTCAACACCAAATTTCCTCTGCTGTTTTAACAACACAGCAGGGATTGATTCCATACAGGAATCTGGTGGAATTCATATTTCTTGTGTCTTTTTTATTAGGGCTGACTGGGGATATGGTACAAGTTAAGGGCAACTCTGTAATCGCTTGCACATGATGGCTGTAGGAAAGGATGCCGTGTTCTTACCTTCATCCAGCTCCAAGAAAGGGGCAAAAAAAAGGGAAAAGGGGAAAAAAATGTTAATCATTTATTTCTGCTACAAACATGTGCAAATTCCATATCGGGGCAGTGCCTGGAAAAAAAAAAAGTACAATGGAAGGGGTGAAAAAACAACTGTCCCTCTCCCACAGGGATAACAAAGAACACAGCCCCTGGAAAAGGTTTGTCTAAACAAAATAACAATAAAAAGGAGCAGCAAACCCAAAGCAAAACACAGGGAAGAAATCAGGAGGAAAGCCTGGAGGAGTTCAAAGCCATCTGTGGGGCTGGAGGATGTCGTGGTTTTGTGGCCACTCTGGGCTCAGATCAGCGCCAGATGTGGGGACAAATGGGCACCTGAGGGACCCACAGCCAGCAGGGGTGGGAGGAGGACAAGGGTTGGTCACCACTGACTTCATGCTGGGAGAGCAGGAATCATGGAATAACAGAATCATGGAGTTGTGGGATCATGGAATCTGACAGAATTCCTGAGCTGGAAGTGCCCCACAAGGATTGTGGAGAAGACTCCAGGAGATGAGAGTGACTGGCTGGGTGATCAGTGATGGGACACGTGGAGGATGGAGCCAGAAATGTGAAAAAGTGGGGGGAAGGTGGAAAATGGGAAAAATGGGGGGAAAATGGGAAAAATGGGGGAAAAATGGGGGAAAATGGGGGGAAAAAAGGGGAGAAAATGGGGGGGAAAATGTGGAATAAAATGGGGGGAAAAAAGGGAAAAAATGGGAAAAAATAGGAAAACCCCTTTTCAAATAGGAAAAGGTGTGAGCCTCCCCAAAATGCATCAGATTTAATTAGGAGGGGCTATCAGAGAGGAGATTCCCAGAGCTGACCAGTACCACCAGTGGTGTGTGATGGGAGCTCTCAGAGGAGCAGCATCTGGTGCTCTCCAAGCCTTGGATTCCATGGATTCATTCCCAGAGGCAGCACAGAGGTGCTGGGAATCCCTGCTCATGTTTGCCATGTTTGGATGGAGGATGAAGCTGGGCAGGCCTTGGTTTTTGTAATAATATTTCAATTTTTCAATTAAAGCTCCTGTTCTGCACCCCTGATTGAAGCACGGCAGCTCAGCCACCTCCAGATTCCCAGGAATTTGAGGTGACAGAACTTAGAGCTATTGATTTTGGGTTTAAAAACTCAACTTCGGGACTTAAAACCTCAACTCAACTGGGCTTAAAAAACTCAACTCAACTGGGCTTAAAACCCTCAAGTTTTGGGCTTAAAACCTCAACTCAACTGGGCTTAAAAACCTCAACTCAACTGGGCTTAAAACCCTCAACTTTTGGGCTTAAAACCTCAACTCAACTGGGCTTAAAAACCTCAACTCAACTGGGCTTAAAACCCTCAATTTTTGGGCTTAAAACCTCAACTCAACTGGGCTTAAAACCCTCAACTTTTGGGCTTAAAACCTCAACTCAACTGGGCTTAAAAACCTCAACTCAACTGGGCTTAAAAACCTCAACTTTTGGGCTTAAAACCTCAACTCAACTGGGCTTAAAAACCTCAACTCAACTGGGCTTAAAAACCTCAACTCTTGGGCTTAAAACCTCAACTCAACTGGGCTTAAAAACCTCAACTCTTGGGCTTAAAACCTCAACTCAACTGGGCTTAAAAACCTCA
This sequence comes from Geothlypis trichas, assembly GCA_009764595.1. NCBI lineage: Eukaryota > Metazoa > Chordata > Aves > Passeriformes > Parulidae > Geothlypis > Geothlypis trichas. Next base: position 151,261,801 of record CM019901.1, on the reverse strand, counting down.
ACTCAACTGGGTTTAAAAACCTCAACTCAACTGGGCTTAAACCCCTCAACTTTTGGGCTTAAAACCTCAACTCAACTGGGCTTAAAAACCTCAACTCAACTGGGCTTAAAACCCTCAACTTTTGGGCTTAAAACCTCAACTCAACTGGGCTTAAAACCTCAACTTTTGGGCTTAAAACCTCAACTCAACTGGGCTTAAAGCCCTCAACTTTTGGGCTTAAAACCTCAACTCAACTGGGCTTAAAGCCCTCAACTTTTGGGCTTAAAACCTCAACTCAACTGGGCTTAAAACCCTCAACTTTTGGGCTTAAAACCTCAACTCAACTGGGCTTAAAAACCTCAACTCAACTGGGCTTAAAACCCTCAAGTTTTGGGCTTAAAACCTCAACTTTTGTGCTTAAAAACCCAACTCTGCCCATGGCAGTGGGACCAGACCCGAGCTCCCTGTGACCAACACACCAATCCTGTGTGACAGCCAAATGTCACAGATCACCCAGTGGTGCCAGGCCAAAAAACTCAGAGAAGAATCTGAGTTTTAGCAGCTTCTCCAGGTCTTTGGATTGCCCAGTGGGAAGCAATTTTTCCTGGGATTACATAAAAATGTGTATGTCTCACTCCGTGAGAGGATTCTGCTGAATTCTTGCTGTCTGTGCTCAGAAAAGAGCAGACATTTCCTTGCATCAAACAGGGATTAAATTTTCACTTCTGCCTTGTTTATCTTCCCTAAATAAATATTCTCCAGATCCAGAATGGAAGACTGACTCCCCACAGATTTAAATGATGTTTTCCATAATTTCAGCTTGCCTCATCCATGCATCCACAGCACAGAATCAGCTGCAAATTGATTTCAGTCTGTTCTCACCTGACGGGTTCCAAAATCTTACAAGAACAGCCTCACTCATAAAATCTGCCTTTATTTTGGGTTGTTTACGTTTGTCACCATGATTCCACAGCTGATTTAAATAAAAGTCACTTCTCTGCCTTCCAGTGAGCAGTGATCTATCAAATTTGAAGTTTAGCCCCAGTGAATCACAATCTGCTGTTTTCTGGTGTAACTTAAACCAGGAGGCAAAATGTCAAAGAAATACTGAAAGCAAAACAAAAAAAAGAGAATGGCGACATTTTTTGAAGGAAAATAAATTAAATTCTGTGCAGTTTGGTGACTGTCAGGTTGCAGAACATATTCTGAGCTATGGCTGCTGCTGAGGCTTCCTTCAGAGTTTAGGCCTGGTTTAAATCATGGAAGTGTTGAGGGAAGAGAGCAGAATTTTCTTTTATTGGAGATTGTGCCTGACTTTCCCTCAAAATGTTCATGGTCACCATGGCCTGAGATCATGCCATCAGCCAAAGTGGTGTTACTGGATGTTCTGAAAGAGAACAGGCAGATTAAAAGAGAATCCTGGAATCATTTGGGGTGGGAATGATCCCTAAGATCATCAAATCTGCACTGTCAATCACAATGACCCTGTCCCCAAGTGCCACCTCCACAGGGCTTTTAAATCCCCCCAGGCATGGGGATCCACCTCTGCCCAGGGCTGGATAACCATGGAAGGAATTTCCAGGAAGGAATTGCTGCTCATTTCCACCCTGACCCTGCCCTGGCCCAGCCTGAGGCCATTCCCTCTGCTCCTGTCCCTGATCCCTGGGATAAGATCCCAAATCTCCCCCGGCTGTGCCCTCCTGGCAGGAGCTGTGCAGAGCCACAAGGTCTCCCCTGATCCCCCTTTTCTCCAGGCTGAGCCCCTTCCCAGCTCCTCAGGGATTCTCCATTCCCTTCCCAGCTCCTCAGGGACTCTCCATTCCCTTCCCAGCTCCCTCAGGGACTCTCCATCCCCTGCCCAGCTCCTCAGGAATTCTCCAGCCCCTGCCCAGCTCCTCAGGGATTCTCCATTCCCTTCCCAGCTCCTCAGGGATTCTCCATTCCCTTCCCAGCTCCCTCAGGAATTCTCCAGCCCCTTCCCAGCTCCTCAGGGATTCTCCATTCCCTTCCCAGCTCCTCAGGGATTCTCCATTCCCTTCCCAGCTCCCTCAGGGATTCTCCATTCCCTTCCCAGCTCCCTCAGGGATTCTCCATTCCCTTCCCAGCTCCCTCAGGGATTCTCCATTCCCTTCCCAGCTCCTCAGGGATTCTCCATCCCCTTCCCAGCTCCTCAGGGATTCTCCCTCCCCTTCCCAGCTCCTCATGGATTCTCCATTCCCTTCCCAGCTCCCTCAGGGATTCTCCATTCCCTTCCCAGCTCCCTCAGGGATTCTCCATTCCCTTCCCAGCTCCTCAGGGATTCTCCAGCCCCTTCCCAGCTCCTCAGGGGTTCTCCAGCCCCTTCCCAGCTCCTCAGGGATTCTCCATTCCCTTCCCAGCTCCCTCAGGGACTCTCCATTCCCTTCCCAGCTCCTCAGGGATTCTCCATTCCCTTCCCAGCTCCTCAGAGATTCTCCATTCCCTTCCCAGCTCCTCAGGGATTCTCCATTCCCTCCCCAGCTCCTCAGAGATTCTCCATTCCCTTCCCAGCTCCTCAGGGATTCTCCAGCCCCTGCCCGGCTCCCTCAGGGATTCTCCAGCCCCTTCCCAGCTCCCTCAGGAACTCTCCAGCTCCTTCCCAGCTCCTCAGGGATTCTCCATTCCCTTCCCAGCTCCTCAGAGATTCTCCATTCCCTTCCCAGCTCCTCAGGGATTCTCCATTCCCTTCCCAGCTCCCTCAGGGATTCTCCAGCCCCTTCCCAGCTCCCTCAGGGATTCTCCATTCCCTTCCCAGCTCCTCAGGGATTCTCCATTCCCTTCCCAGCTCCCTCAGGGATTCTCCAGCCCCTTCCCAGCTCCTCAGGGATTCTCCATTCCCTTCCCAGCTCCTCAGGGATTCTCCAGCCCCTTCCCAGCCCTGCTCCCACATGGTCACCACTGTGTTTTCCACAGATGAACCAGAATAAAAAAGAAATATTTTCCAGGGTGATTTCCTTCCAGCTGTGGGGTGTCCCTCTATGTCTCCCAAGGACAGGAATTGTGGACGTTGAGGACTTGCTTCACCAAAACAGCACAGTTGGGATTGATCTAATTTCATCTCAGTTCTCAGAGTACTTTGGAGACAATAATTTTTGAAGCGTCACCATGCTCTGAAAGTTCTGTTTGAAAAAGTTCCTACCAAGATGGATTGAAAAGAGCCTCGTTCTTGCAATTTTCCTGCTCTAAATGAAAACAGCCCATGTAGGCTTTGGATGACATGCAACGAAAGGGTCTTGCCTGTCAGCTGCTCATAATTAAACAAATCTCTCTTTTTTTTTTTTTTTTTTTTTTTGCAAAATAATCCTCTTTTTTTCCCCCTCCTCACATTCAGAATCCTGCCCAAATCCTCTTTCCCATTGGTATAACCCATATTGCCTTTACTGTCAGGAATTTTACAACCTTCCAAGGAAAAGCTCTGATGAAGAAATTTCTTTTCAACCCTTTCTAGGATCTGTTTTCTGCCTGAAATCCCAGCCCCCTTGGTGATTCATATTCATGACCCGAAAGCATGAGCTGAGTAGTTCAAACAATAATTCAAATAATAATTCAAATGCAGATATAATTCCAAAGCAGCCATCCCAAACGATTACAAGTTTCATTTCTAGACAGTTGTTTTGAGGCTGCATTGTTTTTATGCAGAGTTTTGGATGGATTTGGGGCTTTCAGTTGTTGTTTCTGGAGGATTATTTGTTCTTTTTCACTTCCATTTGATCTGGAATCTTTGTCTTTCATTACTGCAAAGCCATTTCCTCCCGCTGCTCGAGCCCTTGAGTTGATTAAGTGGTACAAAGCATTCCTGAGCCACTCAGTAAATAACAATGCAAACATGTTTATGTAACACTTTCATGTGCTAATGAGGTTTTTATGTTGGAGTTGAACGCGCTCTGTCCCGGAGTCTGGGACTCTTCAACTCTGGGCTCTTTGATGTGAAGGGAGCACATTCGGTTTTCATTTTGGGGGAGATGAAGCTGCTGTTTACCTTCGGTGTCACTTCTCCACGAGGGAATGCTCCAGATCCGGGGCACTGAAGAGAAGGGGAGTTGGAACCCTGGGTGCTGAGAATTTCAGATTTCTGTGCTGCCAGGCACTGACCCCCAAGAGAACACTGCATTGACCTGAGGCCGTGGAGAAGCTTCCAGAATGGAATGACAGAACTGGGATTGTGGGTGTGGAGTTTGGATAGAAGTGTGTGAGATCACAGGGTGGGAAACTCAGAGTTTAAGGGTTTAGGATATAGTAATGGATATAAAGCAAAATGGAGGTTTTAGGACAGAGGCTGGTCTTTCCTCTTCTTCTTTCTTCTTTCTTCTTTCTTCTTTCTTCTTTCTTCTTTCTTCTTTCTTCTTTCTTCTTTCTTCTTTCTTCTTTCTTCTTTCTTCTTTCTGTTGTTGTTGTTGTTCTTCTTCTTCTTCTCCTCCTTCTCCCTCTCCCTCTCCTTCTCCTTCTCCTTCTCCTTCTCCTTCTCCTTCTCCTTCTCCTTCTCCTTCTCCTTCTCCTTCTCCTTCTCCTTCTCCTTCTCCTTCTCCTTCTCCTTCTCCTTCTCCTTCTCCTTCTCCTTCTCCTTCTCCTCGTCCTCGTCCTTCTCCTTCTCCTCCATGGGTTTGGGTGGTTTTGTGTAATTGGATAAAAAGTCCCCATTGCAGCCATGGGTGGTTGGTTATTGGGTTAAAAGTGAAAATAATTTCGGTGTCATTTCTTAATTGGACAGTTGATCCTTCAAAGGCCTTGCAGAGACAGAGAGATGGGGCTCCATTTTTAGTTTGTGAGAGCTCAGGGTTTGTGAGACTGTGACAGAGATAAGAACTGATAAACAGCCGAGTCCCAACACGAAATTCCATCTCACACATTTAATCCCAACTTTAGCAAAAAAGAAGCAAAGAACCTTCAAAAGAGGGAGGTTTTTATGGATTTCCCACTTTTGGGATTGAAATAAGCTCTCCAGGAGAAAATGTCTGATCCAAGCTTGGTGAGGCCATTTCAGAACAGAAATTGTAGCTGCTTTCCATGGGTCTTTAAGATAAAATTTTAATGGATGGAGATTTAGGTCACTTTTCATTTCCATCTGAGTGATGATTTCAGGAGAAGTGGAGAGAGAGCACTGAGCTCTTTCCTCTGCTGAGCAGTGACAGGAGCTGGGCTGAAGCTGTGTCAGGAGAGGTTTGGGGTGGATTTCAGGAAAAGGTTCTTCCCTCAGAGCGCTGGGGCACTTAACAGGATCCCCAGGGGATGGGCACATTCCCAAGGCTGCCAGAGCTGCAGGACAACGCCCCCAGGGATGCACAGGGTGGGATTGTTGGGGTGCAGGGCCAGGATTTGGATCCCTGATCCTTGTGGATCCCTTCCAGCTCTGCATATTCAATGACTCTCTGACATATTCATGATTCTCTGACTTCCATCTTGGTCAATTCCACAGAAATTCAGCCAAGGACTTCCTTAAATTGACATTAAAATAACCCCACAAATTGTTACAACCTGAGCTACAAGGAGGAGAATTTCTAAAATTCTAAGAAATGAGTGTTTCTCACAAACTAGGCATACAGGGAGATTCATCACACACACCCCAAACAATTTAGACTTGGACTTTTCCTAAATCCATCAATGCTGGAGGAAAGTATTGGCCACATGGAATGGGTCTGATCCAGGCTAAAAATTCCAAGGACACCTAGAAGGCAATTTATGCCAGGAAATTCCACATCAGCCCCTGAGCCCCACCCAAACCCTGGGTCTTTATTAAAAGTTTGTGTTGAAATCTTCCCAATCTTAATGAGTACAATTAACATGAGGAGTACTATGCCAAAAATAAAGCTTTATTTGACAGAATAGTCTTAATTGGGTATTAAGAAATTAATGTGCTATTTTATGTTGCCAGCCCAGTCAATGGGAATTTTCTTTCCCATTCAATTCTGTGAAATCATGGCAAAAAGCTTCATCTGGTACAAACAGAACACAGGCTATTGAAAATTATTTGTGCCAAATGAGGGCCATGAATCAAAACTTCTTTATTCCATTAGGAACTGTTGGGAGTTATGAGAAACTTTGGTAACTGGAACAAAATCTTGAGCATCCATTGTTCAGGAAAATTGTTCCTTTGTCCAAGAACCTTTAGTTTTAACAGGGAAGCATTTGAGGAGCAAGCCCCAGGGCTGATCATCAGAGTGATCCTGGTTCCTGGGGATTGGGCCCCACTGACAGGCAGAGATTAAAGCCTTGTTTCCCTCCTAATCAAACCTGGTTTCAACTTCTGTAGGATTGACGGCGGTAGCACGGTCAGGATGGTCAGAATGAGAGATCTCTGCAGCCAGGTAGTGGAATTTGGGGTTTATTGCAAAGGGCCTGGGTGCAGGGCCCTGCTGGGATTTGGGGTTTATTGCAAAGGGCCTGGGTGCAGGGGCCTTTTGGAATTTGGGGTTTATTGCAAAGGGCCTGGGTGCAGGGCCCTGCTGGGATTTGGGGTTTATTGCAAAGGGCCTGGGTGCAGGGGCCTTTTGGGATTTGGGGTTTATTGCAAAGGGCCCAGCTGGGATTTGGGGTTCATTGCAAAGGGCCTGGGTGCAGGGGCCTTTTGGAATTTGGGGTTTATTGCAAAGGGTGCAGGGCCCTGCTGGGATTTGGGGTTCATTTCAAAGGGCCTGGGTGCAGGGCCCTGCTGGGATTTGGGGTTTATTGCAAAGGGCCCTGCTGGGATTTGGGGTTCATTGCAAAGGGCCTGGATGCAGGGGCCTGCTGGGAGCTGCCACAGCTCAGAGCAGGACCAAGAGGGGAGAGGTAGAAAGGATGAGAGGGTGAGAGAGTAAAAGTGTAAGAGAGTAAAAGAGGTAAGAGCATAAAGGAGTGTGAAGTTCTCGTTCCAATACAATAAATCTTCTGTGCTGAATGTTCTGATTCTCACTAACCAATGTAGTACAATATACAAATGCTACAGCATTTCCATACAACCTATAAGAATCATTACATTACCATCCTGTGTTACATTTTAAACCCTAAAAGCTCCTCTTTGGGCCCTTCTGCCAAGCTAGTGGGGCCTGCTCTGACCCTTGGGCCTGTCTGCAAGCAGAGGGTGTTGTTCCATCCAAAGGGGATCACCTTCAGCTGGCCACACCATTGTTTTCCAGTTGTTCAGTAACTGAGGGATCTCAAAGCTTGCTTTCATTTCACTCTCGCTTATAGTTTCTATATTCTCAAAACCTTTTGCCAGACAATCATATTTATAAGACTTTCCTGTTTCATCTTCCCCAACAAATTTCTGCAAATGGGAGTGTTCCATGGACATCAAACTGCTCGTTAAAGGAGAATTATCCCACAGAAAGATCCAGACCTGGTGCTCAGCTGCCATGGACTGGGACACCCCACCTCACCCCATGAACCCAAGGTGCCTCTCCTGGACAGAGGCTCTCCTGCTCTTCATGGAATTTATTTCTGCTGGCTAAGATTTCACAACAGGCAGGTATTTATGGAAAAGATGTTTCCTAACTGTCGCAGACATCTTTTCATGCAAATCTTTTCTTTAGGATTTTTTCCTCCTGAGAAGCTGAGAGGCCTCAGGAACAAAATGTAAACATTGATTATCTGCTGCTGTGGAATGCAACAGGTGGAACTGGGATTGGCCCATCTTGGATGTTTATAATTAATGGCCAATCACAGTCAGCTGGCTCAGACTGAATCTAAGACAGCTGCCTTTGGTATCATTCTTTCTTTTCTATTCTTAGCCTAGCTAACCTTCTGTGGAAACCTTTTCTTCTCTTCTTTTAGTATAGTTTTAATGTAATATATATAATAAAATAATAAATCAGCCTTCTGAAAAATGGAGTCAAATCCTCATCTCTTCCCTCATCCTCAGACCCTTGTAAACACAGTCACACCTAGCTCTGCTATCTCTACTCTGGGCATTTTTATTTTTCCAGTCATCTCCAGACTCTGGAGGGTTGAGGGTGGTCCCTGCAGTGCTGCTCCTGTGACAGGTGGCTGAAGAGGGGGCCAAGCTTGGTGTCATTTAATGTCTTATAAAGGGTTCTAGACCTTCACAGCAATATTTTGGAATGGATAAAGCCTCTCAATAAATTGTTGGCCTCAGGGCCTGGCAAAGCAAGGAGAGGAAAAATGTCATGCCAAGCCACCACTGACAAGCAGGTATTTCTGAAATAAATGGTGCAACCAGACCTAATAATAATGATAAAAATAAGAGAAGGACAATGTTGTCAGAGATCCAAACACACGAATTTTATGTGATGAAAACCTTAAATGTTCTTTGTGCTCGATGAACTTCTCCTTACCACTTATCTCACCTTGATTCACCCACTCAACACTCTCCCAGCACTTCCCAGAGCACCCAGCTGATTTCCAAATCTCATTCCCAAGTTTATTCCTGCATGAATAGGCTGGTAACACTTTCCAGATGTTCTATTGTCCTTCAGGTGATGGGGAAAATATTTTATCCCAAATTTCTTTCCCTTGTGATGGATTCTTTGTGTTCCCAGCTTTTCTCAGTCTGAATAAATGGAAAGCCACACCAACATCTCTTCTCTCTGCAAACCCAGAGGTTTTCCTGAATTTGGGGGCTGGAAAACTTTTCCTGTGAGGAGCAACTAAAGGAGCTGGGAATGTTTAACCTGGAGAAAAGGAGGCTCAGGGGGATTTTACTGCCCCCTACAACTCCCTGGAAGGAGGCTGTGCTGAGGTGGGGGTTGCTCTCTTCTCCCAAGTAACAAGTGACAGGACAAGAGGCCTCAAATTGCACCAGGGAAGGTTTAAATTGGATATTAGGGGAAAAAAATTCATAGAAAGGGTTGTAAGCATTGAAACAGACTGCCCAGGGCAGTGGTGGCATCACCATCCCTGGAAGGTTTCAAAAAAGGACTGGATGTGACATTGAAGATGTGTGGTGCTGGGTTGGCAGTTGGATCTGATGATCTTTAGGGTTTCTTTTCCACCCTTAACAATTCCACAATTCCCTGATTCAAGTGGGTGGCCAGATCTCCTTCTCTGGGAAGTCACTGCTTTGCTTCCCTGTTCATCCCTCCCAGAAGAAGAATTCCATCTCCCTTCCTGTTTCTGCTCACTGCTGCTTCTCCTCCTTGCCCTGGACCCTTTGATCTCCACATTCCCCACCTCAGAGTGGGTTTCACCCACTGGAGAGGTCAGGACAGGTGGCACCAGGGTGACTGAAAGCCCTGGATGTCTCCCAGGCAATGGAGACCCTCCATGGCAGCAATTTCAACAGCAAAGATCCTTTCCAGTCATGGGATCTACCTTTGCTGGTTTGGCTCAGGGATTTTGGAAGTCTCTGCCAATATAAATTGGATTTTTTTACATTTGAGGTTGGCACAGAGGGGAGGCTGAACTTTAGAGCTTTCTCCTCCATCTCCAGGACACAGTGTTTGTTAGAGCATTTTAATTTCTGTGGCTTTCTGCTTGTACTTCCTTATTATTTAGGGAATAAGCTGAAATTGGGAGGGAAAATAGACACAGCAGGAATGGTTTTGTAGCTTTGATGGGTTAAATCATAAGCAAGGCAAGATTTATAGTGGTAAATAGATTTGTTTTTATATTATCTGAATATCATCTCTTCCTATCAGTATTTCAGCTGTACCTTTTCCCTAAAATGAGGTCGCAGGCAAAATTCTCTTTCCCATCAAATTCCAAAATCAAAAATTGCCATTGGTCACTGCTGTATCAGTGTTCCAAAATCACTTTTACTTGTCTAAGAGATAACATCCATTGTCAGGTGAATTAATTCTTTCTTGAGGCTTTGGCTCAGTCAGGTTCATAAAAACACCCCAATGAGGCTGCAGGGATTATTCCTGACATTAATTCCCCCCAGAAAAATTACAATTATGGCACCCAATCTTATCCCATTTAATTTCTCCTGCTGGCATATGGTTGAGATTTTGTGCTCAGCCACTCTCATTTCAACAGGCAGGAATCACAGCTTGGATGGGTTAAATCATAAACAAGGCAAGATTTATAGTGGTAAATATACTTTTTTTACATTATATGAATATCATCTTTTCCTATAAGTATTTCAGGCAGGACCTTTTCTCTAAAAATGAGATCTCAGGGAAATTTCTCTTTCCCGTCAAATTCCAAAATCACAAATGGTCATTGGTCACTGCTGTATCAGTGTTCCAAAATCACTTTTGTTTGTGTAAGAGATAACATCCATTGTCAGGTGAATGAATTCTTCCTTGAGGCTTTGGCTCAGTCAGGCTTCAGGGGTTATTCCTGACATTAATTCCCCTCCAAAAAATGACAATTATGGCACCCAATCTTATCCCATTTAATTTCTCCTGCTGGCATAGAGGAAAAATTAAATGGGATAAGATTGGGTTTGAGATTTTGTGCTCAACCACTCTCATTTCAACAGGCAGGAATCACAGCTTGGATGGGTTAAATCACAAGCAAGGCAAGATTTTTAGTGGTAAATATATTTTTTCTACATTATATGAATATAATTTCTTCCTATAAGTATTTCAGGCAGGACCTTTTCCCTAAAAATGAGATCTCAGGGAAATTTCTCTTTCCCATCAAATTCCAAAATCACAAATGGTCATTGGTCACTGCTGTATCAGTGTTCCAAAATCACTTTTATTTGTCTAAGAGATAACATCCATTGTCAGGTGAATTAATTCTTCCTTGAGGTTTTGGCTCAGTCAGGCTTCAGGGGTTATTCCTGACATTAATTCCCCCCCAGAAAAATGACAATTATGGCACCCAATCTTATCCCATTTAATTTCTCCTGCTGGCCTATGGTCGAGATTTTGTGCTCAACCAGTCTCATTTCAACAGGCAGGAATCACAGTTTGGATGGGCTAAATCATAAATAAGGAAATATTTATAATGGTAAATATATTTTTTTACATTATATGAATATCATCTTTTCTATAAGTATTTCAGGCAGTACCTTTCCCCTAGAAATGAGATCTCAGGGAAATTTCTCTTTCCCATCAAATTCCAAAATCACAAATTGCCATTGGTCACTGCTTTAGCAGTGTTCCAAAATCACTTTTACTTGTCTAAGAGATAACATCCATTGTCAGGTGAATGAATTCTTCCTTGAGGCTTTGGCTCAGTCAGGTTCATAAAGACACCCCAATGAGGCTGCAGGGGATTTTCCTGACTTTAATTCCCCCCCAAAAAATGACAACTATGACACCCAATCTTATCTCATTTAATTTCTCCTGCTGGCCTATGGTTGAGATTTTGTGCTCAACCACTCTCATTTCAACAGGCAGGAATCACAGCTTGGATGGGTAAACCATAAGCAAGGCAAGATTTATAGTGGTAAATTTGGGGGTTTTTTACATTATATGAGTATCTTCTCTTCCTCTAAGTATTTCAGGCAGGATCTTCTGCCTAAAAACAAGACCTCAGGGAAATTTCTCTTTTCCATCAAATTCCGAAGTCACAAATGGTCATTGGTCACTGCTGTATCAGTGTTCCAAAATCACTTTTACTTGTCTAAGAGATAACATCCATTGTCAGGTGAATTAATTCTTCCTTGAGGCTTTGGCTCAGTCAGGTACATAAAAACACCCCAATGAGGCTGCATTAATTTGCCCCAAAAAAATGACAATTCTGGCACCCAATCTTATCCCATTTAATTTCTCCTGCTGGCATATGGTTGAGATTTTGTGCTCAGCCACTCTCATTTCAACAGGCAGGAATCTTGCCCAAGCAACTGCTGGGCAAATCCTTATTTCTCAAATATTTGGTTTAAAACTCATCAAAATAAATAAATACATCATGCTTCAGGTCATCCTGTTAAGAATTGGGCTTTCACTCCAGGCTTAGCAACTCCAAGCAGGTTCCCTGTCTTCGAATATTTTGGTTTTTGATAGAAATGGTGCAACCAGACCTAATCATAATGATAAAAAATAAGAGAAGGAAAATGTTGTCAGAGATCCAAACACCCGAATTTGATGTCATGAAAAGCTTTGATTCTGGTTCTTATTCTTGCTCGTGCACAGATTTATTGAAAAAAATAAAAAAATCCCTGACATTTATTCATTTTCCACTTAGATTATTGTGGGTAAATCAAAAAGAAGTGTCAGGGCTTAGGGAGCTGAAAGCAGCTCCACTTTTTCCATTGTGACTTGGTCACATGGTTCCCATTTGTTCCATGAAAAACCTCCTGGTTTTGGTTATTTTCCCTGTCTGGAACGAGATAGAATTCCAGTCCTGCTGCCAAATCTCCTGGATCGTGGAGGAAACTCTGGAATTTTGGGCTGTCTCCCTGAGTTCAGCATGTTCCACAAGGAGCTACTTTATTATTACTATTATTATTATTATTATTATTATTATTATTATTATTATTATTATTATTATTATTATTATTATTATTACTACTACTATTATTATTATTATTATTTACTATTATTAATATTATTGCTGCTGATGCTGTTGTGCCGTTGTCATCATTGTTGTTATTTCATTTTTATTTTTTATTTATCCTTTTATTTCTATTTTATTTTCATTTCTATTTTATTTTAATTTTATTTTTATTTTTATTATTTTTATTTTAATTTTTATTTTAAAATTTTTATTTTTATTGTGGTATTTTTATTTTTATTGTGCTATTTTTATTTTTATTGTGATATTTTTATTTTTATTTTTATTGTGGTATTTTTATTTTTATTATGCTTGTTTTTATTTTTATTGTGGTATTTTTATTTTTATTTTTATTGTGGTATTTTTATTTTTATTGTGGTATTTTTATTTTTATTTGTGATTATTTTTATTTTTATTGTGCTTATTTTTATTGTTACTTTTATTGTGCTTATTTTTATTTTTATTTTTATTGTGGTATTTTTATTTTTATTTTTATTGTGAGTTTTTTCTTTTTATTGTGCTTATTTTTTATTTTTATTTTTATTGTGGTATTTTTATTTTTATTTTTTTTTATTGTGGGTTTTTTCTTTTTATTGTGCTTATTTTTATTTTTATTTTTATGGTGGTATTTTTATTTTTATTTTTCATTGTGATTATTTTTCTTTACTTTTATTATTTCAGGGGTTTCTTTTTATTATTAATATTATTCTTTCCAATGGGCTCAGGAGATTCTTCAAGTCATTATCTGAAACCCTCCTTTGGACAACAGAGGAGGGAAGGAGGACTTGGGGATGGTCCCAAAATGCGACGGAGAAGACGTGGGGTCAACTCAGCTCCCATCACATCTGGGAGCTGTTCCAGGTTGGAATATCCCAAAACCACGCTGGAATTTTAGGGCACAGGGATCAAACCCATCACGTCCATGTTCTGCTCTTTGCAGTTGGGTTTATTCAAGGAATAAAAGGAATCTCCCAAATTTCCAGAGCAAAGTTGGGCACGGAGCCCACACAGGAAAGTTCTGGCAACTCCTGGTAGGTCTTTCATTGTCGCCCTACTGGATTTTAATCCACTCCAATTCCATGGGAAAATGAGTTGGTTTAACTTCTGTGGAGGGAAAACAAGATTGGCTTTGTTCTTGAGAAAAATTCTCTGTAATTGTGGTTTATTGCCAGTGAGAGCCTTGGAATTGGAATTCTATTGGAAATACATTCAATGGATCAATAGTGATCACTGAGTTTTAATTGAGAAACTCTCCAGTAAAGATTCCCAGGAAAAGTTATAATTTAAAATGCAATGAAAAAGGAAGGAAAATAAAGTTGAATATGGAGCTAAGGATTGCACAGGGTGCATTAATTCTGTGGAGGGAAAACAAGATTGGCTTTGTCATAAACAAAATTTTCTCAGTAATTGTGGTTTATTGACAGTGAGATCCTTGGAAATGGAATTCTATTGGAAATATATTCAGTGGATCAAGAGTGATCACTGAATTTTAATTGAGAAACTCTCCAGTAAGGACTCCAGGAAAAGTCATCATTAAAAATGCAATGAAAAAGCAAGGAAAATAAAGTTGAATATAGAGCTAAAGATTGCACAGGGTATATAAGAAAAATCAAGTTGAATATAGAGCTAAAGATTGCACAGTTGAATATAGAGCTAAAGATTGCACAGTTGAATATAGAGCTAAAGATTGCACAGCAAAGTTGGGCACGGAGCCCACACAGGAAAATTCTGGCAACTCCTGGTTGGTCTTTCATTGTCGCCCTACAGGATTTTAATCCACTCCAATTCCATGGGAAAATGAGTTGGTTTAACTTCTGTGGAGGGAAAACAAGATTGGCTTTGTTCTTGAGAAAAATTTCTCTGTAATTGTGGTTTATTGCCAGTGAGATCCTCGGAATTGGAATTCTATTGGAAATATATTCAATGGATCAATAGTGATCACTGAGTTTTAATTGAGAAACTCTCCAGTAAAGATTCCAGGAAAAGTCATCATTAAAAATGCAATGAAAAAGCAAGGAAAATAAAAATAAAGTTGAATATAGAGCTAAAGATTGCACAGGGTGCACTTAATTTTGTAGAGGAAAAACAGGATTGGATTTGTCCTAGACAAAATTTTCTCTGTAATTGTGGTTTATTGCCAGTGAGCCTTGGAATTGGAATTCTATTGGAAATACATTCAATGGATCAAGAGTGATCACTGAGTTTTAATTGAGAAACTCTCCCCTAATGACTCCCAGGAAAAGTCATCATTAAAAATGCAATGAAAAAGGAAGAAAAATAAAGTTGAATATAGAGCTAAAGATTGCACAGGATGAGTTTAATTCTGTGGAGGGAAAACAAGATTGGATTTGTCATAAACAAAAATTTCTCTGTAATTGTGGTTTATTGCCAGTGAGAGCCTTGGAATTGGAATTCTATTGGAAATATATTCACTAGATCAATAGTGATCACTGAGTTTTAATTGAGAATCTCTCCAGTAAAGATTCCCAGGAAAAGTTATAATTAAAAATGCAATAAAAAGGGAAGGAAAATAAAAATAAAGTTGAATATAGAGCTAAAGATTGCACAGGGTGCACTTAATTTTGTAGAGGGAAAACAGGATTGGCTTTGTCCTTGACAAAATTTCTCTGTAATTGTGGTTTATTGCCAGTGAGAGCCTTGGAATTGGAATTCTATTGGAAATACAATGAGTGGATCAATAGTGACCACTGAGTTTTAATTGAGAAACTCTCCAGTAAAGATTCCAGGAAAAGTCCTCATTAAAAATGCAATGAAAAAGCAAGGAAAATAAAAATAAAGTTGAATATAGAGCTAAAGATTGCACAGGGTGCATTAATTCTGTAGAGGGAAAACAAGATTGGCTTTGTCATAAACAAAATTTTCTCTGTAATTGTGGTTTATTGCCAGTGAGATCCTTGGAAATGGAATTCTATTGGAAATATATTCAGTGGATCAATAGTGATCACTCAGTTTTAATTGAGAAACTCTCCAGTAAAGGTTCCAGGAAAAGTCATCATTAAAAATGCAATGAAAAAGCAAGGAAAATAAAAATAAAGTTGAATATAGAGTTAAAGACTGCACAGGGTGCAATCTACATGCATTTAATTCTGTAGAGAGAAAACAGGATTGGCTTTGTCATAAACAAAATTTTCTCTGTAATTGTGGTTTATTGCCAGTGAGATCCTCAGAACTGGAATTCTATTGGAAATATATTCACTGGATCAATAATCATCACTGAGGTTTAATTGAGAAACTCTCCAGTAAAGATTCCAGGAAAAGTCATCATTAAAGTTGTGATGAAAAAGGAAAGAAAATAAAAATAAAGTTGAATATAGAGTTAAGGATTGCACAGGGTGCGTTTAATTTCAATACAGATCTACTTAACAATGCCAAAAATTACTGATGGATTAAAAAAAGATATTTTTATATTGGATTTAACCAAGTTGTTGGATTTATTTTCTTTACAATTAGCTGGATTTAATTTAGATTTCATTGACTCCACACACAGGTCCCTGGAGGGGAGATGGCCTCATCAGGTGAGACCAGACCCACCTAAATTCCAAGAGCTGTTCTTAAACCAGCCATGAACACGAGAATTCCAAGATGTCATATGAAAACAACACTAATTTAAGGAAAATACTGTTCAGAACCAGAGAAATATTTCATTTTATTAGCGTGGAATTGTCACATTTTGACACTGCCAGCAGAAAAATATTTATGAAAAGGGAAACATCTTGTTCCAATCAAGGGAAATGTTTCATTTCTGCTTTCTCTGTTTGACACATTAGAGCATGAAGTTACTGTTCCACACATGTGACACCTCATGTAAAATTAATAACAATGAAATTGCAAAGTCAGGGAGGGATTTTAAAAAACTTTATTTTTGGGGGGATTTTTTTCAACCTAAAATTTGCTGAAGAACAAATACTTGGATTTTATTTCTGAAACCTCCCCTGGCTTTAATTCAAAATAGAGTTTGTGTTCCTCAAAGTTCATAATTGGACCAAAATCTGCAGTAAATTCATCTCCCTTTAACACACTTTTCCCCATGAAACATATTTTCATGTTGTTGATAACAAAATCACCGCATTATGGCAAGGGTGGTTACTTTAAATGACTGTTATGAAACATGAAGGAAAAAAAGGCTCTTCTAAACAATTACTCATGGAAAAATACAGCAACAATTCATCTCCATTATAAAACTATTCACTGGGTTGGGTTGGAAAGGATCTCCAAGATCATCCATTTCCATGGGCAGGGACATCTCCCACTGTCCCAGGCTGCTCCAAGCCCTGTCCAACCTGTCTTGGACACTTCCAGGGATCCAGGGGCAGCTGCAGCTTCTCTGGGAAAGCTCTGCCAGAGCCTCCCCATCCTCCCAGGGAAGAAATTATTTCCAATATCCCATGGAAAGCTCCCCTCCTTCAGTTTAAGGCCATTCCTCCTTGTCCTGTCCCTCCATGTCCCACCAGCATGGATGTCACAGGTCTGGAGAAGGCTCTGAGCTGGTTTTGCTGCAGGATCTTCACAAATTATCTCTGAACACAGAAAATATTGGGTTGGAGCTCAAGCCTGGGGAGTGCTGACCTCAGAAAGGCATTTGAGGTTTTCCAAAGGCACTTTTCCTTGTGAGGCAGGAGGAAACACCACCTAGCAAACATCTTCCATTAAAAACCTGCAAGGTAGGATGGGATAATGTCAGCTTCATGAGTTTGTCACAGTGACCCCGAGAAAAGTTCCAAAGTCTCTTTTCCCAGCCTGGTGCTTGAAGAAGGAGTCAGAGCTCTTCATTTCTTGTTCTCAAGGTTGTTTATTGTTTCTTATCTATAAAAAAGTTTCTCCTGCCCTGCCAAGGTCCATCCAGCAGGACAGTCCAGGCACTCTGCCTGCCCCCGGGGCAGTGTTATGTCTTTATACTAAAAACTACGTGTGCAATATTTACAATTACTGTCCAATGCCCATCACCTGTGTTAGACACTGAGCTTCTACTCTAAACCAATCTGTGAGTGCCAACATCACAGCAGGAGATGGAGGCCAAGAAGAAGCAGGAAAAAGGCTGGACATGCCCAGTTCCCTCCATCTTGCCTCCTGAACCCCCATACCAAAACCCCTAAAATTTACTTTTCCACCCTGTGATAACTTCACTAATATTCTGCCTACACTGTTGTGGCTTACTGATCTTCATAGAAAGTTGATAATTTGCTCCACGGGTCACAATCAAACCCACAGGGGCATTTTGGGCTCTGTGCCAGGGTCACTGAGCCCCCTGGCAGGGTCTGGGCTGCTCAGGACAGCCAGAGGGATGTGCTGGGTCCCAACAGGATAATCCAGATTTTTCCACCACAAATGTGAGAAACCCACAGGCCCACAGTGTATTTGAAATGATTCATTGCTTCTCTCCATTATTTCTCTCTCATCCCCACCACCACCTCAAGTGTCGTGACAATTTAGGAATAAATCATTTTCTTCAAAGCATTTCTGTATCTCACCATAATGATTTTTCCCTGTGATTTCTCAACCAGCTCCTGCACCAGATAAAATCTTCTCCCATGTGCAATCCATGCTCAGGAATGAGTTTTTCCTCGAGCTTCAGGCTTGCTTGCACATGTTCCAATGTTCGCTTGTTGCCACGTTCTCCCTTCACTCCAAATCAGGGAGGGAAATTTCGTAACACCAGAAGCTCCAACAACTGCTGGAAGTCAGATTTGCATTCTATCTCTTGTTGTTCCTGATGAAGATTGACTGGGAACTTGGAAAGAGAGGATTTTTTGGATTTGGTTTTGAGTATTTTTTTCCCCTCAGTCTGGAGCTCAAGGATATTCAAACAACAGGAAAAACCACTCAGGAAATACTTTGAGATTTCCAGCAAAAGTCAAAGAAAACAAATACATTTCTTTAAATTATTTCTGGGGCTTAAGTATTGATGAAAATAATCTCTGATATTTTAGACTGGAAAAAAGAAATAGAAGTCTTCTCCCTTCAGCATTCTCATCTGCATTTGTAGGAGCTCTTACAGCAGAAAATTTCAAGGTGGAACCTTTGATTCTTGTGAAATTAGGAGTCATCTTTAGCTCACCTTTATTTTGGATTTTGAATGCAAATTTTAAATTTTAAATCCTATTATAAATCAGGAGTCATCTTTATTTCTTTATTTTGATGAAATCCCCAGCATCAACATCACTTCAGGAATTTTGCATTTTTTCAGTGTCACAGCCCTTTCCTGAGACTTTCTTAATTCATGCTACTCTATCTCCTTCCTAAAACTCCAGTCTGGAGGAAGAGGTGTCCATAAACTCAATTTGAGCTAAAATATTTTTATTTTATTATTATTTGCTCTGCTGACAGTGAGCAACATCGAGCATTCCTTGAGGAATCCTTCCTACATTTTTATTCTGCTTTCTCTCCGTGCCAGCAGTGATAGAAACCATCCCCACAGCCTTTTTCAATAAGAGAGGGATGAGACTTGCTCCTGGAATCCTGGCTTCTTCCCTGGACCAGAAGGAGCTGGAGGAGCAGGTCCTGGGAGCTGTTTGATGAACGTTCCTTGGCAGGGCTCCCTGTGAGATTGCAGGATTGTGGATATCGTGCGCTCACACGGATTTGTGCTGCTCCCATATGTGCTCACACGGGTGCAGTTAAACAGAACCACGTTCCCACATGGATCCACATCCCAGATCCATCCGTGCTCCAAATGATGCCTTGTGCAGGCTGGCCTAGAGCAGAGGCTGGGCAGAGCTAAAGAGTAAAGCAGGGATTTATTAAAAGGATCTCCTCCATGGATGCACCTTGGGCAGCACAAGAGCCCAGCCAGGGCTGCACCCAAGATGAACCAAATGGCCCCAAAATGCACGAGCGCTCCCGGGCTCTGTCCCTGGGATCAGTTCTGCTCCATTTGCATCTTGCAGTTCATTGTCCCATCCCAGCTTTAGCCCAGGCAGTCCCACCCTGCTTGTTTTTCTCTCTGCAGCCCACGGTGTTTGTGCTCCTGGGCTGAGATTTGGATCATTTGTCCTTGGTGCCCAGCTGGAGCAGGAATTGTTTTGTGTCCCTGCTCTGTGCACAGAGCTCAGCATGCCCTGATGTGAAGCTCAGACCCACACACTAAAGCAGCACAGAATCTGAAAATGTAAAAGCCAAAACCTGAGGCATCACTGGATGTGGGAAGAGCTGTGTGTGTTTTCTGACAGGATTGTCTGCACATTCCTGTACAAATTTGGGTGATATTTCCAGGTAAATGGAAAATTCCATCTCCCCTTTCGGGCACCAGCCTCTTTTGGTATGGAACCATTCTGGAATGATGGGATTTTTGGGGATAAACCAACAGTTCTGAAATATCAGGAGAGGTAACAAAGCAAAGGTTGGATTTTTCAGGGATGTCAGGATGGTTCTGTTTTATCCAGGTTTATTGGGGTTGATGGCTGGACTTGATGATCCCCAAATCTTAACAATTCTACATCCATGGTTTTGAATGTTGTTCCCAGTTAAAAAACCATCCCCTTACATGAAGCTCAGCCCCACACACTAAAGCAGCACAGAATCTGAAAAATAGAAAAGCTAAACCTGAGGCATCATAACACACATCCCAGCCCATGGATAACCCTCAACATTTTCTGCCAGGGGCATCCTGCTCTTCCCCATCCCTCCTTCCCAATTTTTACACTCATATCTATGCTTTAGCAAAAGAAACTTTATTGTTGTTTTGATTTGCAGAGTTGCATGTCTCACAATTTTTACATTAATTAACAAATTACTCAATATGAGAAGCAGCAACTCCTGTGCTGGGGCTTCCACACTTCCTCAAGGATTTCCAAAGAAATTCCTTTACACCCAACGATATTCCCAGGCTTCCCGCTGCCCTTTGGTTCCAGTGGCAGGATAATGCTCTTTTCCACCACCAGGTTATCTCAGTTGCCTGATAGCAACCCAAACAATCTCAGCTTGTCTCAGTGCCAGCCTCTCTGAGTGCTGATAACTGAAATGATAACGGATATTTAACAACTAACGGCTCCCTGAAGGGGAAAGTGGAAAATGGAGTCCTTGAAGCAAAGGCATCCAAGAGGGAAAGTATTTTAAGACAGAAAAATGCATTTTGTAAGAGCCAAGGCAAATGTTAATTAAAAATGTAATGATCACCTGTGTTGGGATGGTGGAAATTTTTTGTCAGTAAGATCGCTGTCAATGCTTAATTAAGGAGTTAATTAAAGAATTAACCGACTCTTTGATTTTTAGTCTGGCAGGCTCCCACTCTGACACAGCCCAAACAAGCAGAGAGATTTTTGAGAGCTGAAGGCTTTGTCCAACACCTCTCAACTCCCTGACAGAACATTGCCATGAGGTGAGGATTGGTCTCTTCTCACAGGTAACAAGTGACAAGACAAGAGGAAATGGCTCCAAGTTGTGCCAGAAGAGGTTTAGATCGGATCTCAGGAAAAATTTCCTCATAGAAAGGGTGGTCAAGCTCTGGAAGAGGCCACCTGGGGAAGTGAGGGGGCTCCTCAGCTTGGGAAGGACATTGAGACACTTGAGTGCATCCAGAGGGGACAACGAGGCTGGAGAGGGGCTGGGAACACAAACCCTGTGAGGAAGCCCTGAGGGAGCTGGGGGTGCTCAGCCTGGAGAAAAGGAGACTCAGGGCTGCCCCCATCACTCTCACAGCTCCTGAAAGGTGCCTGTGCTCAGCTGGGGCTGGGCTCTTTCTGCAGCAGCACTGACACAACCAGAGCACACAGCCTCCAGCTGCACCGAGGGAAATACAGGCTGGTGTGCAAACCCAGAGCACTGGGAATATTTCTGTGTCTGCTCTGGGTGCCCTGACCCCCAGGGCAGCACTGACTCTGACCCTCATCCATGGAGAAAGTTTCCTGGACTTCAAGATAGACTGAAATCCACAAAAGTGTGCAATAGATTATAGAGAGCAGTGTGGGTGTGTCACTGGGTGAGAGATTGAGGTTTTGGGATTTTTAGTGTGTTGTGGATGGAAGCAAGATGGAGGGCACAGGGTGTCATCCTGGGTTTCTTCTCCGTGGGTTTGGGTGGCATTTTGGAATTGGGCAGAAAAGTCCCCATTGCAGCTCTGTGGGATCAGTGATTGGGTTTAAAGGGAAAATAATCCAGGGGTCAGTTCTGAATTGGAGAGTTTAGTCTTAAAAGACCTTGGAACAAGAGATTGTTGGCCATTTTGTGCCTTCTAATAAAAAGCTGCTGAACTCACAGTAGTGAGACTGTTTTACTGATAAGAAATAATAAATACCTTAGTGTGAACATGAACTACTGTCTCAAGTGCCTTCAATCCTGACCCAGAGAAACCCACACCTGGAACCACCACAGGCTGGGTATCAGGAAAAAGTTTTCCACAGAAAGGTAATAAAGTTCTGGAATGGCTGCCCGGGGAGGTGGTGCAGTCCCCATCCCTGGGTGTGTTTAACAAAGCCTGGATGTGGCACTGGGTGCCAGGGTTGAGTTGAGCTGTTGGGGCTGGGTTGACTCGATGATCTTGAAGGTCTCTTCCAACCTGGTCATTCTGTGATTCTGTGAATCCTGTGATGGAGTCAGCATCCCTGGAAGTGGTCTAAAATCACGTGGATGTGGCACGTGTCTGGATGAGCTTTAGTGCTGAACGTGATAGTGGTGGTGCCAGGCTGACGGTTGGATTTGATGATCCTGAAGGTCTTTTCCAACCTTAATGATTCCATGATTCTGTGATTCTAGTGTGTGCTCAGATCTTATCTGGGAAGCCGTTTATTGCTTCCCTGTTTGTTCTTCCCAGAGCTCTGCAGCATCAACTCATTCCCACAGGTAAAGGTTTATAACCCCAATAAACAACGGTGTTCCCTCTTTTTCCAGACCACAGAATAACTGTTTCTCATTATTCCAACCTTTCCCATGTAATGACGCCAGCTCAAATCCTGCCATTCCCATCAGCATCCCGCCCCATCTCCTACTCCAGCAATTTTTCACAATTTCCCTATTCAAACATCACTCCCTTGCTCCGTGCTGAATAAATTCTCTTTGCTTTCTGGAAGCCTCTCCTCCAGTGTCTGCAGGCTGTTTCCAGGTTCCCCGTGCTGTGCTTTCAGAGCCAAGCCATTCATCTTGACATGACTCAGAGGCAGCTTTCCTCAGCCAATTAATCATGGAATTGGGTTTCTCCCATGGTGCCTCCTCTGGCTCATCCATATCTTTGTGGTAGTGAAGGGCCTGGGAGTGAATGCAGGCTCCCAGGGGTGAGTGCAGCATCCCAGGGGTCAGTGCAGCATCCCAGGGTCAGTGCAGCATCCCAGGGGTCAGTGCAGCATCCCAGGGGTCAGTGCAGCATCCCAGGGTCAGTGCAGCATCCCAGATGTGACTGCAGCATCCCAGGGGTCAGTGCAGCATCCCAGGGGTCAGTGCAGCATCCCAGGGGTCAGTGCAGCATCCCAGGGTCACTGCAGCATCCCAGGGGTGAGTGCAGCATCCCAGGAGTGAGTGCAGCATCCCAGAGTGAGTGCAGCATCCCAGGGGTCAGTGCAGCATCCCAGGGTCAGTGCAGCATCCCAGGGTCAGTGCAGCATCCCAGGGGTCAGTGCAGCATCCCAGGGTCAGTGCAGCATCCCAGGGTCAGTGCAGCATCCCAGGGGCAGTGCAGCATCCCAGGGTCAGTGCAGCATCCCAGGGGTCAGTGCAGCATCCCAGGGGTCAGTGCAGCATCCCAGGGGTCAGTGCAGCATCCCAGGGTCAGTGCAGCATCCCAGGGTCAGTGCAGCATCCCAGGGTCAGTGCAGCATCCCAGATGTGAGTGCAGTATCCCGGGGTCAGTGCAGCATCCCAGGGGTCAGTGCAGCATCCCAAGGGTCAGTGCAGCATCCCAGGGTCAGTGCAGCATCCCAAGGGTCAGTGCAGCATCCCAGGGGTCAGTGCAGCATCCCAGGGGTCAGTGCAGCATCCCAGGGTCACTGCAGCATCCCAGGGGTCAGTGCAGCATCCCAGGGGTCAGTGCAGCATCCCAGGAGTGAGTGCAGCATCCCAGGGGTCAGTGCAGCATCCCAGGGTCAGTGCAGCATCCCAGGGTCAGTGCAGCATCCCAGGATCAGTGCAGCATCCCAGGGTCAGTGCAGCATCCCAGGGGTCAGTGCAGCATCCCAGGGTCAGTGCAGCATCCCAGGGTCAGTGCAGACTCTCAGTGCTCTCTCCATCCCATCAAGGTACTGGTCTCCTCTTCCTGCTCTCTCACATCATTCCAAGGCTGTTCATCCCAGCTTTTCAGTTGGAGCTCTGCATTGCCCTGGAATGCCCCAGCTCTGCTCTCTGTCCATCCTCACCCCAATCCCTTTCTCACAATAACTTCCTCACCTGCAGATGGGGAGTTGGTTTCACACTTGCATGCCCAAAGGAGAGGGATAATCTGCTTTTCCCAACTCTGCTCTCCTGTGTTTTCTCCCCTGTGTCCATCTTTCCTTCACTGCTCTCTTCCATCTCCCACTTTCCCCAATTTTTGTTAATCCTGCTCTCCCTTCCCCTGATCCCGATACCCTCCTCCCAAACCACACCAGTCAATTTTTTCCCTTTAATACCCCCACACACCTTCTTTGCAGCCACCTGCAAAGGGAATCAGAGGGAAGGTTTTACCAAAGAGATTTTTACAAAGCTTTTTCCAACATTTAATCCCATATCTGACCTGCTCCAGTGATTCCCTCCCAGCAGGAATTATGGCAGCAGGTTCTCTCACTCTTCTGGGGCAGAATTGTTTTGCTAAAGAGCCTCTGCCTCGATCTGTTTTGGGATTTTTCCCTCTGTGCCAGGAGCATCAGGATCCCATCTCAAGGCTACACCCACTCCACTAAATTAAAATCCCAGAATTCCAGCATGGATTGGGTTGGAAGGAACCTTAGAGATCATGCAGTTGCAACCACCCCAGGGACACTCACAGCACTAAATTGCAATTCCTTATCTGATAAACTGCAGAGAAATCACCCCAAATTCTTCCCTGATTTCCTTATCTACTCATTCCAGCCAGGAAACAGCTCTGGATGATGCCTTGTGCAGGCAGACCTAGAGCAGAGGCTGGACAGAGCTAAAGAATAAAGCAGGGATTTATGAAAAGGCCTCAAAGGATGCACCTTTTTGATGATGTTTGCAGGGGTCTCAGGATGAGGGAAGAGATGAGGATCTGACTCCATGTTCCAGAAGGCTGATTTATTATTTTATGATATATATTATATTAAAACTATACTGAAAGAATAGAAGAAAGGATTTCATCAGAAGGCTGGCTAAGAATAGAAAATGAGGAATGATAAAAAAGGGTTCTGTCTCAGACAGAGTCTAAGCCAGCTGACTGTGATTGGCCATTAATTAGAAACAACCACATGAGACCAATCACAGATGCACCTGTTGCATTCCACAGCAGCATTTAATCGTTCTTAACATTTGTTCCTGAGGCCTCTCAGCTTCTCAGGAGGAAAAATCCTAAGGGAAGGATTTTTCATAAAATATGGCTGCACACCTTGGGCAGCACAAGAGCCCAGCCAGGGCTGCACCCAAGATGAACCAAAATGGCCCCAAAATGCACGAGCGCTCCCGGGCTCTGTCCCTGGGATCAGTTCTGCTCCATTTGCATCTTGCAGTTCATTGTCCCATTCCAGCTTTAGCCCAGGCAGTCCCACCCTGCTTGTTTTTCTCTCTGCAGCCCACGGGGTTTGTGCTCCTGGGCTGAGATTTGGGTCATTTGTCCTTGGTGCCCAGCTGGAGCAGGAATTGTTTTGTCTCCCTGCTCTGTGCACAGAGCTCACCATGCCCTGATGTGAAGCTCAGACCCACACACTAAAGCAGCACAGAATCTGAAAATATAAAAGCCAAAACCTGAGGCATCATGGAAGCACCTGTGAGCAGTGGGATGTGCTGGGGTGGCAGCACAAAGGGCATGGACAAGGGTGAGGACAGCCAGAGGTGACAGAACTAAACCAGGAGAAGAATGTGCCCTCAGCAGCTTTTCCCCTCCATAAAATTGTCCAGTAAAACATCACACCTGTCTTCAAAACTGCAGACCACTTATTTTTTGTAGGTTTTTTTTTTTCTTTCCCTTTAGGGTTTTTATTTCTTTTCCTTCCACCCCATGAATTTTGAAGACGTGAAATCCTTAACAGACATCCAGGTGCCTGGGGAGCATTAAACCCCCCATAATCACTTCTCACAGGTCAGGGGATGTAAATCAGCTGATAATTTTCTCTCCTTCCCCTCGGACATCTTCCCCTGATCCACACTTTTAGCTGCCTTTAGCAGGAATGTTTATGGAGGATAACACCATTCCCAGCACTTCCTGCATCCATGTGTTCCTCATTTGGAGTATCCCATACAAACATTGCTTCTCGTGGCATTCCCAAATAAAAACCTCATGGGCCTGACTCTGAAATGCTGCATAAAGTTCTGCCCTTGTGGTTTTTCAGGGAAAGAATTGACTTTTTTTCTTTCTTTTTCTTTTTTTGGCACAGGGACAAAATTCTGCTCTGGGTTTTATTATCTGAACCCCTTCAGAAAAATCAGAATTTCCCAGAATTGCCTCTATCTGGTCATGATGTATCAAATCTGGGCTGATTTAGAGCTCAGGTTGGTGCCTGCTCAGTGATTTTCCCTCCAGCTTCACTCCACTTCCCTCTTTCCCTTCCAGATGACACTGGCTGGGCGTTCATCAATAAAATCCAAATAATTGGGGAATCAAACTCATTTTCATCTCCAGAAAATGAGATGAAATTTCACTTCCAGGCCACTTTGTGCCTTCAGATCCAACAGGAATAAAAGAGCCTCAAAGCAGAACAAAAGTGTATTTCTTCCCTCTGTGTATCACAATATTCTGGTTATTCTGATAGAAAATAAAATAACTCCAAGCATTTGAAAGAAAATTTTTTTTGAGTGTTTTTAAATATTCAAATTTTATTAGGTATAGTTAATAAATATTATTAAATAATTAGTACCGAGGCAAGAAAATACTTAAATGTATTTTTTCAATTCATCTTGTAGTACTGGTACATTTTCTACTGTTTCACCTAAGAATATTTTCTATTTTCACTGAATTTAATTTAGCTGATTTATAATTAAGGATTTTCTGAGAACTTGGTTCATTTTTCCATCTATTTTTTCCCTTTCTTCCCTTTTTGAGTCTGCTTCTCCCTCTAAACTTTCTTTTTCTTCCTCTAAGGTTTGCAGCATTTCTCCATCATCCCAGATATCTAAATGCTATGAAGGTATAAATATCTAAATGTATGATGGTAACTCAAATAGTGAAGATATTCACTGAAAAATGCAAATAAACCAACCTGAGAATAAAGAGATTTCATTATTTCATCCTTTTTTTTGTTTTGTTTTGATTTTTTCTTTGGGTTTTGTTTTTTTTTTTTTTTTTTTTTTTTGCGTTATTTATTCTAAGTTTTCCCTTTAAAAAATGCAAATTTAAAAATCCTTTTCTTAATTTTTTTTTTGGTCTGGATGTTCAGCCAAATCCCTTTTGACACACATTAGAAATAAGGAGATTTTTAGAAAATAGATTGAATTCATTCTAGTTCCATACCTCATGAGCACCAAAATGTCACTCATTTAAATGAAGATTTGAGAAAAATTTTGCTTCATTGCCCCAAATTTCTGTGCCACAGGTGAGTGGGAGAAGGAAAGAACCAACCTATAAATCAAGCTTTTCTTTTTAGAACAAAAAAAAAAGGGATTATTTTTGTCTGTTCTCTGCCATGCAACTTGATCTTTTTGCCCATAACCACAAAAAAATTGCAAAATATTTCATCAAATCATAATCTAAAATTTAGGAACACGTATGAGTCCAGCAAGTGGAATTTGAAGGAGGAAAAATAATTCCAAACTCATGGCATGTTCCCATTCCCTGCTGGTGTCTTCTCGACCAGGAGTGGACTCTCCTTTCCACTGGATCTCACATTTAATACAGAGAATTTCAATGCACGAAGATCTGAACTCATCTTCAAATATGGAAAATCCTTGATGGAAAAGCTGCTTGGGGTCCCTGACTGAAGAAATCCAGTTTTGGACAAGAGGAGACTGAAGTGGAAGCAAAGTAGAGAAAATAAAAAGGATGTGAAGTTCAGGATTTTGTGATGAACTGACCCTTGGAGACATCACTGCACCCCTTCCTCGCTGTTTCCTTTGGGATAACCTCACCTGTCGAGTTTTCTTTTTTGCCAGGGTCAGGGTTAAATGTGTGAGATGGAATTTCGTGTTGGGACTCAGATGTTTATCAGTTCTTATCTCTGTCCCAGTCTCACAAACCCTGAGTTCTGCAGCACTTCACTCCAACAAACTAAAAATGGAGCCCCATCTCTCTCTGCAAGGCCTTTGAAGGATCAACTGTCCAATTAACAAATGACACCGAAATTATTTTCACTTTTAACCCAATAACCAACCACCCATGGCTGCAATGGGGAATTTTTTATCCAATTCCACAAAACCACCCAAACCCATGGAGGAGAAGGAGAAGGAGGAGGAGAAGGAGAAGGAGAAGGAGAAGGAGAAGGAGAAGGAGAAGAAGAAAGAAGAAGAAGAAGAAGAAGAAGAAGAAGAAGAAGAAGAAGAAGAAGAAGAAGAAGAAGAAGAAGAAGAAAAAGAAGAAAAAGAAGAAAAAGAAGAAAAAGAAAAGAAAAAGAGGGAGCAGCCTGCAGCCTCCACCCCAAAACCTCCATCTTGCTTTTTATCTATTACTGTATTTCAGAACCTTAAACTCTGAGTTTCCCACCCTGTGATCTCACACACTTCTATCCAAACCCCACACCCACAATCCCAGTTCTGTCATTCCATTTGGAAGCTCCTCCACGGCCTCAGGTCAGTGCAGTGTTCTCTTGGGGGTCAGTGCCTGGCAGCACAGAAATCTGAAATTCTCAGCAGCCAGGGGTTCCTCACTCTGCTTTCCTGGAAAGTTTTGGGATTTGGAGTATTTCTTATTTAGACTTTTTTTTTTAAAATTACTCTTGCATTTTGTGGACACAAGAAGGGAGTAAGAACTCCCTACAACATTTTTTTTTGCAGCTGCCTGGACCTCAGTGCTGTCTCTTATCTCCCCCTCCTTTCCTCTCTGATTTTAGAGGCCTTTCAGGCTGCAGGGAAGCTTTTTGAGGCTTGTGATAGGTGCAGGCCATTCTATGAATTTTCTCCTGGTCTGTTTGGAAGTTTGAGATTACAGGAGAGGACTCAGAGGACCTCAAGGACTCCTACTTTTCCTGTGCTCTCAATTTGATTCCTGTCCAGGACATCCAAAGGGGAGAATCTGCTCATTCTCTATTTTTGGAATTAAGGTCTATTTACAGTTGCTCTGGAGTCTTGAGTCAGTCCAGAGTGTTTTAGCAGATGCTTTCTGAGGTCTTTGAACTCTTGCAAGCCACGAGGGAAGGAAAAAAAGCAGAGGATTTCTGCGTTTTATGGCCAAGGACTTTTCGGATTATTTAAAATCTTCTCCAATGTAAACCAGCGGCATGATTTCCATCCAGTTCCTTCTGTCCCGAGCTCAGCTGCTGGTGTCAGAGATGCCAAGCACTTGGGGATGATGACAGGTGAAGGAAAGAGCTGCAGATGGATAAAACATCGCTGGGAGCATCCGGATGCTGCCCATGGAACGGGACAAGCCGTGCTGTAATGGAAGAGTGGCCGTGGCTCCAGAGCCTTGGTGGTCCTTCCAGCAGCACCCTGGAGGATTTGCCTGGCATTTCCAGCCTCAGGCTTGGTAACGAGACTCCTTGGTGGCCTTGGAGAAACATGGAAAGGTTTCAGATTGCTGCTGGCCACAGAAGGTTGGGAATCACTGAGTTTGCCCAAGAATCAGCTCGGCAGAAACGCCGCGTTCCCCAGGGGACACTGATGACAGCACAGCTCAAGTGGAGCTTGGCCTGTCCCAGCTTGCCTGTGGTCAACCACACAATTTGTTTGTTATGCTGAGCCTGAGGCAGCTCCCAGTGAGAGCCAGCAGCAGCTTTGGCCCGAGGGGCGACACTGGCCATGATTTGGGGGGACACCAAGAGAGACGTGACCCTCGTGCTGCTGGCAGCACTGGGAGCTGCTCTGTGCTTTGGTGCAAGCTGGGCTGAGGGCTGGCTGCCCTCAGGACATCCCAACACCCCTCCTTCCCCTGCCCTCTGCCTCCCAGGGGACTTCCCACAAGATTCCCTTTCCCTTCCCTGAGCAGGAGATCCTGGAAGTGACCACTTATCCTTGTTTTTCCCTGCTGGCACAAGGCTGTGTGCAAACCCCTCCTCTGCTCCTGCCTGGTGAAACACCTGGAGAGTTTTAAACACCCCTGGAAATTCTCCCAGCACAATTCCTGGTTCAGAGGAACCCATGTTCTTTGGAAACCCAAATTCCCTGCACGGAGTCAGCTGGATGGACCAAGGTGGGACACAACAACCTCAGGGAATGCCCAAAGGTAAAAACCCCATTATGAGTCAAACTTGAGGGGAATCCAAGGAATGGTTCTGGGTGGAAGTGACACACTTGGATCCCCACTTTGTCACTGGAGAGCAATAAACCTCTCAGGCCCAGACTGTCTGAGCTATTTCCCCAGGTATTTCAGGAAGAGGTGACGGCGTCACCGAGGGGGCTCCGCTCTGAAAATGATCCCACAACCTCTGCAGTGACTTGAAAGGAACTGCTGTGCTGGTGTTCATCTGGAGGACACCCAGCAGTGCATGACCCAAGCTTTCCCTCTCTGCATGAGTTCAGCTGCTCCTCTGCTACTGGAGGTTTTTAAACGGGGCTGCTCAACAAAGCGGGAGCTGTTTGATGAATGAAGCTGAGCAGCCACAGCTCCACTGGTCCATCTTAGCAGCTTTAAGCCGAGCTGTTGAAAAGTGAGCAAGTCCTTGTGCCGTAAACATGGGAACAGAGCAGTAAATGACACGGCCACCCACTTCTTGGTCTCTTTTCACTGCCAAAGCAGTAAAAAGGGACCTTAGAGCGAGTGTGAATCCAGCCCTTGGAATATTTTTCCATTTGCTCGTATTTACGTTAATGAGCGCTGACACTCCAGACTCACATTCCCAGCTCAGTACTTCACCAGACTGACCAGCAACAAAACCAAGGAGATGAGACTAAACAGATGATTTGATGAGGCTTTTATTATTAGGACGATGATTATTATTATTTTATTCCTCCAGGCTGTGGAAGGAAAAGACAGTGGGCACACGTCTGGTTTCAAAAAGATAACAGCTCCCTTTAGAGACAGGTTTAAGGGCAGGGAAATGAAGAAATTCAAGGAAAATTGTTGTCTGCACACTCATTCAATAGGATTAGTTGGCAATGTTTTCCAGCGGGTAAAATGTTCCTCTGAGAAAGGTCAGCCTGCCTGGATGAAGCTGACAGCAGATTGCTTTACCTTCCGCTCAACCAGGAATGAAAAGATGCTGGAAAAGCCTCTTTGCTCACTGAGGCAGCTTTTATGAGGCCTTTGCAGCAATGCAGATGGACACAAGGTGGACAAGAAATGAAAAGCAGCTCCTTTGGTCCCTGTGTGGGTCCATTTCATCCCCTGTTTCCCCCCTGCATCCTAAAACCACGGCACCAGTGAGGGTAAGGGCTCTGGATTGCATTTCCATACATTTATACATAAATAGGGATGTACCCATGGGCTGAATGACCTGGGAATGTGCACTTCCAGCCCAGAAAGGCAACTGCATCCAAGGATGCATCAAAAGAAATGTGAGTGAAGGGATTCCCACACTCCACTCCATTCTTGTGCTGCATCCAGCTCAGGAGTCCCTGGAAAAAGGATGTGGAGCTGCTGGAGCAAGTCTAGATGAGGTCATGGAGATATTCCAAGGGCTGGAGCTCCTCTGCTCTGGAGCTGGAGAGCTGGGAATGTTCACCTGGAGAGGAGAAGCTCCGGGGAGAGCTCAGAGCCCCTGGCAGGGCCTGAAGGGGCTCCAGGAGAGCTGGAGAGGGACTGGGGACAAGGGATGGAGGGACAGGACACAGGGAATGGCTTTAAAGCAACAAGGTCAAGTTGGATATTAGGATTGAATTGTTCCCTGTGAGGGTGGGTAGGCCCTGGCACAGGGTGCCCAGAGAAGCTGTGGCTGCCCCTGGATCCCTGGAAATGTTCAAGGCCAGGCTGGACAGGGTTTGGAGCACCCTGGGACAGTGGGAGGTGTCCCTGCTTGTGGCAGGGGTGGAACTGGATGTGCTTTAAAGTTCCTTTCCAACCCAAACCTTCCTAAGGTTCTCTGATGACCAGGCTGACTCCACATGTCCAAAGCTTAGGATGTCCCATGTGTGCTCTGACACCAGAAGCTCTGCCTCATTAGCCTGGATAAACACAAGCTTCATCTGCCAAATTAACTAAGCTTGGCTTAAATAAGAACTAATTCCTTTACATTCAACACAGAGAACCTTGCTCTGATGAAGTGTGAAGACAATGACCACATCCTAAATCTCTGATCTCCAGGGCTTCTCATGCTCCCAGTGCCACCCCTGAAGAAATGCAGCCATGGGACTCAGTTCAATCCATTCCTGATGTTTAGGGATTGGATGTGGAAGCCTTTTTCCACCTTAGGATATCAAAGGGTTCCATAAGGCAGTTCAGGATTGTTTTGCTGCTTGGCTGACGTGTCTGTGCCAGGGTTTCCAGTGCAGATGTCACCACCATGGGTGACACTCACAAAGTGACAGCAGAATCCTGACATCCCTCAGGCCACGCTCACACCTCCACCACCTGAGCTTTTCCCTTTCCATCCATCATCCTCAGGCTCCTAAGATGGGGATTAATCATTTTGTGCCTGGTTTTTCCACTGGGGGTGAGTCAAGCAGAGGTGGCTGAAGGGGCTTGGACAGGTCCTCAGGACAGTGCCAGGAGGAGCAGGCAGGGAAGAGGCAGCAGTGAGACCCCAGCTCGTGCAAAGCAGGGATTCACTCAGGCCAGTGAGGCAAGGGAAAATTTCCTGCCCTTGCAGAAAGTAGGAAAGGTCAGAAACATTTCATTTATCGGGGAAAAAATTCCATCAGACGTTCCCTCAAACTCCATCCTGGTCCTTAAAAAATATCAACCAGGATATTCAGTGATTAACTTGATAAAATTATTGATCCACTGCCTGCTAAAAATAATAAAAACTGGTTTTATAGCACAATTATCCTGACCCTTGACCCTGCACTAACCTTTCCCTGTTCCACAAGGGATAATTATCCCCTTCCCTCTCCCTGAGGAACTGCTGACCTTATCCCCTCTTCCTTGCCAACACATCCTCCCTGACACATCTTCCTGCTCCTCAAATATCCCCTCTGCAGCCAATTAACATCATTAAGTTACACTCAGAACAATTTTTCCCCCATGAGTTCTTAGTTTGTTACGAGTCCCAGACCTGCAGAAGGGTTTCCCTGTCTCCAAACTTTCCTGTTCTCCTGCTCCGCCACCAAATTAATAAAAGATTATTAAAAGTCTTTATTCATACAGTTATTTACTAGCTAAATCAGGGAATTTCCACCTGAAATGAGAAGGTTTTTAAGCCCTGTACCTGTATTTTAAACCTCTACCCACTGTCTGTTGAGGGAAATAAATTATGGTGGTCTCATTTCAGTGGATGCTCTGTGGTAAAGACAAGAATTCATTTCCTCTCTCAGTTTCATGGTGAGGTACAAAGAATCTCTGACTTTTTTTTTTTTTTTGGCTGTTAATTGTTTCCAGAGCAAGACATGCCTCTGGAACAGGCTGTGGAATTATCCAGCAAGGTACAGCAGTGTGTGCAAAGGACATTCCCAAATGTTTCCTGAGGACACCAGTTCTTGGCGTGCCTTCTCCAAGTCGTGATCCCGCATTCAACAGAGCAACTTCAACCAGGGTAAGGCAGGAATGGCTTTGAAAGACAGGGAAAGGCTTCACTCTTGGAAACAGGGAAGGTCCTGATGATTGAGAGCTGATAATTGGGTTTTAAATGATCAAATTTCACATCCTAGCTGGGTCAGAGATGGTGCAGAGCAACTTTTCTGCTGCTGGGTGCAGTGAGAGAGAAGCTCTGCTGTGATCCTGATGCCTTGTGCAGCCTGACCTAGAGCAGAGGCTGGACAGAGTTAAATTATAAAATAGGGATTTATTAAAAGGCCTCCATGGATGCACCTTGGGCAGCACAAGAGCCCAGCCAGGGCTGCACCCAAGATGAACCAAAATGGCCCCAAAATGCATGAGCGCTCCCGGGCTCTGTCCCTGGGATCAGTTCTGCTCCATTTGCATCTTGCAGTTCATTGTCCCATCCCAGCTTTAGCCCAGGCAGTCCCACCCTGCTTGTTTTTCTCTCTGCAGCCCACGGGGTTTGTGCTCCTGGGCTGAGATTTGGATCATTTGTCCTTGGTGCCCAGCTGGAGCAGGAATTGTTTTGTCTCCCTGCTCTGTGCACAGAGCTCAGCATGCCCTGATGTGAAGCTCAGACCCACATGCTAAAGCAGCACAGAATCTGAAAATATAAAAGCTCAAACTTAAGGCATCAATTGTCCCACCAGCACGTGCAGCTGGCAGCATCCCTGGAATGTGTCCAAGGATGACATTCCAAGATTTCTCTGCCCAAAATGAGGTGTCCAGCACTTCTGTGCCTGCTCTCCTTAAGCCAGGAATGCTGATTTCTGACATCACCCCACAAAAATGATGCAGGCAGGTTGGCCTGGCCCATACAATCCTGGGTGGGATTGGTAATTCCAGCTTCCATTGCATTTGGTGCAGAAAATCCTGCCCTTCACTGCTAGGATGATAGAATTCCTTTGTGACTTCCAGTGGTGGCACAGCAGGCCAGGACATGAGATAGGATAAGGAGAAATGGCTTCAAAATGTTCCAGATGAGGAAATTGGTCACTGGAAATGTGGCCAAGCTTTGGAAGGGGATCTGCAGGGAAATGATGGAGGAATTTCCCTAGAAGTGTTCAAAAGATGAGTGGATGTGGCATTTCATGATAAAGTCATGAAAGGTTGGATTTGATGATCTTGGAGGTCTTTTCCAACCTGAATTATTTTATCATTCCATGACTTTTGGACCATGGAGTGTTTGCAGCCCTGCAGGAAAACAGAGCAGTGTTTGTTAGGCTGGGTGTCCCCTCTGGAGCTGGAATTGGGAGCATTTTAGGGCCTCTATTCCCACCTGCCTTCCACACAGTGACCAAAGAAGTCCTGCAGGATCAACCAGTTCTGCCCATTTCACCCAGTTTTTAACCAGTTTGGATTAAATCCAAATTTACCCCTTTGCCTTCTCCACTCCACAGTTACCTTCAGGAAAAAAATGTAGGATTTAATGGCATGGAAAAATAAATTTATCTCTGTGAAAGATAAAATTCCCCAGCCTGCTTTAGACAATAAATTCAGCTCTAATATTTGGATTTTATGAAGTTTTTATTTTTTAAATAAAATTATTAAAAATTATCTATTAAAATTTAAAATATATATTTTAAATTTAAATTATTAAAATTTAAATTATTATTAATAATTAAAAATTATTTAAAATTATCTATTAAAAAGAACAAAATTATTAATTTTATTTTAATTTTAATTTTAATTTTGTTGCCATTTTAAATGTTACCAAAAGGACAAAACTGCCACTCTGCCTTTTGTCCAAAATAAAAGCAACTCAGCCTAACAATTTTTGGAGAATGTTTGTATTATCTGGTCTTAAAAAATTTGGTGAAGGAGATTTCAACCTTGTTCTCATAAATCAATGGCAAAACATAAAAAATATTTTAAAAGTAAAGAGAAGTCTCTTCTTGGAGATGTTTTGTTTGAGGGTTTGGTTATTTATTTTTGTTTGTTTGTTCTTTTAGTCCTTTGTTTGAAATTTTTGCCTCAAATCTGCTGCATCTTCCTTATTTTAATTTAATGTCATCACTTTTACCCTCACTGTGATAGAAACAATGGGATATTCCCTTTCTTTCTGGGTGGATACTTCCAGTCTCATTTTAATACCCTGGGTCCAGAAAATGCAAAAAATAAAAATGAGGGAATATTATAGGAGAAGCAATTCTGCAGGATTTTTAAAGATTTCCCAACTGGCAAAATTTTCCCTACAGGTGTTTCACAGCCATTTTTATCCAATAAAATCAGAGGAATGAGCAACCTTTGCTTTTTGTCACATCAGCATCACAGGGTGACACTTCTTGGCAAAAAAAAAATCGTTTTAGAGAAAAAAAAGTCAGATTCAGCAACACTGAAGCAAATTACGAGTTTCTTGTTTTCAGTAAAATGCTCATTAAAGTCTATGAGTGGTTGAAAAGGAAACTCAGGTTACCCTGACCTTGATAGTTTTAACATAAACTCCTGAGAAATTGGGGGTTATTTTCAAAATCAGTTTTTAATTTTGGGTTTGGACTTGAAGAAGGATTAATTAAAAATATTGAAATCCAAACACTGAAGCAAAATTCATCATTTCTCTGCAAGGGAAGAGAGTCTGAACTCACTCTCATCTCTCTTTTTCCAAATTATCAATAAATTAAAGAGGAGAAACTTGAGACCCTAAAACTCTTGGCCCTTTTTTAATTATTATTTTTATATAATTCACACTCCAAAAGCTGTGGGCTGCTCTTTTTCAGGGAAGACAAGTCTGGATGAGGGAAGAAATGCAATGGTCCCAGTGCTAATCATGGCTGGCATCTTTTCCCTCATGGCACAGGAAAGTCTGGTGCACTCACAGGTATTTGGGTGGCTGTGAAGAATTCCAGGAGGAAATGAAAAGGAAAATAAAAGGAAGGAGATCTGGGAAAGCCCCGTGCTCTGTATCAAAAGCAACACTCGTGTTTAATGTCTAAGGACATAAATTCTTTATTATTGTAACCAGTCCTCGTTAAATCAGTCAACAAGCTTAGAGAACAAGGAAATTAATTACAGCCCCTGCCAACGTTTCAAGCAAAAGTCTGGAAAATTCATGGAGTGGTTTGGGACTCCTTTCTTCCTTCTGCTCCACTGTGGAACCCAGAGGGGACTCCCAGGATCTGCTCTGGGCTGTGAGAAGCAAAAATTGCTTCCTAGGGGGAAGCAGGAGTTCCAGCAGGGAGAGGAGGAGCTGCTCAGGAAAATGTGGTTTAACAGGGTGCAGCCTTTCCATATCCCTGGGATTTAGGATTTCCCAGATTTTCAGCACTGACCCACTAGATCAGCCCTAAACCTGGACTGCCTGGGTGGTAAAACTGAAGAAATCTGGAAATGGATGCAGCCAATGCCTTGTTCAGCTGTGGCTCTTTTCTCCACGTTGTTCCTGTGTGTCCTCAATCCCATCTTTTTCCTGCTGCCATGAAAGGTGGGACAAGGCCTGACACGTTTGGTTCATTGAGTCATTTTGGCCAAGAGGGGTGGGTTCCACCTACGGGAAGGTGCAGTTGGCACAGCTCAGAGGTGACATCTCCCACATTCTCGTTCCCTCCTGAGCACAGACCCACAGCTCTGTGCTGCTTCACAGCTCCAGACCCCAAAGGATCCTCAGAATCCTGGAATGGTTTGGTCTGGAAGGGACCTTAAGCACCATCCAGTTCCATAGGAAGGGAACCTTCTTCTATCCCAGGTTTCACCTTTTCTGCATTGAAGCTTAAGGATTTATTATCTTGTGGTCTCTGGTTTGCTTTTCCTCTTCCTAGTCCACATCTTCCTATTCCCAGATACCCTCATCTTTTATACTTCAGTGTCCACGTTGTTCATATTACATTTTCTCCAATTTTCTCCTATTTGTACCCAGTTTTTACCAAGCACAGTCCCAGTAAGTGAAAGAACAATCAGAGGGGAGGATTTCCTGTAGCAGGAATCACTCCTGTAAAATCCGCAGGGTTGGGAGGCACAGGGGAGTTGTAGCTCCTCATTTGGGATTTGGACAAGAACTGTTCACAGTTTGGATGTCCTGAATCCCTCCCAGCTCAGGGCTGGTGCTCTCCAGTTCCAAAGATGCTGAGGAACCAAAATGAGACCTAAAAAGCAAAAGAAGTGGAAATAAACCCCGTGAAATACAAACTCTAAAAAACAGGAAGAAAACCCTGTTTGGCAGATGGGAAAGGAGAAATGGAGCAGGGAAGGGAAGGAGAGAAGGGTCTCCTTTCCATCCATCTGCTCTGTCTTTCATTGCACAACTCGATTTGATTTATGGCTCAGTGAGGCACTAATTCTGCAGTGTTGACACCTGAGAAACTCTGGGAAGAACCACTTCCACCAGAGACAAATGGATTCAGTTTTCTCTGGCACAGCTGAGCAACCTTCCCAGGGCAGAGGAGCTGCAGCTTTTCTTTGGGGC
Source organism: Geothlypis trichas (assembly GCA_009764595.1). Lineage (NCBI taxonomy): Eukaryota > Metazoa > Chordata > Aves > Passeriformes > Parulidae > Geothlypis > Geothlypis trichas. Next base: position 151,224,275 of record CM019901.1, on the reverse strand, counting down.
TCAAATCCCAGCTGTGGGCTCGGATCCATATTTTATTCTCCTTCATTCTGGGGGGTTAAACTTTCAGATGAAGACATCTGGATTTGGTTGTGCAGGTGAGCAGCAGCCTCTCAGCTCTCTGTGGACACGGTGGGGATCCAAGGTTTGATTCCATTGCCACACAGAGTCATCCAGGGCACTTTGAGAGCCCTTGGGATGTCGAGAACATCTGCACAGGCTGGGAGATGTGACCCAGGACCTACAGGACACTCGTGTCCTTCTGCAGCACCAGCTGGGGCTAAGTTACTCCAGGGCACCTCAGATGGTTCTCAGTGTCTGTATTTTGTGGAATCATGGAATATTCTCATTTGGAAGGGGCCTAAAATGATCAGGGGGTCCAACTCCTCACCCTGTACAACCCCAATGATCTCACCCTGTGCCTGGGAGTGTTGTTCAAACGCTCCTGGAGCTCTAGCAGAAAGTTAAATAAAAAACATTTCCAGAAGCTCAAATTTATAAAAAAAAATCTAAAATTTCTAAAAGATTTAGAAGATTTAGATCTGTGAGTGTCTCAATCCAATTTTCTAAGAGCAGATGTAACAAAGGTTCACTGAATGCAGCAACCTGGATGTGTGACTATCACAAAACCTTTTCTGTGTTTCAGACCACACCACACAGTCCCAAATATTTCACCTAAACCCAAAAATAATCATTATATCAGTGCTTGTACTCCACGTTGTGCTGTCTCCTTTGGTCTCTTGTTTTCTATCAGACTTCTTTAACTGGTTTAGGGGACAGAGGTCTTGGTGACATCAGCGGCAAAAATTACCTTGTCCCATCACCACGTGGAGTTTGCCATTCCCATGGGATGCTGTGAATCCTCTGAATTGCCACAGAGATGTGAGGAACTGGCAGGGAAATGTGGATGGGAGCTCAGGAGCCGGTGATTAGGGAAAGCTGATGCTAAATACTCCAGTGGTATCAGCTTCCAGCAGCAGCATCAGCCACAGGCACTCCTGGAGACTCCACGCAGGGATTTTGGGATAATTTTGTCCTTTGGAGGGACACTGGGCTGACCTGAGCTGCTGGAAATGGCAGCACTTTTATTTAGGGAAAAACTCATTGTTAGAACTCATTCATTTGAGAGGAATCTCCAAAGCCTGAGGACACCCTGCTCTCCTCGAGCTGCTCCCATGGTCCTGAGTCACATCTGCCAGCCCCATACAGATGTTCCAGACACCCAGAGGGATCTCAAACGGCTCTGGAGACCTGAGATTCAGCAATGCACCCAACCTTAAGTTTCTAATTAAAGTGTCTGGGTTTGGTTTTTTGCACAGCAGAGAGCAGCCATCCATCACTGCTGTCTGAGTGGCTCAGCCCCTGGAGGTCCCAGTTGCTCTCCCAGTCTGTGAGCAGGTGATGAGGACACGATCCAATTCCCTAAACACAGACATCCTGTGCCATGGAGGATGTCTGGGAATTCACAAACAGCTGGCAGGTCCAACTCAGGCCCCTCGGGAAGTCAAAATCCTTCTGCAATGGCAGGTGGAGACCAGATGAGTTTGGGAAGACTGAAACACGTAAAGCTGAGACATTAATTTAGTGAAATGCAGGATTTTTACGCCCATCCTGGTGAGGCTGAGCAGTTTTCCTGATCCCCCTTCCTGGGTGGATAAATGTCTGTACCTTCCCTGAAAGTGTCTCTGGGTGGAAAGTTTGGGCAGGCACACGACAAACACACAGCCAAGAACTCAAGCACACCACAGAGATGAGACACAGGAGGGTTTTCTGTGTGGGGTTCCAACGAGGCTTTATTGGGGTCCAACACCAAAGGGCTCCAGTGTCACCCTGTTTTTTTAAGTTTTTTTAAACCTTCTGACTTTTACATTCTTGTAATGAGCTTTCTCAAGCACTTTATGCAAATAACTCATTGTTTTGCATTATTTTATGGAGGAGGAAAAATTTGATGGACTGTTGGTTTGTCCAGTGTCATTGGAGAGGTGGCACTGTCACTCTCCAATCCACTGCCACTTTTGGAAATCTATAAATGTTGGGGTCAAAAATTAAACGCCCTCTTTTTTACCTTGGAAAATCCAGTGTTCATATCACTTTATTTTGTGTCCTAGAGCGACAGTGCAGGGACAGAAGACGGGATACAATGGAGGATTCAGGGTTTAAGTATGGGAAAGAATTCCTCAAATTCCCAGAATGACCAGGTTGGAAGAGACCTTCAAGATCATTGAGTCCAACCCAGCCCCAACAGCTCAACTCAGCCCTGGCACCCAGTGCCACATCCAGGCTTTGTTAAACACACCCAGGGATGGGGACTGCACCACCTCCCCGGGCAGAACATTCCAGAACTTCATCACTCTTTCCCTTATATCCAACCTAAACTCCCCTTGGCGCAGAGGGGGTGGAGCAGAGCATCAGGGCCAATGGTTCGAGGGCACAGGGGCGGGGCAAAGGGCAGGAGCCAATAGGAAGTGCCAGGGTGAATGGGCGGGGTTACACAAACCAATGGGGTAACAGGGAAGAGAGAACTTTCTAGATCATGAACATATAAGGGTGAAAGGGGTAAGGAAGGCTGACAGGCCAATAGGGAAGACTGCACTGGGGTAAATTAACATAAAATGCACATAAAATGAAAATACAGAGCGGAGAGAGGCACTGAAATTAAAAACCTTTTGATAGCAGTTTAATTTTTTAATATTTTTTCTCCACTGCAGAGCTAAAATTGAGCCCTGTTTTTCATATCAAGCCTGTGTGGAGGTTTTGTTTTTCTGTGTATTCCATCATGCAGCAGGTTATGTGCTTACAAGAAGTTCATGTTAAAAGGCCATAAAAATGAAAAATTAGAGTTGTCTTCACAAAAAAAAAAGAAAAAAAAAAGAGAGAAAGAAAGAATGATTTAGCAGAGGATAATTTGGCTTCTCCTTAAGGCCTGACTTGTGCATTGATTTGTATTTGAATTTTGCACAGGAGTTATGCAACTCCCTGGGCGGTGCTTAGAGCTTAAAGGATGAGGTGGTGACAAATGCTGGGAATGACATGGGAGGAAAAAAATGGATTTTGCTACGTGAGCCATCAGGTTTGAGAGCAATTCGTTTTGGGAAGGACTGACGCAGACAGCAGTGACCATCTCACATTCTGCTTTATATCCCCCTGGAAGTGTGGCCCACAGATTGCCCAGGAAAAGGAGGAGAGGGGAGAAATCCAAATTATTGCTGACATCTCCTCCAAAAATGTGAGATCCCAGACTAATTGTGGCCAGATGTTGTAGTACGGAATAAGAAGGAAAATCTGGTTTAGTCTCACTGAAGGTAGCAAAATGTGGAAGGGTTTCACATCGGCTGCAGCTGAGTGGGAAAACCAAGTTTTTTCCAGAAACTGTGAAATAATTATAATGAATGTATGGATCTTGGAAGTCCAGTCCTGCTAAAGGACTCAAAGCTCTTGACCTGAGTAAATTAAATAAATATTAACTGAACTTTCCAGGAATCCTGAGATGAAAATTGACTCTTTTAGGCTGGAGGGTTAAATTTTTGTTCTTTTTTCCTTTCTGTTGAAGTTGGTAATACTTTTTCATGGAAATGGAGCTTGATTTGTTTGTTTATTGAAGAAAAAAATTGTAATTTAATTGTCCTTAGGTAAGAGAAGGGAAATTATCAGCCAACAATTGGCAATATAGGATGTCTGTGGATGATCTAGCTTTCAAATGGCTTGTCTCAGCATCATTCAGGTTTGATCCCATTATTTTTCTCTCAGACCAAATTTTTAAGCTCCTGTGACACAAATATTTCACCTAAATATTGAACCATGTGTCTAAGGCAGCTCAGAGAGAAACTGTCTGTATTTCTGTCCCTGATATAAAAGATCATCACCACTCTGAGACAGGCTCTTCCAAATCCAAGGTATTTCCATGACTTTTGACCAATTTCACCCATTTAGGCTCCCAAATCCCTTACAATCCACCCAAAAATTATCACCCTGATGGTGTTGATATGGCACATTCCTAATTTCCCTTGAAGAATTCCCGCTTGGGATGGTCCCAGGTTTCAACCACCAGGACGTTTTATTCCTCCAAAACCACCATCAGAAGAGGCTCATTCCTTGAATCCAGGCTTAATCTGGACTTAACTCTCAGCAAATCCCAAATCCATGCCTGGTTGATGTCCCAGCAGATGTTGGCAGCTGCATTTTAGTCCTGACTCTGCACAGGCCTTGTGTTAGTGGAGGAAGACACCTCAGTGTAATCCCAGGATTATCTGTTTCTGTCTGGACATCCACAGGAAGGTTTTCCACCAGTGGATCCATTCCCCCATCCAACTGTGCCCCAAAGACTCCTGCTGGATTTATATCCCAGGTTTTAGAGCTTGGATGGTTTCCAGAGTTAACAACACTGGTCAAAGTGCAGGAACAAACCCTACCAAAGCTCAGGACCAAGGTTTGCACAGACTAAGCCTAATCTGAGCTCCTGGCTGGGCAAAAGCAAAGTTTCACCTTAAAACCAGCTTTATTCCAGTGCCCTTTCTGCTCCTACTGTGTTTTGATTATTGAGGGGAGGTTAATGAGGGTGAGTGAGATAAGAGTGACTCAAGAGACCGTTTGAGATAAGAAAGTTCAGAAGACCACAAACATCAAACTGATTTAGCACTCGGTTCCAGCTTTACCTCACCCAGCTTTGCAGTGCAATTCCCTTTCAGCAAAGCCCCATAAAGCAATTGGGATTTATGATCCTTTGGCAAAGTCAAGAGATCGTTTCCATAAACTGCTGCAGACGGCCTGACCAAAGAAACTTCTGGAGCCAATGTCCAGTGGCTTCCACGTTCCAGGGATGCTTTAAAGCCCAGTGGTGTTTGCAGTTCTCCACAAGCCTCAGGACTGAGCTGTGGTTGTGGCCAAACCATCCCAGACACTTCAGATGTCACTCAGGAGTCGCAGGATGGATCCCAACCAGCGTGGGATGGAATTCTCAGCTCTGCATCCAGGGGTTCCAAACACAGAAGGTTGTGGAGTTGCTGGAGCAAGTCCAGAGGAGGCCATGGAGATGTTCCAAGGGCTGGAGACCCTCAGACATGGAGCCAGCCAGGCTGGGAGAGCTGGGAATGTTCCCCTGGAGAGGAGAAGCTCCAGGGAGAGCTCAGAGCCCCTGGCAGGGCCTGGAGGGGCTCCAGGAGAGCTGGAGAGGGACTGGGGACAAGGGATGGAGGGACAGGACACAGGGAATGGCTCCCAGTGCCAGAGGGCAGGGATGGGTGGGAGATTGGGAATTGGGAATTCCTGGCTGGGATGGAATTCCCAGAGCAGCTGTGGCTGCCCCTGCATCCCTGGCAGTGCCCAAGGCCAGGGTGGACATTGGGCTTGGATCACCCTGGGACAGTGGGAGGTGTCCCTGCCATGGATGTCCTTGTTCCATGGTGGAACAAGATTGGCTTTGAGGTCCGTCCCAACCCAAAATATTCTGGAATTCCACAATTGTGACGTGGATTTGTTTTCCCTTTCATCACCTGGGGCAGGGGTTGGGCTGTGGGACTGCAGCTCTGGTGACACCAGCCCATCCCACACGTTGCTATTTTGGAAAACATTCAGAACCATTTCATGGAAAAATTAAGAGAATTAAGGAAACCATCACCTAAAGGGAATATCTGCTACAAGAGCAGCTCCAAGCTGCTCTTTCTAATTAGGGCAATTCCTACCTGTCTTTTAAATTGCCTCAAAATTAAATATTCTCCTCTTCATATTCTGTGAGAGGTCTGCAGATTCTGGTATTATTTCCACATGAAAGCCCATTTTGAAATACCAGAATTTCCTTCTGGATGGTCACATTTACTTTTGTTTAGCAACGTGGTTACTCCTTTTTTTGTTTTGGGTCATTGCTTTTGTGCAATGTTGGCCTTAGCATTTTTTTTAAACAAAATTATCCAGAAAAGATCACAAGTTCCATAGAATCACCCAGATATAAAGCTTGAAAATCCAGATACTGAGAAGTTTAAGACTTGCAATAAAATTTTCAAGGTTTGGCAATACAGACAATGTCATAATTTCCTTATGGCTCATTTTTAACCTTTTCTTTGAGTCACAATAAACGTTCCTGGACTTTTATTTTTTTTTAATGTCTGGTTTATGTTATAGGAATAATCTGAGCATTCCAGTCTCGGTGGATTCCATTGATTAATCTGGCTGAATTCTTTCACCTTGGGGATTGACTCATCCTGGTTTTTCCTGACTTCCATAATGCCCAATTCCTGACATTTAGATTTGTGTCACAGCAGCCTGAATTCATATTTTCTGGGCCCTTCTCACTCTGCTCACATTTGCTGTGGCACCGTTTGGCACAGCAAATCTCAAACTCAGAGTAGGTGTGGAAACAACCACGCACGGTCCCTCTGCTGTTCTTTAAATTAGATCAGGATTTTAATTCTTAGTGCTCTGGATCACACCTTATTGCACTAAAAAACCCCAAAATTATAAACCATAAACACTCTCTGGGTTCCTCTCACTTAATTCATGCCTCTAAAGCTTAAAGAAAATCTTTAATTTGTAATTAATCCAAGTGCAGGAGTTCTGGGTAAAGATAGAAACCTTCAAAAGAAAATTCCATGTGTTTCAAGATTATTCAAGGGAGATGAACCTTCAAAAGGTAATTCCATGTGTTTCAAGATTATTTAAGGGAGATGAACCTTCAAAAGAAAATTCCATGTGTTTCAAGATTATTCAAGGGAGATGAACCTTCAAAAGAAAATTCCATGTGGTTCAAGAATATTTAAGGGAGTTGAACCTTCAAAAGGTAATTCCATGTGTTTCACGATTATTTAAGGGAGATGAGATTTTGCCCCTCATTTTTGCCACAACAAAGATGGAGAGAGATAATTTAGAGGTGACAGGACAAGGGGGAATGGCTTTAAGGTGGATTTAGAGGGGATATTGGGAAGAAAATCTTCCCTGGGAGTTGGTGAGGCCTTGGGATGGAATTCCCAGAGCAGCTGTGGCTGCCCCTGGATCCCTGGAAGTGCCCAGGGCCAGGCTGGATCACCCTGGGATAGTGGAAAATGTCCCTGCCCGTGGGATTAGATAATTTTTTACCATGTGGTACTTTCTAAAATATGATTTTCCTTTGAATAAAGCAATGTACATCTGTATTTATAATTGTGAGAGCTCCTCAACAAGATGTAATCCATTCTGTTCTGCACTGTAAATTCAGTATATTCCATTGAAACAAAAATTCTGGACCCAAACATCAATTTTCCAGAGAAAATTATTGTCTTTTAATCAATTGTAGAAATTTATTGCTTGCCCTCTGCCCTCCTCCCCCCAGTTCTTTTTTTCTCCTAATTTTCCATTTTAAATGGATTAAATAAACCAAAAAATGGAGTTTTAATATTCCTGGACATCTTTCCATGTCCAGACTACTTCCAGTAACAGATTTGACTGTGCAAGGCACAACAGATTCCTGTTCTGCCTGTCACTAAAAAATGGATCATTGATCTAGGAAAAGAAAATTATCTAAATATTTCTTGTGAATATTATCCTAATATGTATATTAAAAATAGAAATATTTATATATATATTTATATTTTTATATATAAAATATATCTAAAAATATATATTATATATATTATATATAATATATATATTATAGATATCTTCTGATGAAAATATTTATAATATTTTATAGTATTTATATTATAAAAATTATCTGAATATTTTTTTTTCTTCTGCTGAATTCTTTTCCAATGCTTCCTTCCCTATTTTCCAAGCCTTCCAGGAGCCTATCTGTCCCCTGTGATTACAGGTGAATTATAGCCCGATATCCTACAGAACATAATAAAAATTTTGATAAAGTTTGGTGAGACAAATCTCCCTCTTCGTGTCTTTAGACCTCCAGGTCTGAACTTTCAGCCAGACTGGGGAGGATGATTGTGGTTGGATTTCTGCATTGTGACCGTGATAAACACAATTACTGATCACGGCAGCATCCCTGTTATTAATTATCTGCATCCTCCTTTCATCTGGGAATTATTCTTGCTCAATTCTTTTTCATCCACCAGATGGGTTTGGAAGGAGGCAAATTCTTTATTTTGAATCTGATTTATTTTATCACTTCCCAGGGAATTTTCCCCAAATCTGCTGAGTGTGCAGCAGGAGGGATTCCGACCTGCGGCGCGTCCTCTCCAAAGCGCCTCAATCCCAGGAATTATCTTTCCCTGGGAGCCAATTCCTTTTGCATCCCTAGAAATAATTCAGCGTCGGGCATCCCAAACTAAAACAGTGTCAAGAAAAACTGGAAAATTATGATCCACTCGAGCAGCTCTCAGCACTGATTAGTGCAAATTTATGAGCGAGGTTTGCAGGAATTATTGCGGCACCAAAACTCCGTTTGCCTGCCTGGAAAAGGCCCTGGAATATCCCAGAATATCCCAGGCAGATGCATCATTTTTATGGCTTTGTGGGGGACCTTTTTTACAGAGCTTTGCAGTGATTTAGGCCGTTTATTCCACAGCCTCCTTCAGCTTGTAAATCTGGTTGTAAATATGGAAGTGGCCACACACAGTAAAATCCAAAAGAAGCAGAGGAACGGCTGAAATTCAGCATTTAAGGGTTTACAAAAGATGGATTGCCTTCATATTCCAAAGGAAAAATGAGCTTTTGCTGGGATTTTGAGGGAATTTACAATTTAAGTACTGGACTGAGGCACTACTGCAGAAAGAATCCAAAGTGGAGATGCTTAAAATTACTTCTAAATTTAGTTGTGACCTGAAAAAGGATCAGATTTAAGTTAAAAACCTCCAGACTTTTCAACAAAATGTTATAAAAACATCTAAAGAGAAAAGACAAATTTACAATGAATTTAAAAGTACATTTTTGGGGGGGTAACAACTGAAACTTTTTCACTTGAATTTTGAAATTATTGTTGAGAAGAGTAAATAGGGAGACAAAAGTGGGGTCTAATTAGAAGTAATTAACCCAGCATCTGTTTTGTTAGGGAAAGATTTTTTGCAGATCCATTGGAATTAAGGAAAATCTCAATCTGCTGTTATTCTGGAATTTTCTGGGACAGAAACCTGTGGAAAGGAGTAGAAGCTGAACCTGGATCTGATGCTCCCTGGGCACATTAATGGGCTTGGAAAGCAAAATCCCTGGAGTTTTTATCCCTATCAACAAATTTTTGTGATCCTTTTCATTGATCCCAGGCATCATCATCATCGAAAAATTGGATTCTGTCCTCAGTTAAATCAAAATTAAATATTTAATTTAAAATAAAGCCACTCAGCTGCTCTTTTAAAGAATATTAATGCAAGATGAAGATGTCAAATCACTCACAGAAGGAGTTACATTTTCTATATTTTGACAGAATTAAAGTGGCCAATTTATATTTTATTCATTTTGATTTTCAGCTGCTTATTTGACTTTTTTCTCCACCAAAAATCCTCAGTGTTACCCAGTGCCTGAATGGCAGTTCAAGAGGTGTTCAAATATCTTGGAGCATTTATCCCTTGACTTCTTTTTTCCTAAAGGACAAGACTTTATCCACTTTCCAGTCACTTTGGACAGAGCTGGAAATTTCACAGGGATGGGATCATTTTGCTGCAATTCCCAATTTCTTCCATTTCTGGTTTTCTCCATAATTTTGTCATCAAATTCTTCGGCCTCGCAAAGCCAAGAGGTGAACAGGGGGGTAGGGAGGAAGAAAATTGACTCACAAAAAGAAAATATCAACCACACTGCTTAAGAATTTCCCAAATGAAAGTCATCCGTGAGATTTAGAGGTTTTATTAGTTTGGGTTTGGGGGATTTTTTAAAAATGTTCTTTTTTTTTTTTAATTTCTTTGTTCAAACGCATTTTCTCATCGTTAATTATAAATTTATATCATGGGGACATGGGATAAAAATGCTCTTGAGAGTCTCTTCCTTGAAGTAAATAATGAAATTCCCACTCTGCTTCCAAGTTTTCCTGACTTTCAGTAGGAAAAAGGGAGCCAAGGCTGGTTTATGCTCATTATTTAACATTTTGAAAGATTATTCGTGCTCACAATTTAAGATTTTAGGTTTTCATGTGCCTGGTTGGACCCAGTGCTCTCTGCAGCTTCTAAATTTGGGACAACATCCAGGAACTGGAAACTGCACACCCTGATTGCTCCTATTTCCAATGTATTTCCCAATTTCCCATGTTTAATATAGGAATTTTGAGTGGTTAAGTAGGAATCAGCTTTTACAAATCCAGGAGGAGAGGCCTAAATTCTGAGTTAGCCAACCCAGCCACTCTTTAAAATTAATGAGGAAAAGCAGATAAAAATTCATTTAAAGAAAATTCTTTAAACGAATTTTCTTTCATTTAAAGAAAATATTTTAAAGAAAATTCTTCCTCAAGGGAATAAAGAAACATGGGAGAGCTAAATTTAAAAAAATTAGCTTTTAAAATTAGAATTAAATTTTAAAATTAGAATTTCCAGACCAGGAGGAGAATGTGCAGAAGGATTCCTCTCTATTTTCTAAGGGAAAACTGGGAATGTCACCAGCCACTCAACTTTCCTTACAAGAAGCACAAAGAAAGCCATAAAATAACCTGGAGTGGAGATAATGCCTGGAATAAAAAAAAAAATAAATATTATGGTTTGTTGTAAAATATTACAGATTTTACAGCCTCTCCAAACAGCTTCACAGCTCTTGGAGTTTGGTTTTCATCCTTGTCTTCCATGGGATCCAGGAGGAAAAGTCATCCCTGGAAAAGCCCCACAATGTGGTTCTCCCTCAGCTGTTCCAACGTTGGGATTCCCTTTCCAAGGGAAAAATAAAATAAAATAGAATAAAATAAAATAAAATAAAATAAAATAAAATAAAATAAAATAAAATAAAATAAAAATAAATAAAATAAAATAAAATAAAGTAAAATAAAATAAAATAAAATAAAATAAATAAAATAAAATAAAATAAAATAAAATAAATAAAAATAAATAAATAAATAAATAAAATAAAATAAAATTTAAAAAAAATTTATGGCTTGTTGTAAAATGTTACAGATTTTACAGCCTTCACAAACAGCTTCACAGCTCTTGGAGTTTGGTTTTCATCCTTGTCTTCCATGGGATCCAGGAGGAAAAGTCATCCCTGGAAAAGCCCCACAATGTGGTTCTCCCTCAGCTGTTCCAACGTTGGGATTCCCTTTCCAAGGGTGAAATACCCAAACCAGCAAAACTGCTGGGTGAGCTTTGTTCTGCTTATCATTTACACTGCACCTTTTATCACAATTAATCCATTTCTCGATAAGCAACAAGAAGGAACTTTTACCTGGCCGCAAATTTCGGGCTGTAAAGGGCTTTGATATTTTTTTCCTGTCATTTACAAAAGTTCTGGAAAGGGAAAAGGCTCTGAAATGGTCAAAGCACCCCAGAAACTCCATCCTGATAATAAATTCAGAGAGAAGGATGTGACTTTTTCTTTTTCTTTCAATTTCTGGAGGAAGTTTTCAGGGCAAGGATGAGTTGTTGAAGTGAAGAATGTTCCAGATAACTCATGGATCTGTTTCCTCAGGATTTCTACAGATTTAGGCAGATTTCTGCTTGGAGCCTGAGGTTTCAACAAAATCATTTAGAGTTCCTTTTTCTCACTCTTGAGGGCTGGAGATTTGGGAAGTGGAGATAATCTCATAAATGTAAATTATTTGCTATAAATTTAGAGAGGTTAGGTTTAAATTAGATAAATGGAAGGAATTTTTGGCTGAGGGTGGGCAGGCCCTGGCACAGATGCCCAGAGCAGCTGTGGCTGCCCCTGGATCCCTGGCAGTGCCCAAGGCCAGGCTGGACAGGGCTGGGAGCAGCCTGGGACAGTGGAAAGTGTCCCTGCCCATGGCAGGGGGTGGAATGAGATGACTTTGAAGGTCCCTTCCAATCCAAACCATTCCATGATTCTATGATTCCATGAACAGACCCAGGGAAATAATTCCTATTGTATCAATTGTCCCACAGAAGTTGCCAACATCACATTTAAAGGATTTTTTTTCTCCTTCCATGATCTTTGTCACAGATCTCAAGACATAAATGACAATTTCTCCAATTTATTTACCACAAACACTTTTCTATGATTGTCCCAGCACCACCAGGCCTCACTACGTTTTCCCTTCCCAACATCTGCTCTGTTACTGCCCTGACTTCACAATCACAGGAGTCAAACCCAGGAAGAAAAAATGAAAATTCAAAGTCTTCTATGGGGATTTTGTGATCTCTGAGAGCAGAGTGGAGAACTACCCCCACCCTGGCCCATCAGGATGAGCAGGGCATCAATCCCTTCTGCTCACTACAGGGAATTCTGGGTTCTGACCTTAAAGATCATCTCATTCCACTCCCTGCCATGCCAGGGACACCTCCCAGTGTTCCAGACTGCTCCAAGCCCTGTCCAGCCTGGCCTTGGGCACTGCCAGGGATCCAGGGGCAGCCCCAGCTGCTCTGGGAATTCCATCCCAGCCAGGAATTCCCAATTCCCAATCTCCCACCCATCCCTGCCCTCTGGCACTGGGAGCCATTCCCTGTGTCCTGTCCCTCCATCCCTTGTCCCCAGTCCCTCTCCAGCTCTCCTGGAGCCCCTCCAGGCCCTGCCAGGGGCTCTGAGCTCTCCCTGGAGCTTCTCCTCTCCAGGGGAACATTCCCAGCTCTCCCAGCCCAGCTCCAGTCCTTGGAACATCTCCATGGCCTCCTCTGGACTCACTCCAAAGAGTTCCAGGTCCTTTTGATGTTGGACTCCAGATCTGGACAAGTCACTGCAGGTGGGATCTCTCAAAGGAGGAGTAGAGGGGGACATTCACTGCCACAAACAGAGGTGACACCTCAGAAAGGCAAAACAACACCAACAGTATTGCAGCAACAGTAAAAGACCAAATCAAGAAGCAAATTGGCTATTTTTTCATGGAAATCTGAGGGTTCTTCATGGATTTCAAGGAATTCAGGACCACCACTGGCTATAAGGATGGAGGAAACTTCTTTCTCCTGCTTGTAGATGGGGAAAATATATCAACATTTTGGTGGAAACTACTCTTGTTTGAGCAATCCAGTACTAGACACCATTCCAGAAGGAATCCTAAGCTGCTAGGACTTGACACCTACAACCATCACTGAATTTTGAGACAATCCATCTGTTTTAGTGCGGATTCAATGTAGGAATTTCCATTTTCATCCAGGATAAACCTCGCTCTGAGTCCTGGTGATGGCTGCAAGTGGGAGATCTGAGTCACTTCTTGGCTCGCTCTGCTCTGAGGTCAGAAACAAAAGCAGAGTTGCCCTGGGAGAAGGTAATCTCTGATATATTGGGATAAAATCTATCCCCATTATTCTTAGTCTGTAGGCTTTGAGAGCTCAAGTTCAGTCCTTCAGCCTCTGGGATTTCACTGGAAAACAGGGATTGAGAGCTCAGCTCCTCCAGGGTTTCTCTGCAGTAGGTTTAATGAGCTGAACTAAATTATAGAGAGGGCAGTGGGGAGTGACTTCTGTAGCAGACAATTTTTATGAAAAATCCTTTCTTTAGGATTTTTTCTTCTGAGAAGCTGAGAGGCCTCAGGAGCAAAATGCAAACATTGATTATCTGCTGCTGTGGAATGCAACAGGTGCATCTGGGATTGGTGTCATGTGGTTGTTTCTAATTAATGGCCAATTACAGTCAGCTGGCTTGGACTCTCTGTGTGAGCCACAAACCTTTGTTATCATTCTTTGCTATTCTATTCTTAACTAGACTTCTGATGAAATTTTTTCTTCTATTTTTTTTAGTATAATTTTAATGTAATATCTATCATAAAATAATAAATCAACCTTCTGAAACATGGAGTCAGATCCTCATCTCTTCCCCAATCCAAGAACCCCTGTGAACACCGTCACAACTTCAAAGTGAGAGAGAGTGAATTTAGAGTGGATTTAGATGGGATATTGGGCAGGAATTGTGCCCTGTCAGGGTGGGCAGGCCCTGGCACAGGTGCCCAGAGCAGCTGTGGCTGCCCCTGGATCCCTGGCAGAGCCCAAGGCCAGGCTGGACAGGGTTTGGAGCACCCTGGGACAGTGGGAGGTGTCCCTGCCATGGCAGGGGTGGAACTGGATGAGCTTTCAGGTCCCTTCCCAACCCAAACCATTCCATGATTCCTTTTCATAAACTTCCCCATGACAAGCACCCAGTTCCCTCCAGCTACACCTGGATGCTTTTTTCAAACCCTTCTGTGCATCCCCTGGGAAAATCAACCAGATCCTTGAGAAAAAAACCCCAAACCTGGACTTTTCCAGGCTGTTTATCTGTGAGAGCAGCACAGCACCTGCTGGAGATGGGCTCACTCTGGGTGCCCTGTGTGGTTCACAGCAGCAGGAAAGGACTTGAGTGGAGCATTGGGAATGCACTTTCCAAATAAAACTGGTTTTTTTCCGGAGCCCTGCCTGCTTCCCCTGCCCAGCCTGACTCCAAACACCCAGGCACAGATGGCTGGCAAAGCTCAGACCAGCCCTGAGCAACAGAGACCTCTGGAAATCCTTGGCACAGGCGTAATTTTGGGGACATTTGGAACAGGAACTACTCAATCAGGGCTCATACACCTTAACTGAGGCTGGGAAAGTCTGTAGACTTAATTAGTGAGGACTTTTTTAGGAGATTTGCTTGATTTGAGTCAAAGCAGTGCCCTCTCCTCATGCTCCCAGCTCAATGTCAGCCTGATTAATATTGTCAGGGGAGGAGATGAATTCAGGGAAAAGGTTTTTCCTCTTGGCCTGACGTGGGGCTGTGCTTCTTCCTCCACAGTTTGTGTGGAAGTTTGGGCTGTCCCTGACAGCACCCAGCTGGCCACGCCATGTGATGCTGCTTCCCTTCTTGGTGGGTGGCTCCAAGCATCAGCCAGGGGTGGGATCAAGGCCTTGGAACACTTGCCAAGGGCTTATTTTAGCTGGGATGAGATCAGAGCAGCTCCCTTGGAAATGCTGGAGGGACAGAGCATGGCTGTGATGTGACACAGTCCCTCTTTATCAGCTTGAAGGATCCAAACCCCTTGTCCCATGTCCGACCACGACAATGGCAAGCTGGCCTCCCTGGCCTTGGCAGCACCAGCTTTTCCCAGCTCCCTTCCCACCTCACTTCCCAGCACCTTGCTGGCTGCATTCAGCCTTCCCAGCTCACCCACCTTCCTCACCCACCTCCATCATCACCATCTCAGCCTTGTGCCAAATCCTTGGGTTATTTGGGTCATTTCACCCTAAATAAATCCCTCAGGAGGAATGATGTGGGCTTGGTTCACCCATGCACGGCTCTCTGGAGTCCTTTAGGACACAGATCACAGAATCATCACAGAATCATCACAGAATCATCACAGAATCATCACAGAATCATCACAGAATCACAGAATGATGATTTTGGAAGATACCTCTAAGATCATCAAGTCCAACCCATGCCCTAACACCTCAGCTAGACTACAGCACCAAGTGCCATGTCCAGTCTTTTGTTGAACACATCCAGAGATGGTGATTCCACCACCTTCCTGGGAAGAGCATTCCAGTACTTTATTTTTCTTTTGGTGAGAATTTTTTTCCTAATATCCAACCTGTACCATCCCTGATGTAGCTGGAGACTGTGTGCTCTGGTTCTGTCAGAGACCAACCCCACCTGTCTGCAGCCTCCCTTCAGGAAGATGTAGAGAGCAATAAGGTCACCCCTGAGCCTCCTTTTCTCCAGGATAAACAGCCCCAGCTCCTTCAAACGTTCCTCACAGGGTTTGTGTTCCCAGCCCCTCTCCAGCCTTGTTGCCTCCTCTGGATGTGCTCAAGCATCTCAACATCCTTCCCAAATCCAGTGCAATGCAGTTTAGCACTTTAATTTACATTCCTGGGAGAAACTCCTGCCCAAGCAGCTTGCTGTCACAGGAACAGTGATCTGCAACCAGTAATTCACTCTGAGTGGGAAAATGAGAATCTTAACCAATGGAATTTTCCACGGATCCATCTCCCTGTGCAAAGAAAAATACCAGCATCACAAAATGGCACGTCAAGGCTCTCCAGCTAATTGGCAGCAGCTTGTTCAAATGTGGTTCAAACTGTCTTTTTTGACTGTCAGTCACTTGTGGAATTGGCTTTGGAGCAAATTCCATTTGTGCCCTGCTTGTGTCATCCCTGGCATCTCAGACCTCCAGCCCTCTGAGCCGTGGTTTCCCACTCTCCCATCCCATCTAATTTAGGAGTAGCCCTGCTTGAAGATCTGATCCCTCAATCAAGCCCTCCTGCATGCTTTGTTAATTAGGGATGGATTCAGGAATGTTACATGAAAGAAAAGTCATGCTTAAAAATTGTGTTTAATTGATGTCTGAGGAAGGAAATTCCTTGGGGTGAAGCCTGTTTTATTCTGTGAGGGCACCACCATCATTACAAAGTCTGTAGCCTCACATAACATCAACAGCAAAATATTTTTCTTCCATCCCAGATCTTGGAAAACACCACTCCAAAGAACTTATATCCATTATCCAAGCATGTACAGCATGTTCTCTGCTGGATGGTTTTGGGACAGTTTTAAATTTCTTGGTTTTGTGGATCAATTTTTCTTGAAATTCAATGAACCTCATTGTAGGGTTTATCCCAAATTCATTCAGCCCATATTCCTCTAATTACATTCCTCCCTTCCACATTCCCATCTCTCCATGCAGTTTTAAACACAGAATAGATTTCTTCATCACCAGGCATGCATTCCAAGATATTTTCTGTTCTCTGCAAACAGGTAAACGAGTCCCAGTTCTGCCAACCAGTGAAATTTGGGGTAAATTCAGCCGTTTTTTACCACTGAATACCCAATAGTACCAGCAGTGAGCAGAGAGGTGGTAGCATTGTTGACTTTTGGCTGTAGGTTTTGGACCCCGTGGGGATTTTTTTTTGGCATCAATTTGATCAAAACACAGAAGTCAGGTTGGTTCCAATCCCCTCTGGGACTGCCCGGATCTCCGTATGAGCTGAGCTTGGCTTATTAGTTCAAACCTTGTCCCAGTGAGGGCCCAGCCTTTCATCTCAGCTGCTCCACTTCCTCATTAGAGGGGGATTAATCAAATCCCATCAGCCAATGGAGCTGCACTGCTGGCCCTGGGAAGTGGGAACCCTTCAGGAGGAAGAATTTTGGGATGTGACTCGGGGTCAGGAGACTCGTTCCTCGAGCAGAAATTAAGCAGAGCTGTGTGAAACTTGGCAGGTCCGAATCTCAGAGGTTGTGCAAAGTTGAAAGAGGGATGAGAGGAAAAACTGAAAAATGAAAATTGGTGTTTGAAGGTCTGGGCTTTCTCCAAGCTTCTGACTTTGGGGAGCTCGCAAAAAGGGTTTTATTTGCTTTCAGTTGCGCTTCCCAATCAGAAATATGTTTTTAGAGGAAAGAACCTTCATTCCCAGAGGTAGTGAATTTCTAGATATCCCAGTGATTCCTGGGCAAACACCTTCATGTTTGTGCCTTAGCATCCACAAAATGGAGTATAATTATTCTTTTTCAATTTTTTTGATGCAAAGCCTTTCAAGCTTTAACTCTTATTTTGAGCTGAAATGTGAGGAATCTGCATTTCTCAGCCATGGCACTGAAAGATCACTATTTTAAACTTAAATAAGAAAATTTACGCTGTGACCCAAAACCAATTTGAATTTTGCTCTGTTTTCATTGTCAAATTTAGCCAAATTTAATTTGGTGACAAGGTCTTTTTTTTTTGTTGTCAAATTTAGCCAAATTTAATTTGGTGACAAGGTCAGAAGGGTGACCACTTCCTTTGTGAAGACTGAGAAAAATGTAATGGAATTCTGAGCTGCTTGAAAAGGCTCTCACACATTGGAGTTAGACTTAGGGAAAATCCTTTCTGATAAAATCAACACTATAACCACTTCCCATTTCATATCAATTTCCCATTTCTTTTGGAATCTGAAAAATCAGCACTCAATGCAACCTGAACCTGAGTTTGTGCCTATCACTTCTTAGTCTTACCAGAGAAAGAAAAATAAAATAATAAAAAGAGAAGGAAGAAAAATTTGGATTGTGAAGAAGTGGTTTTATGATTTTCAGAAAGCCTCACGAGGCTCCTTCAACTTGGAGAGTTTTCCAGTGTTTTTCTGTAGGAGCAGTTGGAGATGCTGAGGGCTGGGGAAAGGTGAGATCCTGGGATTTTTCCCACCTCCTGGCCTGGGATGAGGTAACTCACCTCACCAAGAACAACACTGGCTTTTCTAGGTGGCCTCCACCGAGCTGCAGCTCCCCTCATACCTCATGCTGAGTTTTATATCCCAGGAATTCAAGCTGGGAGCCTGACTCATTCCTCCGAGCTGGAATACACCACAGGGCTGGGAGAACAAACCCCATCAGTCTGGGAGCTGACAGTGAGGGAGCAGGGACACCTCAGCCTGGGAGATCTCCTGAGGGAAATCTTCTGCACCACCCCACCCTCGCTGTGCCCCCTCACTGCTCTGGTTCTTTATGAATCCTTCTTTTGATGCTCAGGTTTAGCTTTTCTATTTTCAGATTCTGTGCTGCTTTAGTGTGTGGGTCTGAGCTTCACATCAGGGCATGCTGAGCTCTGTGCACAGAGCAGGGAGACAAAACAATTCCTGCTCCAGCTGGGCACCAAGGACAAATGATCCAAATCTCAGCCCAAGAGCACAAACCCCGTGGGCTGCAGAGAGAAAAACAAGCAGGGTGGGACTGCCTGGGCTAAAGCTGGGATGGGACAATGAACTGCAAGATGCAAATGGAGCAGAACTGATCCCAGGGACAGACCCCGGGAGCGCTCGTGCATTTTGGGGCCATTTTGGTTCATCTTGGGTGCAGCCCTGGCTGGGCTCTTGTGCTGCCCAAGGTGCAACCATTGAGGAGATCCTTTTAATAAATCCCTGCTTTATTCTTTAGCTCTGTCCAGCCTCTGTTCTAGGTCAGCCTGCACAAGGAGTCACTTTGACAGAGACTCCTTCTCCTGCTCCACCACCCCAGGAGTGTCACAGAGTCCTTCACCAGTGTCACTTTCCCGGCTGGGTCACCCTGAGGCCACCAGGTGATGTTTATGAGGCAATAGGCTCCAAAATTCTCCCTTTTTCCTTCTTTTCCTGCCCTCCCTGCTACTCTGGGCCTCTTTTCAAGCCCTCCCAACCCAGTGTCTCTTTCCCATATCTCTGGGCACAGCATCCACATTCTCCTGCTCTCTCGTTTCATCCACATCCCTCTGTTGGCTGCAGTTGTAATCCAGTGGGTAGGAACAGGAGAAGCTGTGGCTTGGAATTCTTTGGCTCCTCTCTCCCCCTGCCTGGATACCCCTTTGCCAGTGCATCTTTGACTCTGGAAAGTGACAGCCCCGAGGATGATGATCTGCTCAAGCAAAGAGCACCAAAATCAGCATCTCTGGAAGATCTCCTGAGGAGGGAGATCCCACACATGGCCACAGCTCCCAATAACTTTGTTTTCCCTGAGGGAATTAATTTTCTGGCCACTCCTGTGGCTCCTGAAAGCCAAATTCATTTCTGATTGCCATGGTTGCTATCTCAAACTCTGCTTTTGCTGATTAAGAGTCTCAAATCCTTTCATTTTAAGGCAGGAAATAGGATTGGTTTGGGAGAGAGGGGGGAAGAAGTAGGAAAACAAACAAATGATGCAGCTTCTTGTGGGCTGGTGGAAAATGATTCATTTGGCCCTACAAACACCTCACACCCCAGGTGTTTTATCCAGGATTTACTGGTGAAAAAAATGTCATGGAATCATCGAATGTTTTGGGTTGGAAGGGACTGGAAAGATCATCTCATTCCAAACTTCCTGCCATGGGCAGGGATCACTTCCATTGGCCCAGGGTTCTCCAAACTTCATCCAGCCTGGCCTTGGGCACTGCCAGGCGTCCAGGGGCAGCCACAGCTGCTCTGGGCACCCTGTGCCAGGGCCTGCCCACCCTCACTGGGAACAATTCCTCATTCCCAATATCCCATTTAACCCTCCCTTCTGGCAGTGGGAAGCCATTCCCTGTACCCTGTCCCTCCATCCCTTAGAAATTGTCTCTCTTCATCTTTCCTGCTGGCTCCTGTTATGAGTAGAACAGCTGCTCTTTTTTTTTTAAAGGTTGCAGAGTTCACAGGTTGGGCCAGTTGCTACCAGGGTGTATTTCTGTTTGTTATTGCAATCACCAGTCATTTTCATTAACTACCTGGCGTTGATGGTTAAGAATTGCCCCTTTTTGTCAAGTGACACCCTGCTGCTTCCTAGAGGATGGCACCCAGAAGGGGAAGGGGAAGGGACATTGATTTGGCATGCAAATGACATTGGAATGGGAGAGAGCCCTCGCCAAACCTAGCCAAAAACCCTAAAAACAACAAGCCTACACAAAACTGATGAATCAAAGCAATTGGAATTCTGGCAGACAGAAGGGCTGATGGGCCAGATGATCTCCCACAGGTCCCCAAAACTCTTCATGTCTACACATGAAGAACAGAATCCAGTATCTGCCAAAACCATTTTACCCCTCACCCTAACCTAAAAAAATGTCAGCTAGAAATAGACAGAGGACCTCGAATGTTGAACCAAAAAGGAAGGGATTTCCTGAAGCTTTTGTGAGGACAGAATCCCCAGCTCTGCCCACAGACCAGTGGACAAAGCTGTGCTCTTCTTCCTCCTCCGAGTCACTCTGAATTCTGAGCCTTTCCATTGTTTTCCTCTGACTCTGAATGGTTGGTTCACCTCTTATTCCTGAAATGTGGTGGCCAACACTGAATTCACTGAAGCCTTCAACCCTGTCCTCATTTTCTCCCAAAAGAAATCTTATTTAACCAGAGCACAGCGAAGTTTTAGAGGTTTTATTGATAATCTCTATGACTCTACATTCTTCAAAAATAATCTCATTTTCAGTTGTTTGATTATATTTATTTACATTTGTCTATACAGGCATTTTTTCTGTGTTTAATCTGATCAGAAAAAGACATTTAGGGTTTTTTTTTGAGGGTGGTTTTATTCTATAAAATGTCTCAGAACTAATCCAACACTTCCATATCCTCACAAATAATCCCATTTTCCTGGGAGTGCAGACCCGTCAGCTCTTCCCACCAGAGCTGATCGCTTTTAATAAAGGCATTAAAAAAGCAGAAAGGCATTAAAAAAGAAGAAAGGCATTAAAAAAGAAGAAAGGCATTAAAAAAGAAGAAAGGCATTAAAAAAGCAGAAAGGTCTCCTGCCAGTGTTTATTTCAACTCCTTCAGGTCCTGGAAGGTCACACCGAGGTCCCCCCAAAGCTTCTCCTCTCCAGGCTGAACAATCCCAACTCCCTCAGAGTTTCCATCCCTTGGGATCACCTTGGTGGCCCTCAGGAGTGCCTCCCCCTCCAGGTTCCCTTTTCCATCCATCAGGTGAAAACTCCACCCTGATGCTGACATGGAGCTCATTCTCAGGCCACGAACTGTATTAATAATAAAAAGGGAATTGTTGAGGAATTCTTAACACTCTGCCTGCCCCAGTCATTTTTTCTCACCTTGTACTGATCAAAAACTGCTCCAGAATTCCCCGAATTTCCCAGCTGCTGAGCAGGTGTCTGAGTTTATGGCATCACAGAAACATCCAACCCCCCCAGACTCTCCAAGACTCATTTAGAATAATATGAAAATAATTTAATCAGCTCCAGCATGCCAGGAAAGAAAAACCCTGTCCGAGGGTGAATTCCACCATTCCAGCTGTCAGGAGGCTCTGCATTTCAAATACAGTAAAACTTTTACAACCAAACCCCAGAGCCAAATTCCTCCCATCATTAATTTTTTTTCAAGGAAGCAACCAGTAGTGGAGTCTGAGGCAGAGATTTATTGAGAAAAGTATAAAAAAGATCAGTGCATTAATAAATCTGGGTCATTCATTAGGTCAGGAATGTTATGGATGTGATTCCCCAGAGAGCCTGAAATGAAGAATATGAATTAAGAATTAATTATTCTTAATTAATATTAAGAATATCTCTGTATCCTGGGACTTTGGGACATCTCCTTTCTCAACCCATATTCCCTAAGCCTGAACACCTGCAAGTTGTTCCCTGGAAAGCTGAGGTGGCCAATGTTCCTTTTGGTGGGAAAGGAGTTTTGGAATGAGGGAAAAAATGGTTCTGGAGGATTTTTCTTGAAGCCATGGCATTTTTGGAGACAGGTTATAATAGCAATGATGAGCATCCCTGATATTCCATGAGTAACATCTGAAAAATATTTGGAGTCTTTTAGGACAATTAAAGATATTGCATGGGAAAAAAAATATTCATTTCTGTGTTTATTAAACTCATGTCTTGGGAATACTGAAGTGTAATTCCCTCATGGGCAGTTTATGCTGGAATTCTGAGCCTTTCCATTGTTTTCCTCTGACTCTGAATGGTTGGTTCACCTCTTATTCCTGAAATGTGGTGGCCAACACTGAATTCACTGAGGCCTTCAACCCTGTCCTCATTTTCTCCCAAAAGAAATCTTATTTAACCAGAGCACAGGAAAGTTTTAGAGATTTTATTGATAATCTCTATGACTCTACATTCTTCAAAAATAATCTAATTTTCAGTTGTTTGATTAGATTTATTTACATTTATCTATACAGGCATTTCTTCTGTGTTTAATCTGATCAGAAAAAGACATTTAGGTTTTTTTTTTGAGGGTGGTTTTATTCTATAAAGTGTCTCAGAACTAATCCAACACTTCCATATCCTCACAAATAATCCCATTTTCAATCATCACTCTGAACGCCGTGAGATGTGACCCTAATGACCAAATAATTAACTGTGTAATTCCACAAGTGGAAAACTCATGGAAAACTGGGATTTTTCCATGCCTGTGGAAGTGGAGCCCTGTGTTTGTGTGATTGTTAAATGAGATCTTCAGCTCAGTTCAGAATCCATGAGAGGAAAACTTCCCCATCCGTGGCTGATGTGGGCATCAATTAAAAAAGAGGGGAATAAACCCATTCACAGCACCAAGGAGTGGGAAATATTAAATATTAACCACATTAAATGTAATTTAAATATTATTATATTATAAGAATATTTAATATATTAAAATATTTTAAATATTAAAATCCATTTCACTATTTTAGTGAGTGAAATAATAAAATCCATTTCACTCTTTTCCATTGAGGTAGAATGTTGCCCTGTATCCCTTTCCCACCACTTTATTATTTTATTTAACTTCCAACACCTCACAATGATTTGCTGATGATTCTCTCACAAAGAAAAAAAATCAAACAAAATCAACTTCCAGTGAAGAAGGCTGAGAATTTGTATTTTTTTTTTCTTATTGCAAACATCAGAAATCCAAGTTTTTATGTGTTGGGACCTGAATTTTGGAATTCTGGCAGACAGAAGCACTGATGGGCCAGATCATCTCCCACAGGTCCCTGAAACTCTGAATTTTCAGTGTCCTAATGAAGTGTGGAGCACTCCCAACTGCAAATCAAGGGAAACTTCCTCAAATAAATAAATAATCTGGGATTAATCTGTTTGAGAGGGAAATTTATCTTGTCCCAAGACATTTGAGGTGGAGCACCTCTGAATGTGGATTTTTTTCCCCAGGGCAAATGAGAAGCCCAGAGAAAGAA
The DNA here is from genome assembly GCA_009764595.1 of Geothlypis trichas. Classification (NCBI taxonomy): domain Eukaryota; kingdom Metazoa; phylum Chordata; class Aves; order Passeriformes; family Parulidae; genus Geothlypis; species Geothlypis trichas. The sequence continues at coordinate 151,200,761 of CM019901.1, read as the reverse complement.
ATTCTTTCTAGGAAGATAAAAGTGCAAGAAGATTAATAAGTTAAAAATGCTCAAAGCTTTGCCAAAGCAGGAACTCCGAGCTCAGCCTGGACACCAAAATAATTGGATATTTTCACATTAATCTCAATTATTTATCAACTTCCCATTAATAAAATCAGGATAATGTTCCCATCTCAGAGGGATTTTTCTGAAGATGATTAACACTGGAAAATCATTCAGGAAATTAATGTGAAAATATCCAATTATTACATGATAAGTAAGAATTTAAAATATCACTGTTTGTTTCTTTCAGATATAGTAATAATTGGATATTTTCACATTAATTTCAATTATTTATCAGCTTCCCATTAATAAAATCAGGATAATATTCCCATCTCAGAGGGATTTTTCTGAAGATGATTAACACTGGAAAACCATTCAAGAATGCCAAAAAAAAAAAGAAAAAATATTAAATAAAGCCCAGGAGGAAAGGGACTGTTCTGTCTTTAGACCAGCCTTTGAACTATGGGGAGAAAATACTCCTGGCAGCAACTTCTGCAGAATAAATTTCAATTTTAAAAGGAATTTGCTGCTCTCTGGGTATGGTTGTCACCATGGGAGGCTCCCATTTAAGTAGAAGAGGCTACTGGATATAGTAATAATTGGATATTTTCACATTAATCTCAATTATTTATTGGCTTCCCAATAATAAAATCAAGATAATGTTCCCATCTCAGAGGGATTTCTCCAAAGATGATTAACACTGGAAAACCATTCAAGAATGCCAAAAAAAAATTAAATAAAGCCCAGAAGGAAATGGACTGTTCTGTCTTTAGACCAGCCTTTGAACTATGGGGAGAAAATACTCCTGGCAGCAACTTCTGCAGAATAAATTTCAATTTTAAAAGGAATTTGCTGCTCTCTGGGTATGGTTCTCACCATGGGAGGCTCCCATTTAAGTACAGGAGGCTCCTGGATCATTAAGCACGAAGATAATGTGCAATAAAAGGGAGAAAGGTGAGGTTTCATCAGCTGCTTTTATTCAGCCTTATCTTAATTACTGAGAAATTCACTTTGCACCTGGCAGTCCATCGGGGTTTTATCACCTAAATTTGTGTAGGGCTGTGTGTGCATTGTGGGAAAAAAATGTAATAATAAAAATGAGACAAGAAGAGACAAGAATTAGATAAGAATAGAGGGAAAAAAATGTTCTGAATTCTTTCACCTTCTGGGTATTTTTTCTTCTTTATCAGGAATAAAATCTTAATTGTGGCCCATTTTCCAAAATGAGGAAAACAAAACAAAAATAAAAGTAAAGTCAGCTGTGTTTGGGAACTTCCAAAAGAAAAGCTTTAAATATTGTTAATAAAGGAGGTTTGAGATATTTCAAGGTTCTCCATCACTTCTGAAAATGCTTTTCAGTGTCAGGGTGGAGATCTGTGATTCTGAGTGTCTCATTTGATATAGAGGTGATACACATTGTTATGTATGCATGTAGGTGTGATATATACATATTTTATAAATGTGTGTTCTAAATATATTTATATATTTATATCAATACCTATATATTAATAGTAAATTTTATATATTTATATTTCTATAATATATGTGTTATATGCTGTATAATCAATGTAGTTAGTAATTATTATTACTGGTTATAATGTAGTTATAGCACTAGTATCAATGTAGTTAGTAATTATTATTGAATATAACTATTCAATAATAATTATATTCATATTATCATTCATAATACTATAAATTATATTATCTATATTTTATAAATATGTGTAATTTTTATTTTTTATATATCTTATTCTATATTTATTAAGTAAATTAATATTTATATAATCTATTTTATGTATTAGTATAATAGTTCTGTTATTATTTATATATTGATCTATAATATATGTTATATATAATATTATTTTATTACATTGATATATTTATATATATTTTTAATATATATTTTATATATAATTTAATTTATATTTTATATACTTTATTTATATTTATATACTGATATACTGATATACTTATTTATTTATGTATTTATATAAAATATATATACTTTTCTTTAGATATATATATTGATATATTAATTATATATCAATATATATTATATATATATTATATATACTATATATTATATATATATAATATATAATATATATTATATATATATAATATATATATTATATATTATATATATATGATATATATCAATATATCAATAGATCAATATATTAATATATTAATATATTTATATATTTATATATTTATATATATTTATATAAAAATATATAAATATATATTAATATATTTATATATTAATATATTAATATATTAATATATTGATATATTAATATATTTATATGTGAATTTATATTTATATATTTATATATAAATATATTTATATATATATATTTATATATAAATATATTTATATATAAATATATATTTATCTTTACCGCCAGCAAGTTCAGGTTCATATATACAATAGATACAGAAGTTCTGGAATTCCCAAGCAATTGGGAACAACCCTTCCCCAAACCCCAGCAATGAAGACTCAGCAATAAGCCAGGAATGGATGGCGAGTGCCCTCCCTGCCATGGAAACGCATGGAGCCAACCCAACCAGCGCGAGGCCGCGATTCTAGGAATTGTCCCGCTCCAATCCCAGCCCCATGTCCCTCTCCTGCCTTCCCAGCTCAGCTGAGGTCATGGGGGCTGCAGGATGAATACCAGCATCCGTCTGAATTCGGAGCAGCAGGGCCGCGGGAGCAGCCTGGGTGGGAACGGGGCCGGTCTCGGTTTGTTTTGTGCCGTTTCCAGGCTCGGCCCCGTATTTGTCTGGCATTGCCTGGGTGTTGCCATAGTGACCTTTGATAAATCCGTGTTATGGATGCTGTGAAACATAAAGCAGGGAGGGGAAGTCCGTGGAATCGAGCAGGGGGCTGGGAGCTTCAAAGGCGTTTTGGTCAGATTTAGTGCTCTCATCCGTTCTAATAAATGCTTTGCTCTTAATTAAAAACGGCGTGTCTGCGAGCCTGGAAATTCATTCCACTTTGGAGGAGTTTCTATGGGAAAATTCATATTGTCCAAGGCAGTTGGCTGGATTTGATCAGTCTGTGTAATTTATGTTTATTTAATGGAGGTAAAATTCTACCTTTGCCTCACCGTTACTGTTCTTTCTAAACATTTCTTAAATTAGGAGAGAAAATAAAAGATTCAGGTGATTCCTCATCTTGAAGGGCAGAGACTTAATTTTATGGGTGGCAACCTAAAAATTGGAAGTTCAGTCCAATCTGGGGAGAAATGAGTGTTGGAAAAGGGTTTTCACAAGCTCCTCAGGGAATGGCCACATTTCCAAGGCTGCCAGAATTCCAGGAGCATTTGGACACCCTCCCTTAGGGTGGGATTGTTGGGGTGTCTGTGCAGGGACAGGAGTGGGACTTGATGATCCCTGTGGGTCTCTTACAAATCAGGATATTCTGATTCCATGATTCCATGAACCACGAGCAGATTTAGGTACTTTGAGAGAACTTCCTCTAAGTCTTAGACATTCAATCCAGGATACGATTCAACATTTAAATTTTAAATGGCAAACCCCAAACCAAGTGCATCTATAGCTGTTGCTACCATCAGGAATGAGCACCCCATTTTATCCCTAAAAACTGGGAACATCCAAAACTTCACAGCCTGACAAAGGCAGGACCCAAGTGCAGCTCTTGAGAAATCTCTGGGCCTCTGTTCCAAAGAATTTAAAGCTGGTGTAATTTATGTTTATTTAATGGGGGGAAAATTCTACCTTTGCCTCACCGTTACTGTTCTTTCTAAACATTTCTTAAATCAGGAGAGGAAACAAGAGATTCAGGTCATTGCTCATCTTGAAGGGCACATTTCATTTTTTTGTGGGTGGCCACCTAAAAACTGGGGAGAAATGAGAATTGGAGAAGGGTTTTCACAAGCTCCTTAGGGAATGGCCACATTTCCAAGGCTGCCAGAATTCCAGGAGCATTTGGACACCCTCCCTTAGGGTGGAATTGTTGGGGTGTCTATGCAGGGACAGGAGTGGGACTTGATGATCCCTGTGGGTCTCTTACAAACCAGAATATTCTGATTGATTCCATGTTTCCATGAACCACAAGCAGATTTAGGTACTTTGAGAGAGCTTATTCTACTCTAAGTCTTAGACGTTCAATGCAGGATACAATTCAACATTTAAATTTTAAATGGCAAACCCCAAACCAAGTGCATCTATAGCTGTTGCTACCACCAGGAATGAGCACCCCATTTTATCCCTAAAAACTGGGAACATCCAAAATTTCACAGCCTGACAAAGGCAGGACCCAAGTGCAGCTCTTGAGAAATCTCTGGGCCTCTGTTCCAAAGAATTTAAAGCTGGTGTAATTTATGTTTGTTTAATGGGGGGAAAATTCTACCTTTGCCTCACCATCACCATTCTTTCTAAACATTTCTTAAATCTGGAGAGGAAACAAGAGGTTCAGGTCATTGCTCATCCTGAAGGGCAAAGACTTCACTTTTTTATTCCATCAGGAATGAACACCCCATTTCATCCCTAAAATCTGGGAACATCCAAAATTTCACAGCCTGACCAAGGCAGGACCCAAGTACAGCTCTTGACAAATCTCTGGGCCTCTGTTCCAAGGAATTCAAAGCCTGTGTTCATTCTGCTCAATTCTTTAAGAAATTCACTGGAACACCTCTCTGATGAGCTCCTTTACTCCTCCTGGGAGCACAGTTTATCCCAGCAATCACAAATCACCACCCAAAAATGGGGTGAATGCTCCACATGTCTTCACAGAGCTGCCAGCCAGGGCCGTGCTGATTAACTCAGCTGAGTGCTGAGGGGAGAATTAATCTCCCTTAACTCCATTTCCAATGTAAGCCCCTGCTTTAAGCCAGGTTTCCTGCTTTTATCAGGGAAAGGTCACCCAGGAGGGCACTCATCCCATCTATTTTGGGCAATTAGCTAAGGATGGATGAATCCCACAGAGGGGTCTGTGGCAGCAGAGTAAATTTTGGGTGATGATCTCCCTCCCAAAGACCAGCAGCAGTGTCATGTTCTCCTCATTATTTATGTTATCAGTCAGGGCTCTCCAGCTTTGCTGTCCTCTGCCTGGCCCTGCTTCCTCATCCACTGCTGGATTCAGCTGGGACCAGTTGCCAATGTTGTGTTTTGGGTTTGTTTGTTTTGGATTTTTTCTAATTATAGAATCACAGAATGATTTGGGCCTTTTAAATATCATCAAGTCCAACCCTTCTGCCTTTGACAGGGACATTTTTTGCTAGACCAAGTTGCTCAAAACATGATCTTAAACACTTCCAGGGATGGGGCATCCACAATCTCTTCCAGTGCCTCATCATAAAAAGAATTCTTCTTTTCAATGTCTAATATAAACCCAGCCTCTCCCAGTTTGTAACTCCTGACCCTTGTCCTGTCAATATAGACCTTGGAAAAAAGTCTTGGGGTGATGGAATGGTCCTGTAAGGGCAGCTCCTTACTGGATGCCAGAAAAGCAGCTAAAAGCAGGAATCATCTCACACACCTCAAATGCACAAAATCTTCCCCTGGAAATTCCTTGTCCTGTGCCATAAATCAGGTTTTACTGCCATTTACTGGTGGCAAAGCAGGGATCTGAGGGTGGGATAGAAATGAGTCCAAGAGTGGCTGGAAGAATTCAGAGGAACCATGAGCAAGGCCTGGAAATCCCACACTGCAAGGAAAAACTAAGAAAATTCCACTGTTTACCAAAAAATTGAGATTAGGAGGGGTCTGAGTCACTGGCTCTCAGGGCTTCCACAGAACACAAATTTCTCATGATGGAGAGGTTGTTGGACTTTGAAAAATGTTCTTTGGCTTGAGAAGAGACGCTCCAGGGAGAACTCAGGGCCCCTGAAGGGGCTCCAGGAGAGCTGGAAAGGGATTGGGGACAAGGGATGGAGGGACAGGACACAGGGAATGGCTTTGAAGTGAAAGAGAGGAGATTTAGAGTGGGATGTTGGGAAGGAATTCCTGGCTGGGAGGGTGGGCAGGCTCTGGAATGGATTCCCAGAGCAGCTGTGGCTGCCTCTGGATCCCTGGAAATGTCCAAGGCCAGGCTGGGCGTTGGGGCTTGGAGCAACCTGTGACAGTGGGAGGTGTTCAAGATGAATTTTAGGGTTTCTTCCAACCCAAACCATTCTATAATCCTACAACCTCATTCTGCCAGGCTGGAAAAATCAACAACAACAAAAACCCCAACCGCCCCAAAATCCTAAATTCTGTGTAGCGGGGGTAACAAGAAATGGAGATGCCAACAAGGGAAATATTGGATTTCCCGATGGAAGAGGGGTTTCAATAGGTACCAAATTCCATGGAGGAATCTCCAAGTGAAGCAGCAGACAAGAGCAAGGTGCACCAAACCCTGACTCTCTTTGTCCCATTTTGCGCCAACAGAGGCCATTGAATTGGGGTTTTTTGGGTTTTTTTTGGCTTTCCAAGCTGGCCCACCAGGAATGAGAAGCAAACCCTTGGTGCAGTCGGCAGCAGGACACTAGGTGGCCCACAAGCCACACACAGGCTGTCCCACACACTCCCACTCCCACTGCCACCCCCTGGGACCCTGGGGAAGGGCTGGAGCACCCAGCAGTGGGAGCTCTGCGTGGTACTGCCAGGGATATTGCCCATTACACGATTTGTACATATTTAGGCTTAGCCACCCTAAGCTGATTGCAGGTACTTAAAATTGCTTTTGTGCCATGAGCACTTAACGCTAAACCTCTTTTAATTTGCACCGTGCTACTCAGAGAGATCATATCATTCTTCTGCTCCACGCAAATTCCCAATCTGGCAATCCTAGCCTGCTCAGGTTTTTGGTTTTTTTAAATAATAATTAAAAAAAGAATTTAATAAGGATTTGAGTTTCTTTATTGAGCTTTTATTGTCCAGTCTTGTAATTGAATCACTCTGCTGTGACAGAGAGACTGAGGCTGTTATTAGCAAATTCTATAAACAATGGGCTTGATCCCTTTATGAAAAAGCATTGTAGGGGGAATAGTTAATCTGGGCTCAAAAAAAAAGAAAAAATGAAGCTCTGGGAGGGGAAGGAGGGGGAAATACAATTGCAGATTCCAAATATTTAAAACTGTTTCTGCACTTTGCTGCTCCGGCCCCCTCCTCCCTCCACTTCCCTTCTCCCACCACCTGGCTGCTCAAATCCCTTTTTGTTCTTTGTGCCCCGAGTCTCTGAGGCAGAACTTGTTTGCAACACGATCACCAGGGAGGAAATTTTGTCTCCAGAGCAAAGAGAGGGCCACGTTGGTGCTGCTTTTCTGGGCAGCTCTGGGTTTTTGGTGGCAAATTCCAGCACAAATGGAAAGCTGGGACTCCAAGCAGATCCCAAGGAGGGGGAAGTTGTGCTCGTCAGATATTTAATTTGGACATCTCCATTGAAATTGGCCATTCTGGTCTCCCTTGGTAGCCAGTAGAGTTCTAGTCAGAAATATTGGTGGCAATGGATGCACTCCATCCCATTCCAAAGTAGAAAATTGGACAAATCTATGGATATTCCCTAATCATGCTATGCTTGAGCATAATATCCATGGGCTATGAAGGATCCAAGGGCCTGTTCTCTTTAGTCAGTGTGTTAGTGGTAGATCTGTTTGAAATGAGCATGGAATTTCTACTGGCATCAAGTTTTCCAGCTGGAACCTTGTGTCCTTGGGCATCTCTTTATTTATGTAAATAATAAATGAGGATTTCTGTTGGAACAAGAGCTCTGAACTCTGATATTGCAGGGCACATTCAAGGTACACAGGGAGTGGGACAAAGCCCTGGCTGTAAAGTTGATTTTTGCCAGCACTGGAAAAAGGTCACAATTTCATTGTCTGAGTCCTCTGCTCTGTTCATAACTTCTCCAGGGCAAAGTCTGCCCCTTGCTTTGCTTTCCACAGGTCACCCCAGGACCTGGATCTTGTCTGTGGTCACGTAGCACCACTGTTGAACAGCAGATATTGATGATAATAAAGAATTGATCAGGTCTGGGGTGATAATGAGGTTAAAGAAATGTTGATCAATACGTTATCATGAGAGTTCTAAATGTGAACTTTAACCCAGAAATCAGTGGAGCTCTCCATGACATTTAGACCAACTTCCAATGACCTTGTTTAACCAAAACTGAGACCTTATTTTCTTCTTTGAGGCATCAAAGGTAAGGCTGAATATTCAGTTGTGGAAGAAAGGAGATGATTGTGTGAATAATGAGCATTAAAATAAAAAAAAAGAGGCAGAAATACAAATATCTTGATGAAGCTGGAAGACAAGCATTATATTTTTGTGTTAAATAGGAAGACTACCTTTGAGCAAAGGTAGCTGGAACATCAAATTTGGGAAGGATGGAGGATTAGGTGAGAGTTAAGAAACTGGGAACAAAATGACAGCTGGTAAAAAGGATTCATTCTAGGGACAGCAGTGAAAAATTTGATTTGAGGGGTTTTTTTGATGGAGAATGGATCATATTCCTATTTTATCTTGGTGCATCACTTGTGATGTATCAAAAATGAAGGCAGAAGTGTCAAGGGTTATAAAAAGTCTCTGGTAGCTTTGACAGAAGTAAGGGGATGAGAATGAAGTTGTTTCTATTAAATACTGACAAAGCAAATCAAATAAACCAAATAAAACTTCAGTTTTGCAATTTTAGCTTTATTTGAGTCAGATTTCCCTGAAGAAATGGGGTTGGTGGAGGAGAAGCAGCTACTCAGAAGTGCAGCATGAGGATGGGCAGTCACAAGTGGTACTAAGGGAAAATACAGTTGGATTAATGAAAAATATCCTCAAAATTCAGCTGGATAAGGGCACAATCTGTATATGGAGAGCTGGGGAAGTGAATGGGAAAAAATCGATGAGAGTGGGAAGCAAATCTGTGAATGCAGCCCTAAAATAGGAATGGGTGATAAAAGATAAAAGAGTTTTTTCTCTGAATTCTCCTTGAATCTCCATGAGCTCCTAAAGCCAGGATGGAGAGAAAAATTGGCCTTTCCCACCAGGAGAAATGACCTGATTTGTGAGTTCCAACCAAATTCTGAACCCTAACACAAAGGTTTGAGCAATATATAAATCTGAACACAAGTGCCAGGCATTTTTCCTGTCTAATATATAGAAAAAAAAAATTAAGCCAATTATTTTACTGTGATGAAATTGAAAAGTTGATCTGGGGGGTTTCTATGGTCACAGACCTGTTTATAGGTTTGGTGCTCCCCCAGCAGTTAAAGGGGAGCCTGGTGACCAATAGGAAAGCAAGAGCTCATTCTCCACATTCCATTAGCTTCAGAATTCCACATTAGCTTCAGAATTCCACATTAAATGATGGCTTCAGTGCCATGTGGGGAAGCCTGATATGAAGAAGAACAGGGGAAAAATTAATATAGACACAGGCGTGCACTTGCACACCCATTTATGTGTGAAATATCTGTGCATCCACATACATTTTGCACAAATAACCTGTCTGGTTTCCTTTAGGAAATAACAAATGTTGATGAAGTGAAGCAAAAAAATTTGGAAACACTGTTAAGGTTTGGTTCAGTCTGGATTTGGGGTTGGGATTTTTGTTTTAAATTGAACTCCATGGACGGCCTTGCTGCAATTCTAATTTTCTGGAGTCAGCCTGGAAACCACAAAGTGGAATTCTTTCCAGGCACTGTGACTTCCAACACGTAACCTAAATAACAATGCTGTTTCTACCTAATGGTCTAAACATCTTAAGTATTAAATGAGGGATAAATTTGCCATGAGGTCAAGAGTTAAAAACTCTGAAATAAAAGAGCGTTGAGAAATGTGAAAGACAGCGGTAATATGATTTCCATACGTCAATTTTCTTTTCAGATTACAATTCCACCAGCAAAAATTCCCTGGATTTACGTTACGACCGTTCCAAGTTTATCTTAAAACCACAAACTAGAAAGGTTCTGGTGTTCATGTGCTCTGCCTTCACCTGGTTCTTCTGACCAAGCCAAATTGAATTTTTTTAGGCAGAACAGGTCAAAAAATGTCTCCTCAGTATCAATAATCCAAAAGTGGAGGGAGTTTAACAGAAAAATCCTAATTGAGCTTCCTCACGTTGGAAAAAAGTTTGTAAAAGAAGGACTTTGCTACAGAAAAAGAGTGAGAAGAATTAATTTTTTTGGTTATAAGGAGGGTAGGAAGCTGCAAAGCTCTGGGTGAAATAAAGATTTTCTAAAATTATATAGACATCCTGGAATACTTTACTTTGGTGAGAATATGGACATTGCCACCTTCATGGCTCAAATTAAAAGGTGGCAGCACCTGGTTCATTAACATTTATGATACAAATGGATTATTGCTCCCAGGGGTGAATTCTACTTTTCCCATGAGTTCTGCTCACACTAAAACTTTCTTCTGAGGAAACACACCCTACAAACCTGTCTAAAATTAACTCAGGGTCGTGTTTTTGGGGCGGTTTCAGACTTACACTAGGTCTAAGGTTTTAATCCAGCTGTGAAGGGAAAAACACAGCTTTGAACAGTCCTTATTTCTTTTTCTTTGAACAATCCTTATTTCATTTTCTAGCACCAGCTTTCTCCATCCTTGAGCCATTCCCCATCAACTCTGAGGCCGTTGCTGGGTCCCAACGTACCTGGACTGGAAATCTCCAATACTTGGGGGTGTTATGATTATCCAGAGTGACCCTGGCTGGAATATCTCCACTTTGCTTCCCCAATTTAAGCAATTTCAGGGTGATCTGATTGCGTTTGGCACACAAAGATGGGGACAGGCTGAGTCAGAATTTGGCTGGAAGGTGAAACTTTTCCCTAGCAGACCCAACCGCCGCCGCTCCGGGATGTGGTGCGGGTAATTCCAGAGGTGTTTTGCTTTTTTTCCAGTGCCTTTATTTTTCCCCTCAAGTTCCCTGCTCTGGCCTGGACACATCAGTGCTGAGCTCTCACAGCTGGGAAGTCACTCAGTGTTGAGCAGCCCTGAAGCCCAGGCGGTGTGGTGGGAAGAAGGAATGAAGGATCGTTTCCAAAGGAGGTCAGAGGACCACAATCCATGCTCTCATCCGTTTTTCCACGGGACCAGCTTTGACAATTCCTCTGCCTTCTCCTGCAATGCCTCAGCTGATCAAAGGAGGGAATGTTGGGAGCAGAGCATGCATTGGAATATTGCATTTATTGGAATAAAGGATTTATTGGAATAAAGGATTTATTGGAATAAAGGGTTTATCTCAATCACATCCTCAATTCGTAATTCCACGCGGATGTTTTTGAAGCTGCTCTCTTCTTGTCTTCCTTAGTAAAGATTCCAATGAGCTCCCTCTGAGGTCAGACCAACTCTCCAATGAGGAGCACTTCAAGAGTTCCACTGGAATAGGGAAGTTCATTCCAACTCCATTCCAAGAGTGGAAGTGAGGAAAAACGAGAAAAAATTGTTTGGAGGAAAAAAGGTTGAAATTTTTGCCAAAGATGCCAGAAGTTGCATCTCTTTGGCACAGAAGACAAATCAATGTTTGCTTGTTTACCAAAATTCAGCATATTCTGACAGAAATGTTTCTGCTTCAAAGCACAAAGGATTTCCTGTGATCCAAGAAAATGAAATTTTGCCTCATGTGTTTTACATAAAATAATGAAACAAAAAATTAATTCCACTCGGGCACCTCCTACAATATTCTGAATTCATTGTTGCTACATCTTTGATTTCTTTTAGAAGAAAAAGGCATTTTGCAGAGGAAACAAGCTGTAGAAATATTTTCAAGCAGAAATTGGTGGTGAAAGCTCAGTGAAGAAGAGTCATGGAGACAAGAACCATGGGAGCTGCATTGATGGGAATTCACTGATGGAGAGGAAATCTCAAGAATTAAGTAGGAACATGAAGCTTCCATGGTTTGAAACAAAAAATCCACAATTTTGGACAAGTTTTGCCTGCAATCCCAGATGTTACCCTTGGTACACAAAACTTTTCTTGTCCTGTCATTGTTATTCAAATTCTTATCCAAATCATTGTTTGATGTAGGAATTTTCTCCTTAAAGTTGGAAATAATGGAGAACAACGAAGAACCTGGTGAAAGTATCTGCTGGAGAGCACAAGGACAGAAGAGGAAATGGCAAAATTCATGAAGTGGTGTGCAAAGTAAATTAAGCTACAGGGGGAACTTTAATTAATCAAATGGGTTGTGGATAGTGACTGTAGCCAAAGATATCCCAAACCTCTCCTGTGAGAAAGAAAGGATCAGCCAGAAAAGATCTGAATTTGAAAGCTTTGGGTGTTTTCTGCCTGATCTGTAAATCTGACATTGCTGATAAACATCTCCATGTTCAGGTGAGAAGAAAAAATTTCACCTATCTATATTTCACATATCTCAGGGAAATAATTTATGCAGAAGATGAATGGGATGAAAATCTGGGATCTGACCAACCAGAGAAGAAGATTTGGCATCATTTTATAATTTTCCTAAGGAAGCAATCACAGGATATCAGCTCCAAAAACATTGGAAGAAAGATATTTTATTCAGGTTAAGGGCATTTCATTAATGCCATAGGATTTTTGTCAATCCATTGTGTGGTCTGGTCACAGAGTTCCTGGAAAATCCCTGGAGAAAATCCCATCTCCAAGGGATGATTTTTTTTAGTTATGTTAGATACCTACTGGAATTTGGGAAGAATCATCTTCCAGAGGTGTTTATTTCTCCCTGGGCTATCCAAAAACCTTGGCATGGATTTTTTTCTTTCTTTGATACACCAGGTTTCAAAAAAAATGTGTAGAAGAAATAGATGCTGCATGTTTCTGAATCAAGTTGCTAAAATAATTGATTTGCAACTTTAGTAACAAAAGTTAAGAAATTAACTCACTTGCCTTTCCCCAAATCCCAACTTTATTTTCCTAAGAAACATGAAATAAAGTAGATTTTTTTTTTTTGCTTAGCTTGATTGAGTCTACCACTACATCTTCAGCCAAAATATATCATAAGCTACTTTTAAAAAATTGAAATCTCTGTTTGCAAAAAAAAAAATTTGAAACAAATCTTCTCCGACAGACACATTTAGGCCCAAAACGCACAAAATTATAGGAAAAACCCATCATGGATGTCTGGGAAGCTTTGGCAGCTCAACTGGCAGTAATTTTAGTGGCTGTAGAAGTGTCTGGTTGAGCATCTCCAGGCTGTGCTAATCCTGGAGGTCAGAAATCAGGCAGACTTTCCACGCTCAGGTGACAGCATCCATGAGTCATGAAAAATCACATTTGTACATTGAGGATTGAAGAGGGGAACATTCCAATTTTCCCCTGAATCTCCTGGTTCTTGTTGAGTTAAGAGGTCGAAGGACCAGAAGGAGAAGTTTGGAGAGCAGAAGGTCTGTGCTGGATTTTTGGGATGTGCAGGGAGCAGAGGGGAGGATCCCACGTCACTCACCAGGAGTGGAGGGAGCCCCAGGTCCCTTGGCAGGTGGATTGAAGAGCTCTGGGAGCTCTGTGATTTGGGTCAGGGAGGAGGAATGGCAGAGGTGGTGCCAGGTCAGCTGGGGAGAGTGGAAAACCCAGCAGCACCATGGGAAAATCTAATCTGGGTTATCTGAGGAGGAAATTTTTCATCTTTAACTCCCCTTTGCATGGTCATGATGAAACCAGGACAAAACTCCGTGAATGGCTGGAGCTCCCTGAGCGTTTGGGGATCCCTGCTCGTTAGAACAGCCTGGGTTTAATCTGAATGGCACCAAGAGCCACGACCTTTGAATGTGACTTGGCAGAGCCAGGAGGGCTATCAGTGTTCTGGGAAATGAGCTTGAATTCAATTGCAGCTCTAATCTAAAAAACCCGTGCCTGACCCGTTTTATTGCACTGAGCTCAGCACCAGCCCGGGGCTCTGGGGGAAAAGGCGTTGGAGCTCTCACGTAGCCCGAGGAGACATCTGGTTCAGCAGATTTCCTCCTCATCTTGGGGATGAATTCCATCACAGAGAGCCTGGGAAGAAATTAGATTGGAATTAAGGTGGATTCTCACCTAACCCGATCCATCGAAGGGTTGGATGTCTATTCAAAACCAACCATCTGCAAGTCTCCAGACAATGGAAACACTGGGATGCCCAGAGGAAGGTTCTTCCCATATATTTTAGACTCAGATTAATACTTTTTAGCTTTTTCCACTGGATATATGTGATGCAGAGAGTTCTGTTGACTAAACATCTAAATTTTATATTACTGTAGTTAGGTGAGATAATAAATCTATTTTGGGGCCACGCAAACCTCTTTCTCTGAAACACTCCAAGTGTTTTTGGTCACGTTTTCAGGTGTTCCTGATCAAAAGCACTTTATATATAATTAAGATGAATAATCTTAATGAAGATAAATAATCTTATGTAATTGCAAGGGAATGGAGACTTCAGGTAAAATTCCACGTGTGGCAACACAAACATTTAATGTATCCATGGTGATGACACTGCTGAGCAGAACTCACCAAATGCTTCTGTTGCTGTGGGAAGGAGGGACAGATTCCATCTTTCTGCAGCTTCATGTGACTCTGGAATCACGTTTCTGGATGCTGGATGCAATTAAATCCATCAGCTAGAGAGATCTCAGTGCCCCTAACCACACGCTGACACATCTTCAACCATCAGGTTTTACCCAGCCTTTTCCCAAGAAATGACTAATTTTGAAAACGTTTTCATTTTTGCCCTTAAGGTACCAATGGTTTCCATTTATTCTCATTCACTGGAACTCGATGCAGACTCCTGTGCTCATTTTATCACTGATTACTGCACAAAGTCTGATCCAAGTATGAGGGAAAACTTCTTTATTTGGAGGGGGAAGAGCATTGGGACAGGCTGGAACAAAGATGCTGTGGAATCTCCTCTGGAGAGTCAAAACACAACTGGACATGATGCTGTGGAAGCTGTTCCTTGGAATTTGCTTTAGGATGAGGGTTGACTTATGTGTTCTCCAAAGATCCCTTCCAATCCCAACCATGCTGGAATTGGGATTCTGGGAAAACAGCTTTAGTTTCTCTGACATTGCCGAGATTCAGTCAGCAATGGGCAGGATGTGCTCTAGAATACATCAAAATTTTGGATATACTCAAGATGAACTGACATTTTCAGCAAAAATTTGGTTTATGGGTTCATTTAGTCACCAATAAAGCTCCCTCCAGTTTCATCCCAAATTTCTGTGATATTAGATAATGTTCAACAATCCTTTGGCTCCCAGACACAGATTATCCATGGAAGAGGTGCCCACAGGATCTCAGGTAAAGGTGAGCAAGATCCAGACACACATTCAGTCATGGTCTGAGTCAGGGCAGGCTGCTCAGATGATGACTTGGGAGTTAAAGGGAATATATATTGAAACAGGGTGCCCAGAGCAGCTGTGGCTGCCCCTGGAAGTGTCCAAGGCCAGGTTGGACAGGGTTTGGAGCAGACTGGGACAGTGGAAAATGTCCCTGTCCATGGCAGGGGTGGAACTGGATGAACTTTAAGGTTCCTTCCAACCCAAACCATTCCTAATTCCATGATGTGGTGCTGGGTAATGCTAATAAGTGAAGGATCTATCACCCCATTATCATCTCGAGTCACCTCAGGTAAAATATGAGCCAAAATATTTTCTCCATCCCAAATGAAATGGAGATTTTGGGCTGAATTCCTTTGTACAAGGGTAGGAGTCTACTGCTCTTTGGAAAACCTTCCATTTCTGGATTTAACTCTCTTTCAAAGTCCCTTTCAAAACTTCTAATGAATAATTATTTGAAGGTACTTTTTAATATTTATTTGAAGATACTTTACAATATTTACCATCCCTGTGTGTCTTCCCCTTCCCACATGACACTGAGCACCAGTGTGGGGGCAGCTGGATGGAGCCTGAGGCAGGAATTGTCTTGCAGACCAAGCTGCCCACATTTATTTGTGTCTCCAGCATGGACTTGGGTGTCTAAGCTGCCATCAAAGACAGAGTTTGGCTGGGGCAGGAGATCTGCTCCAAGTCCCCCTCTCACCAGCATCCCTCTCCATTGTCCATGTTCCCACACCAGGGCTGGCTCCTCTTCCTCCTTCACCTTCCCAAATCCATAGAGAATTCACCTACAGCCTGTACCAGGCAATTTTCTCTCCCTTTTGAGCAGACCATTTCAGACCTGTGAGCCTCAGCACTCGCTGGCAGGGTGTCTGTCCTTCCCACATCTCCCAAGCACCCATTCCCAGCATTGTTTCCTAATTGTGTGCAGATTTCTGACCAACAGCCCCCCTCTCTTCCACTCCTCTTCCTCAACTCATAATTGATCAGACACTGAACAGCTGCTGGCTATTTTCTCTTCCCGAGAAGCACACAGTAATTGTATGTATGGGCTCCAAATCCCTAAACATTTGGAAAGGAGAAGGACTTGAACAGGAGCCAGTTCTTTTTTCAGTGCTGGTACCAGCAGCAGTGGCAGGCATTTCAATCAGACCAGGAGGGGTAGTGAGGGTGGGACGTGTTGGGGTTGTCACATTTGCTGAGATTCACTTGGAGAGGGGAGGAAAAGAGGGGGAAAATGCTCAGGAGAGAAAAAACCTGAAACCAGCAATCAACAAACCAAGGCAGCTCGAACAGTTGGAGTCTGTCCCAGCTGCAGAGCACTGGGATTACTCCCTAAACCAAAGGGCATTGTTTGTGTCCATGCTCACCCCCATTTCCCAAAGTGTGGATTGCTCCATGCCAAACGGGCCAGCTTGATCCCAGTTTGATCCCAGTTTGATCCCAGTTTAACCTCAGGGTGCTCCATTGGGAGCTTTTCCATCTTCAGGTCCTGTTCTAACCCCTCTGGAGAGGAACAGGCCTAAGCAGAGGTGGCTCTCACCTGTGCTGGAGGTGTTTCTCCTGCTTTTTTTTGCTGTGTGGGCAGTGAAAGCCATCACCCTCCTCATCAGGACATCTCAGCTTTGGGACAGGAGTTGAAGGGATGAATTCAAGTGACCCGTGTGTGATAAAGCAAACTGAGAATGCCAGAAGCAGAGTAATCAAGCCAAAAGCAAAAATTGCACCTCAGAAATATTTCTGAGCTGTCTTAAAAGAATTTTCATTCATATGGGTAAAGCCACCTCTTTATTTGGCTGCTTTTCCAGTATTGTCATGGAAATTTATGGAAGAATCAGAGCTACCATGGCAGTGGGATACTCCTCCATCCCTGCCAGGAACAGGGACCCCTGCCACTATCCCAGAGTGCTCCAAACTCTGGCCCTGCACACTTCCAGGGATCCAGGGACAGCCACAGCTTCTCTGGGTACCCTGTGCCAGCTGTCCCTCCATCCCTTGTTCCCAGTCCCTCTCCAGCTCTCCTGGAGCTCCTTTAGACCCTGCAAGGGGCTCTAAGTTCTCCTTCAAGCCTTCCCTTCTCCAGGTGAACATTCCCAGCTCTCCCAGCCTGGCTCCAGAGCTGAAGGGGCTCCAACCCTTGGAGCAACTCCTGCACCTGCTCTGGACTCATTCCAAAAAGTCAACATTGTTCTTGTGTCATCTGCATTTGATCTGAAATGTAAGGGTGAGCCACAATAAGACCAGTATCTCTCATTTCACGCTCTTTACAAAGATGGGTAAAGCAGAGGAGGATTTGATTTGATTTGATTTGATTTGATTTGATTTGATTTGATTTGATTTGATTTGATTTGATTTGATTTGATTTGATTTTCTGGGGTCATGTAGAATCCTGGAATGAGCCAAAAATGCCGCCCTTGAAACACCTCACCCTTGAAACCCATTTAGCTTATTTAATTTCTTCATTTCTTTGGGCAGGCTCATCAACAGTTAAAGAGTTATATGAATTAGGGAAAATTAAAATTAAGGCAAGAAATGGCACAGCAATGAGAGGTATTTTGGGGGGCTCTGTAAATTTTTCCTTTCCTGAACTGGTGAGGTAAAAACTGGGGCCCATCTGCTCTGAGCCTTCACTCTCCTGAGAGCTGCTCCATGAAACACCTCAATGACACTGACAATGTCCTCAGCCTGTCCTGATCTCTTCCTCCAGATCAGACTTGTGGGAGAATCTTTTTTTTTTCCCAAAAAAACCCCATAATAATTACTGAACTTTGATTTTTAGAAAGAAATATTCAGCTCTATCACCAAGAAAAAAAGGAAAAAATTGATCTTCCACCACCCAAACCTTTCCCTGTAATTCTGTCATCTTTGTAAAATTTGAACTCCTGGGGAAAAGAACACAGCCCCTGATGTGAAAATTGACACCTGAGCTGCTGCCATTTCTGTTAAAAAAAAAAAAAAGACAAAACAATATTGTAATTCCAGGAATAGCTGCTAAAATCTGATAATTTTTTTTTTTTTTGCATGGACCCTGTAACACTACACTGGACGTTTGTGGCTACTTCCTAGAGAAAGAGGAGAAAGCAAAGAAAATTCCTCCTGGACAAACAGCACATGTAATAGGACAATTGGCTCCATTCCTGAGGGGTTCTCCATGCCAGCCATACAAAGAGTGAAACCTTAGAAGGGAGATGTGATTTCTGCCTTGGACCCAGCTCGCAGCGTGCTTAGACCTGGCTCAGGTGTAGCTGCAGTCCCAGGTAAAGCCCAGGAGTCCTGGAATCACATAACTGGGGAAGGGGATTAAGGAATCAGCTCTGCTGGGAATATGAACCATGCCCACATGGCAGCTTAGCTTTCCTCCCAGAAAGTGCCCTCAACCACACAATTGTGACCACACAGGAGGGTTTTTCTCTGTCACCTTGGGGTCAGTGTCACCATTTGGGTCCTTGAGGGGGTTTGAACCCCGTTTGAGGCCAGTGCTGATGGTTCCTCCTCACTCCTGATGGGCTGAAAAGCAGCCAAGCCACAAATCCTGAGCAGAAATCTTTCCTTGCAACGCCGAGTTCGTGCGAAATGAAGGTTGACAGATACAGCCTGACATTTGATTTTGGACAGAATTGTAATGTTGCAAATGCTGTGCTCCCTCCCCCAGTCCTGGGCGTCTGAAAAAATGAGGAAAATGAGGAAAAAAATGCTTAAAAAAAGCACATTTTTACAGCAGAGAGACATGTCCTCCTCTAAAACACCGCAACCTAATTTCTGCCTGCACGTGTGGGTTGGATTTTGAAAATACTTACATTTTTTTTAGCATATTTACTCTCTTCATTTCATTGAGCAGGCTCATCAACAGTTTGTTGAGGAGTTATAAGAATTAAGGAAAATTAAAAGTTTGGGCAAGGCATCAATGGACCTGCACATTCTTTCTGCAGAGGATTCATGATTTTCTCTCATGTGTGTGGTGAAGGGTTCTTGCACTTGACATCAGCCAGATAAAGTCATGCTTGCAAATTCAGCCCAAATGATCACTGGGAATTAAGAGAGAGAGATTATGGGAAAGGCAGCAGGAATTTTGGGAAGTCAGATCAGTATTAGGGTGACTTGAAAGACCTGCCACCTTGGGCTGTGGCAGCAAACAAGAGGAAGCTCCGATAAAACCTTGGAAAGAATTTTGAGCCCTTCTAAACTGAAAGGCCAAAATGCAGCTGGAAAATGAGACTGGAAAGTCTTGATTATCCTCCTCTGGGAATAAACCCCACCCAGAGGGAAGCAGGATGGAAAACACCAGATGTGGCTGATGTGAGAGGAATCCAGATTAGGTAAAGCTCTGCTGTGACTGGCGTGGAATTCGGTCCAAAGCAAAGGACAAGGTTGTTAACATCAGCTCTTCCCTTTAATTCTGGAGCTCTGGAAACCTTTCCTGAAGGATGGGAAGGATGAAATGGAAGGAGAAACTGGTACGTTCTTGGCAAAAGAAGAAATTTATCTCAATTCACACTAAAATCTTGACATTTGTGCCCTCAGCTCCCTTTACATTCCCTTTATCCCCACCAGGATTTTTTTAGGGAATGAATCCATGGATCTATTGCAGGATTCCTCTAAAAGATGAGATTAATTCTGTGCTAGAGGCCTTTGGTGAGAGTGATTTTAAAGAGAAACTGAAACAAAGTCCTGGAACTGTAGAATATTCTGAGTGAGAAGGGACCCACCAGGACCATCAGGTCAAACAAATCCCACTTGGTTTTCGAGGTGTGCAAGATCAGCTTGGTTGATTTTGAGGATGAAGTTGATTTTTTTTTTTGAGGTTGATTTTTTAGCTCCATAAGGCACTACAAAGATTCTTCCTGCCCTTTTGTCACCACATATGAATTCTCTGGTTTCAATAGAAGGTTGAGATTGAACTGCAACCTTTGCCTCAGTGGAGAAACCAACAGGAAAATTCCCTCTTCTTCCAAGGTGATGGATTTCATCTGGTTTATAGGTACTCTATATCATCATGTTCTGTACCCCTCAATTAATCTTGGGTGTTATTGACCTTTTAATTCAAAAAAAGAGAAAAGAGATGATTGTTTATTTGCATATCTGACATGCAGGATTCCAATTCCATTGCGCAGAAACAGACTCAAAACGGATCTGGTTGTTCAACTCATCAGACCTTGCATATAAACAGGGAGTTACAGCAAGGCTGCAATCAAAAAGTGCCATTAATTTTCCCAATTAATCTCATTGTCACAGATAAAGCGTCGTTTTACAATGATCTGATTTCTCCTTCCTTATCACTTCCTCCTCATTCCATTTATTTGATGTTTCATTCAACAAAACACACGGACATGTTCCCCTCTGCTGCAC
Organism: Geothlypis trichas; assembly: GCA_009764595.1. Classification (NCBI taxonomy): domain Eukaryota; kingdom Metazoa; phylum Chordata; class Aves; order Passeriformes; family Parulidae; genus Geothlypis; species Geothlypis trichas. The sequence goes on along the minus strand of CM019901.1, from coordinate 151,180,149 downwards.
CCCGAGCTTCTGTCCCAAAAATCCAAAGCAAAACTTCAAAGCTAAACAAGGTTAAAAATAGGTTAAAAACAGGCCGGTCCTGAAGGGCATCGGCACATGTTTACACGGCTACAATGATTTTCCTTTCCATCCAGGCCACAGTTTCCAGCTCTGGCTTGTCAGGAGTTTCTTCAGGGTAATTATCCCATCCCCACAGCCCCTGGCAGCTGGAGGCACTCTCACCCTCCCAAATTGCACATTAATTTGGAAGCGGAGAGGACGTCACAGGGAAGCCGAGGCCAAGGGCAAATCCAAACACCTTGGATCCACCACTTCATCACGGAGCTGGCCAGAAACCTCCCCGAGGTTGCCAGAGAGGGATGAGGCCATGGAATGAGCTTCCCACAGATGGATAACGTGGGAGGGAAAGCGCTTACGAAAGGACCTGTTTGAACCTTCCCCAAAGCACAGCAGCCACAGCAGGTTGAGGGGAATTTGGGGAATATTTGTGCTGCAGCTGACAGGAATTTGCTGCTCTAGGGGTGCAGAAGGGAATTTTTGGGGGAACAAGTCCAAGCTGTGCCAATGAGGGATGTGAAGTTGATTCTGCTGCGTCCCATGGGGTTGTGTTGACCCCAGTTTCTGTATGAGAGGGGACGTGACTCATTCTCTCTCTTTGGTCACTTCATTCTCCACTGCAGAAGAGTTTCCCACTGAAAATTTCGTGGAGACTGGAACATTGCTGGAGGGAAAAAAAAAAGTCTTCCTTGCTAAACGTTTAAATGAAATAAATCAAGAAATTTGATCAGGAGCTCTTCTCTAAATGTCCTATACCAAAAGACCAAAATCAGCTTTAAATACCATCATGTTGGAGAGAATTCAACTTTGTTCACCTGATAAATGGGAAGGAAACAATATTTTATTCTGAAAATATGGTGCGGGGTTTTTTTCCTGAATTTTTTGTGCCCACAGATCCTGAATATGAACAGCCATGGAACTTTAAAAACATTCCTTGATACTCATAAACTACACAGGGTTTTCCTGTAGAGTCCACCTGTGCATCTCCAAGGAAGGGAGAGGAATATTTTAAATAAACTGACAAATAAGGGACAAGGATTGAGGTCACCTTGTAGGAGAACTGATCTTCACCTTCTGGAGTCCTTTTGAATTCCCAACCAGGAGCCATTTCCAGCCTTGACTTGTGATCCATAATTTGGTTTTCCCACCTGCAGAGCAATGAAGCACTGGCTGCCCTGCTGCAGAGGATGCTCCCAAAGGGCTCCCAGTCCTCTGGAATTAGAATAATGGTGTTGTGAATAAATTACAAGAATCGTGTTCTTCTTTTCCTGCTGGCCACGGGCAGCTTCCTATAATGTTTGACAACCCTTTCCATTAAAACTTTCCTAATTTCCAATCTAAACCTCTCCTGGCACAGCTTGAGGCCATTCACTCTCCTCCTGTCCCTGTTCCCTGGGAGCAGAGCCTGACCCACCTGGCTGTCCCCTCTTGTCATGAGCTGTGGAAAGCCACAAGGTCCCCCCTGAGCCTCCTTTTCTCCAGGCTGAGCCCCCAAATTTCTCTTCTTGTCCTCCAGCCCCTTCCCCAGCTCTTCTCCCTTCCCTGGACACATTCCAGCCCCTCAATGTCCTTCAGGTCATGAGAGATCCCAAAGTGACCCCAAGATTCGAGGTGTGGCCTCAGCAGTGCCCAGCACAGGGGAACAATCCCTTCCCTGACCCTGTTAGCCACATAATTGCTGGTACAAGCCAGTTATCACTTCCCAGCAACTTATCAGTGAATCCCTGAAGCTGAGGAGAGAAAGGAGGAGAAAGACCTTTAGTTCCCTTCCCCTTTAAACATCATTTCCTATGCATGCAAGTAACATGAACACTGCAATTACACGGCAAGCAGGCTGAAGACGAACAAGGAGGGGGGGAGAAAACAGGAGGAAAG